>JAQFVV010000016.1:12985220-13400941 GCA_028023455.1 Epiperipatus broadwayi
TTTGATAATGCCTGGCACAATATATTAGTGTTAATCGTTCCATTTTAATATATATATATATATATATATATATATATATATATGTATATATCAGTGATGAAGCATGACTTTTTTAGGAATGGAAGCACACTGCATAATCATTTTTTTAAAATGTTTTTATTTTACTTGCTGCAACAATTTTTACTTAATGGTTAATACTGAAATGGTATATTTTCTTCCTTATATACATTTCACTTATTTTCCTCTAAAACTCTATCTATGCCAGGTTTAAACCTTTAAAGCGTACCCATCTGAAGATGTGACACAGTTCTATATGTGACCCCATACACATATATGCGAATATAATGTCTGTAATATAATTGGTGTAGCATATTGGAGCAGATATTTAAAGTCATATATGGTTTAATTCATCATTTATTTCAATTTAAAAGTCAATTTATATTTTATACACTTAAAATAGCATATATAATGTGTAGGCCACATACAGTAATGATACATATGTAGGGTCATCTTGTTAGATCATTTCATAAAATTTATAAGTTTGACTTAAAATAAGTTGTAAACAAGAATAATCACATACACACCAGTTATAACATAAGGAAAAAGTCTAAATTTTGGTTTTGACAATAATATTTTTTTAAAATTACATTTTCCTTGTAAACAAGATTTAGCCAACTGGAACTATTGCTAAATCATGGGGGAATAGAAATGATCAAATTAACCAAACATCCTGTTAAAAGAGTAAAACAAAGGATTGAAGTTATTTTATTGATTAAATATATAAAAGTTCGAAGGTGCTAATGGACTTTATTCACAGAATATAATTTGTTTATTAAGATTATGAATTGATCTCAGCCCAGTATAAACAGACTGAATTTTATATTATAAAAAATACACTATATAATTAAAGAAGTTTCACTACTATACTACATGTTAGTTTTAATATGTTGGAGTAGGAAATGGTGATCTCTAGTCCCATTCTATGCAAACTGGTGTATCATCATCATTATGGAGATGTGCTGAAAAGAGATTGCAACTAAAACCATGCTGCTTATCTGGAGATCAATATTTTCCATCACCTGCTATCCAGAAGTGCTGATGGACAAGCTGCTGAGAAGTTAGGTAACAACTCCTCAAAACACCAAAAACAGCATTAAATGTACATTAAATCTTAGTAATTAAAGCTACAGTTTATAACTTAAAACGAATTTTCAAAATTTAACTCTTTAATTTTTTTTTTTCAGTGATGAAAGCTTTTATTCATCAAAAAGACAAAATACACAACAGTTAAAAAGGTTTACAAAAGATGATTACATGGCAAAATGAAATTCAAGTACAATATGGTGAAGGGGAATGTTGATACATATTAAATGGGAAGGGGGTATGCAAAGGGTGTGTTTGGTAAAGAGCAATGTTGATAGGCTTGGTTGTTCTGATGTATTAATAGGAGGATTCATATGTGACATTTAACTTTGAAGGCATTGCTATATGTTCAGTCTTTAGAGGTTTCAGAGATGAATGAGGTTTCTGAGTTATGCTTAGATGCAACAGGCTGATTTTTGTCCTTTGTAGATGAGTAATTTTAGTTTTCTCTGTTGTACTTGGAATGATATTACAATTGGTCATGTTGTTCTCTTTGACTTGTTTTTTACCTTTGATAGAGCAAACTACAGCCTGAAAGGGAGGAAAGTCCAAAGAGCAAGGAGATGAAGACTTTTAAATAAGTTAAATGTGAAACCTATTATAAATCATGCCTAAGATTATGTTTGTCAATGTAAAGTTACTTATTCTAAAATAGAATAATTATAATCATTTGTTTATTTAAAATCTATTTTTTATTTTATACAGCTGTCGTGCCTATATTTTTATCTATTTTATCTCTCAACATTTCATTAATGTCCCAAAACAGTGAGTATATTTAATTTTATAATTCTTTAGCTAAGATATTATAATTCATATCTTCAACTTAATAAATCTACGTAAGGCATATTTAGCTTATTTTGCCTGTTGTTTTGAAATACTCTTATATTAAGAATAATAACTGACCACTCTGCATGTTATTATATTTTTGATTTAGTTTTATATTGATTATTGCTTGCACAATTAGAATTATAAATTGAATTTAAAAGATTTATCTTATCAAAGTAATAGACTAGCCACAGATGTAGGTATATTTTGTAATGCATTATTAATTTGACCCACTAAATATACCTTTCTCCCTTAGTGAAATCTGACTCTAGATGCAGTTTATGTATCTATTAAACTAGATTAAGCCTAACACTATTATACTTATAAAGTGTAATATAGTTACTTACATTATTTGGCCTTACAGCATATAAAATAATAAGGCAATGGCCTTCATTCCCCTTTGGCACCTTTATTGGTGGAGATTACTGGGTCAAGAAATCCACTAGAAGTACAACATATTTTTGTTTTACTTGCCAGAACAATTTTTACATAATACCTAATTTATACATATTATGTACATCTAGAAAAATCTGGGACTCTTTTATCTGCTAATCAGTCTGGGATTAATTAAATATAGATAATACATTATCCAATGTATTTTTATCTTGCAAATGCTTTTAACATTCTTAAGTTTTAATTGTAAATTAGATTTTAGCATTGTGTGAACTTCTTATAATCAACCAATAATGCATTGGTCAAGCTCATTTCTTGCCATATATAAAAACAATTCAACTATTGGTAAAAAAAATTGAAAGTAAATAGAAATTCCATACAAAAAATGAGTTTAAATTATTAATTATTCTTTTTTATGTTAATCAGTCTGTGATTAGTTTAAATATAGATAATACATTATCAGTATATTTTTATGGTACTGTTCTATTAGCTTGTGTCAGCTGCTTGATGGCATTATTTATATGCAAAAACATATAAATATGCCAGTTACATGGGCACTGCCAGCATTATTTTTATGTGAAAGCACAGAAAGAGGCTGTTTTATATATTGTTCTGGCAGCTGGCCTGCTGCTTCATATAATAGTTTATCCCAATGCTGACAGTTCAAAGTTCACTACAGTATCATGTGAGGGTGTCTGGATTTCAGCCTGCTATAATTCTTCAAATATGCATGACAAAGTAATTAGCTTACAAGTCATCTGACCTATTATTACCTCCTAACAATTGTAAATTCATCACCATGCTTCCTTACATAATGTGGAAACTTCTAAAATTTTAAAAAAAGTACATCCAAGCAAGATTTCAACCAGCTCATGTTTGCACAAAAACACATCTGTGACAAATAAAATGGCTGACTAAAAAACTGAGCTGTTCAAATTGTTCCAACTCCCATTCACAGAAGCTGGCACAGTGGAATTTTTACAGGATAACAATATACTTCTACATGCCAAGAGATGTTTGTGTGGTGAAATGAGACTGGAGATGTCCAAAACCATCTCACAGTTCAGATGCAAGTCTTGTTTCTGTTAGGAAAAGTGTTCTCTTTGAAAGAAAACCTGCTTTGATGGCTCCAGAATCCCATTCATTTGGAAAGCCTTAACGTGAGCCAGGTTCAGGAATAAATCATGCTTTCGTAGCTTATGCCCATTTCTTTGCTTTTCCCCTTTAGGAGGAGTTCATTCTAGACATCCCCAGTATTTACGGATTGACCAATGAAGTATTTCAGAAAGCAATGAAAGAACATAGACACATGATTCCAAGCACTACATAGTATTGCAAATACAGTCAAACAACCATATTAATATTAATATATAGGTTTACCATCCCATATGTTACTATGCTACAAAAACAACAATCCATTATGTTCCTTAAAGATATTTAATTAATTTAGCTGCAGGTATTATACCAGCATTTTATTCTTAGCATGAGTAATTATTAATAGCTATTGTCATTGACCTATTTATGCACATAGATCTGATTCATATTGAATATCTAAATCCATGAAAGGTATCACATGGTACCTCTCTATTCCAAAGATTAAATTAGCAAATGTGTATATAACTATTGGCCTTCTAATGCATAATTAATTAATACATATCTGGTTTGATTAAGTATTACATATGTAATAAATATAACTTGTCTAATTTATTTACAAATGAGTGCTGCCTTACATACCCAGCAGAGTGAGAATAAAATTTGAAGATAAAATTGTTTTGAACTTATTTTAATTTCTATCATCCAACTTCTTCTCATTTACACCTGGGTCTCATTTTATGTGGTAGATAGGTCCTCAGAAAATGCACACAAAAGAAATCACACAAAAATAGACTTAACTTATTGTGAAAAATGGGGAAATACTGTAATTTTCAAAAATTGCATAAAAGCAAAGCAACAACATAAAATTACTTTAAAATTCGCATAAAAAAATAAGGAAATAAAATGTGACTAATAAAAAATTTCAAATTTGAAATAAATTGATACAAGACAAACTTTTAAATTTTTTTTTTATTAACTGCAGTATTTAATTTTATTCAAAACAATATATTTTTATGTGTAATTTACAGTATTTGACATTTTTTCATACATCTACAGTATTTTAATAATTATCACTATTTGACAATATGCAAGTTCGTTTGTGAACTGGTAAGACACACAAGAGGAAGTACAACTGGTGCTAACTTCATTTTCCTTAATTGTTCTTATAGTACATTTTCCCAAACTAAAATGATTTCCAATTGCTATTGATGTTTCCCATTTTGCTAAGCGATCTAAAATTGAAATTTTTGTTTTCAAGGAAATTCATTTTCTCGTGAGTTTTTTCCTCTCCATTAGGGTAAAGTAAAAGTTTAAAATAAAAATAAAAATGTAGACTTATGATAATAAAAAGACATCTACTCACCACTGTTGGGCAAAATTTAATTAAAAATAACAAATATTAAATTCTTATGTTTGTCTTTAATTTTTTAATTTTCAATTCCATTTAAAAATCAAATTTCATCGTTTCACCTCATATTAATTTTAAATCACATTACATAATTTTTAAATTGTTAATTATAATAAAAAATTAGATTTTAATTTTTAATTATCAAATTTAATTGTGCCCACAACTGTTACTCACCTTTTAAAAATAAACTTGCAGACACTAAATGATTATTTGATAATGTACACTTTTTTTAAAAAGCAAAAATAGAATGTGATTTAAAATGCAAAAGCAACAACACGCATATTATATGCATCTATAACATTTGAACAGATTTACATTATATAATCTTGTAAAATTTATTACTTGGAGACACTAAATAATTAATTTATTACATACTCTTTTTTAAAAAGAAAAAAAATAGATTGTGATTTAAAATGCAAAAATAACAACATGCATAGTATAGGCATTTATAATATTTGAACAGATTTACATTATAATCTTATAAAATTTAATGTGTATATATAAAATGGGGAAAATCCTGATTTTAAGAGAATTATGAACTTCTTTATTGCATAAAAGCTATTACAATACTATTATAAAGCACTGAAAATATTGAAATTATTAGATGAAAATTGAAGTCCAATAATGTGCTATTACTTTAAATATGTAAAAGCAAAAATAAAGAAGGAAAGAGAAACTATTGAAGATTACTTTAAATATGATGTGTGAGTGTCCAAAATTTATAATATTTAAAGTAATAGTGCATTATCAGAGCTCAATTTTTGATCTAATAATTTTTATCACATAAAAGAAAATTATATACAAAGATATTAAGAAGAAATATAAATCACATAACTTCAAAATCGCATTAAAAAATCCACATAAAATGAGACCTGGGTGTATATACATATATTATTACACACCATCAACTAAATAACAAATGAACAAACTTGTTGATTTTGTATTCATGCTAACATATATTAATATAAAAAGATATTAAAAATTAATTTTTATGCCAGGAGCCTGGTAATGTTATATTTCTGTGTTTTTGCATAGGAACAACACCATTAAGTGGCTGACATGAGCTAATAGAAAAGTATACCATTTTATTTTGCAAATGCTTTTAACATTCTTAAGTTTTAATAGTAAATTATATTTTAGCATTGCATAAACTTCTTATAATCAACCACTAATGCATTGGTCAAATTCATTCCTTGCTGTACATAAAAACAATTTAATTGTTGGCAAAAAATTGAAAGTCAACAGAAATTCCATACAATAAAAAAAAATTAGTAGTGTCTTCTTCTTTTTTTATGTTTAGAAAAATAATTGAGATTTTTTTTACATTTTGAAAAATAGCTTATATACACTAATGTACTTATTGTTCTTACTATACTATTGTATGTGCAACTTGTTGGATTAATTTTGTGGAAGTTGAATATGTATATATTTTAGTGAATTTTTTACATTTAATTTTAATTAAAGTTTTTGAAAGTTTTAATGAATTTTTCTACTGAAACACTCATTCCATTCAATACATCAACACTTCATTCCTTATATATGTAATGGTCAAGTTTGTACATTCGTGTAACAGAATTCAGAGTCCAAGAAAAAGAGACCAAAACTGATCAGTAGAAGATGGTTGAAACTGACCAAACTTCAACTCATTCACTCATGCTGCAAAGCTCAAAACCCTATAAATGACTACCTTTAAGTTACACATAGCATATCATTTTATTCACAGCCAACATAGGTCAAGGACATGCAATAAGAGTCTGATAAATAAAAGAAAGGCTCTTAAATTGACTAAATATATTACTAATTTAAATGATTATTAATGCATAGGTTTTTACACACACACGCACACACACACACACACACATATATATATATATATATATTATAAATAATAATTAGAATTGGACTGAATTGGATCAATAACGAGACAGAGAATGAAATACACTAAATTAATTATACATTTATTTACAATTGAAATGAAATTGACAAGATCATTACAGAATTTCAGCATAGAATGTATGCAGACATTGGGTAGATGAGAGAACACATTTTCTTCTTACACTGAATTTAAAATGACTTTATATAAGCAATCATTGAATTTTTGCATAGATGAGTTTAACATATGCCCATTTTATAAAATGATTTACAACTGACACATAAATAGTCACTATGTTATGTCTATAAATCTAGTTATGCCAAATCCTATTAAATTTGTGGCTATTATATAAGTAATTATATTGAACCTTGATTAGTCTAAAAATTCATTATTTATAGCAATACAATATTATTTAACGATGAGCGCATGAACCAGCTTAAGTAACATTAGATCAAATATGGCTTTCGAGATAAATTTTCAGATCAATGCTGAAAGTGCTATGTTAAGGTGGAAGAGTTGGCTGCCTAAGATTTTACCAATTCACTATGGCACAGGTAAATGACAATAGGAAAAGTCACTCTGCAGATTTTGTGACCAATGCTGGTACCCTGTAACCAATCATCATGCTGCGTGAAAAAGGAACATTGCATTCAGAAATGGCATGAGACTTACATGCTGACCTGGCCTTGGCTCAGGTTTTGCTACAGCTTGACCCTATAAGAGAAGATGTGCTGGCTTCACCATGGCTTCATCTTAATATACGTATCATACATATAGCAGCAAAATGAGAATACATTGAATAAAATAATAGATCACATCCACCAAGCAAAGAATAATATATTTCATACTATGAAATACAAGACAATAGCATATTAGTTTTATCAAATTCGAACCAACTCTTGTGTAGTCTGATAATAAATGTCTATGCTACTAACAGAGATATTAATAAATCTTTACTTGAACATGCTCGATCTATTAGGTTACTTTATAGATAATTAATACTTTAAGGAAGGAAAGTATACTTCTGTGAACTTAAGAAGAACTTAAATAACAAATATACTTATAACTATTATCAAGACTAATGTAATTCTTAATAAAATTATAAAGTTTAAGCTTTCTAATGGGTGATTAAAACGAACCACATTTCACATTTTAAATCATCATTAATAAAAAAAATAACAAATGCATGGCGAGTCGTTATTATTTTATAAAATAAGATTTCAAAATAGCGCACTGAAAGATGGCATTATATTACGTGAAGATGTTTAAATAATATCTTCTTAAAAACATGAAATTAAGTGCTCCCTGTTTTAATTACACATAGCTCTGCGGTTTGAAAATAAAATGGTACCAGTATTATTTATCTGGACTGCAAGTTCTCAGGTGTAGGTTTGGTGAGTTTGACTGGGCAGCTGGTGCTACCATCTTCTTTTTCATTTTGTTAGGCTTGAGTCTGCTAGCAGCATGATGAAGTTTGTTCAGGCATTGCAATGAGAGAACCCTCCATTCTTTCTGCAGAGTAACAGCAAAGAAATGCTCGTTTTTAGCCAGACATATCAGACATTAAACAATCATGCCTTCCTTAACAGACTATATATCCACATACGAATTTACAATATTAACAACAAAATTAATAATTTATTTCTAACTTTAATAATAGAACAAACATTTTTATAAATATTAAGTGAATTTTATACGCTATAATTTTACTAACCCTATCTATTTATAGCGTTGGTTTGCATGTAAATATATATATACTGTTTAGACAGACATGAGTGTTTTATAAGCTAATTTAAAAAAATATTAACATTAAATATGTTCGAACTTAGCACAGGTGAGTGGGTCATTAGGTTTGATGATGAAATGATAAGGACTTGGAAAGTTATCATTTCAATATATATATATATATATATATAACAAAAGGGTATATATATATATATATATATATATATATATATATATAACAAAAGGGTTAATATATATATATAACAAAAGGGTTAAAGCTGTAGAAAATTTATAATAGACAAATAAATAATAAATATGGCTAAAGAGAATTTATAATAAATTCATTTATTAATCTCTGAGTTAACTTTCGACATTAAATGTCTGTTTCAAAGCAAAAGTGAATCCATCATACAGTCCAGTGCCTGTGGAACATGTGAAAGCACATAGTCATTTTTTAAAACCCACCTTTGCCAGGATTGTTTGCCTTGAGATTAACCACAAAAATACAAAATTAAGGATGCTTGGCTATTCCTCTCAATAGACACTAGTTGTTCAATCTGACAATGTAGCCAGTGCTTCACAAAATATGTATTATACATTAATGTGTAAGCATTGACATGGCTGATTTTTTGGCCCACAAGATAAGTTAAAGTTTATTTATTTTAATAATATCTAGATAAAAATTTCTGTTGCTGGGGATATTAGTTTAGAGAATGTATGGGAAAAGAGAGTTGGAGTGAAGAGAGAGAGAGATTTAATTGGATATGGAAAAATATTGGAAAAGTTTGCAGAGTGATTTGAGGCACTGACATTTTAAATTTAAAAAAATTGTATTTATTGTAATGAGGCCTTAAAAAATAAAGCACACATAAGATTAGTTGGATTTTAGATGGTTTTCTAATAAAAAAAAATGTAATTCAAATGAGAGAGTAATTCATTTGAGATGTGTGAGTTTTAGAAGAGCACATATTTCTTATTCTCCATTATAAAAAAGAAAATATTCTTTTATGTAAAGAGCTCTGTAGAGTGGTAGAAAAACCATAAATTTAAATAAGGAGTAGGGGGGGTTATAAAAATAAGGAATTATAGACTGACTGCATATGCATAATATGTATGAAGGTCAGAAGGAAATTAGGTGTGCTTTGGTAGAGTATACAGTATATGATAAGTTTTTTCATCTGAAGTGCCTAAATAAGACTAGGAAGGATATAAAAGGCGCATGATTGTAACAATTATGCATAATTATGATAAAAGAGGTGAAAAAATGATTTTTAAGTATAGACAGTTTAAAGAGAAAGTCAGGAGAAATTGAGACAAATGTAGATAAGAATGATAGATGGAGTATATGTTTAGTAGTGTGACAAAAGATATAAATGACAAAATAAATAGTGTCATGGGGATAATTAGTCAATGAATAAAGAAGGTAAAAGAAGAGGTAAAGAATGTAAAAGTCAAAAGTGATCAGATCAAGGAATTAATGAATAGAAATGATAAGAATGTAATAGATAAGGAAATTAAAAAGATTGAAGAAAATGTTACAGATGAAATAGGGAAAGTAAGCTTTGAGACAATCTTGATAGAAAACTTGCTAATTAGATAATGTGGAGATGAAATTGCAAGGGAAAATAGAAATAGATATGCAAGAATATGTTTGCCTGGAGCTAGAATTAAGAATTATGGTGGGGATAAATTTGTCAGAGCCATCAGAAAGAGTAATGTATGTATACAAAAAATTGATTAGTAGTTTGAATAAGATTAAAAGAAGATTGGGAGTAGTTGGATTACTACCAAGGTTTGACAATTGGTATATATTAGATAAGGGATATTCTATAAATGAAAGATCGAACAACCTATGCAATAGAAATAATGTTATATTTGTGGAACTGTAGATTTTTTTTTATTAGTAAGAGGGAGTTATATAGTAAACATGGATTACATTTAGAAAAACACAGAAGTGAAGCATTAAGATGTTTGTTTTATGAAAAATATTATAGTTCGGGAAATTTATAAAGGGGGGTAGGGTTTTAAATTAGAATAAGCAAAAAGTAGTAATTAATTTATTAAGCGCACAGAAAGCATATGTAAGTACTTTAAACAGGCTTTGACCTGTGTTCAATGCACTTTAAAATTCGTAATAATCAAGCACATTTTTCCAATAGAGAGACCTTCCAAACCACAACACAAAATAACGACTTTTATAAAGATAATAGTAGCCATCTTTAATCTAAATGTCCACTTATATAGGCAAATTTGAAGCATCTCGATTTGGAAGCATGAAGTTGTTGTTTTCTGTACTGTTTATGTTCACTATTTAGTTTACAAATTAACATACATGAAATCTTGCAATTTACAATGAGTTAATATTACGATCTTAATGTTGGAAATTTTATAAACTATTGAAGAGTAGTAATTAATTTATTGAGTACACAGAAAGCATATGTAAATACTTTAAACAGGCTTTAACCTGTATTCAATGCACTTTAAAGTTCATAATAATCAAACACATTTTGCCGACAGAGGGACTGTCCAAACAATGATATAATATACCAACTTTTATGAAGATAAGAGCAGCTGTCTTACCTTTAACCTAAATGTCCATTTATATAGACAAATCTGAAGATCTTGATTTAGCATATAAAATTTCTAACATTAAGATCAATATATTGTATAGGCTTAAACCTGCATTTATCTATGTAATATATGCAGAATTCGAACTCAGACTGTATATATGTGTGAGGATAGTAATCTAGACCAACTGATGATTGCTGGTTTAGCATAAAATATGTATATTGATGATTATTTATCTTTTCAACATGTGTGAGATCAGGTGGGTCAGCAATATGAAATGACACTGAGAGTAGTGGGTCATGTGAAAGTCTGAGTTTGAATCCATCATTAAGATCGTAATATTAACTCTCTGTAAATCACAAGATTTCACTATGTTAATTTATAAAAGAAATAATGGACTTAAACAGTGGAGAAAACAACAACTTCATGCTTCCAAATCAAGATACTTCAGATATGCCTATATAAGTGGACATTTAGGTTAAACATAAGATGTCACTCTCCCTCTCTTGGAAAAATGTTTTTGATTATTACAAATTTTAAAGCATATTGAACACAGGTTAATGCCTGTTTAAAGTAGTAAGCAAAAAGGGAAATTTCAGAAAATATGGTATGTAGTAAATAAATAAAGGATAGCTTATACAGATATAAATGTAGATGGGGAGAGGAATGAGTCTGTAAAACTAATGCTAAACAAACTAACTACAAATATGAGAAAAAAGAGTCAAAAGAAGGAAAAAATTGTAAAAATTGGATATTTGAAATGTAAGATGGTAGAAGTTTCAAAGAGTATTGAAATTAAACAAAGAAGTTAAAATGAAGGGCTTGAGTTATTATCAGTAGCGGAAACACATTTAAGATAAGAAGAACCTAACTTGAAAAATTTGGTATGGTAGGGTGTAAATAGAAAAGAAAAAAAAAGGAGTCGAGTTATGCTAAGAAAAATTTAAATACTGTAAAGTGTCAGGAATATTTGTAGTTTGATATAAAATAGTGTATATGGTCATTGGAGATAGTCAAACTATAATGGAGTGGAGTAATAGCATATATGAATGCCTATTTGATATATATATATATATATATATATATATATATATATATATATATATATATATATATATATATATATACAGTTTCAAAAAAAGAGGAAAAACATAATTGTTATAGGGGATATGAATGGACACATTAAAGAAATTGATGATTTGGGTAAAAAGAATCGGTGGATTTTGAAATTGTTTTGTCAGAGACTAAATTTAGGCTTTAGAAATTTATCAAATATTTATGAGTAGCAATACCCATTGTCTAGAAATAATATATTTCACACACTATATTATGTATTAGTAGATAAAGAGGGAATGAATAAAGTATGGAAAGTTAAAATTTTTGGTAATAAAGAGAAAATATGTAGTAGTGATCAAATGGTTAATAATGTGACAGAAAATAATAAAAGTAGAAAGAAGAGTCAAAAATATGGATAGAGAATGAATGATAAGAGTACGTTACAAAAATATAAAATGAAAGTAGAAGAAATTATGGAAAAGTTAGCTGGAAATGAATATAAGGATTGATGTAGAGAAGTAAAAAAAGTGGTAAATAGGGTTTTATGTGAGAGTATTCAGAAAAACAGAAATAATAAAAAAATGAGAATTAGTAAAATTGTAAAAGAGAGGAAAAGAGCAGGCAGATAATGTAAATGTGCTATTAAGAGCAAAGAAAGTGAAAAATATATTAACATTAAATGGGAAAACTATTTAAATATGAAAAAGTTGGCTAAAATAGATCATTATACAGAGAAAATGAAATTAAATAATAAATTAATGAAAGATATTAATAAAGATGAAAGAAATGGGAGTAAAAATTTTTGGAAATACATTAAAAGAAGGAAAATAGGGAGAAGAGAAATAGTATTGGTGAGTGATGAAGAAAAATTGTAGTTCTAAAGAGGAATTTGAGATCATCTTAAATAAATATATAATGCATATAGAAAAGATGTTAGATGTGAAAGACATAATGATAACAACCATAAAAGCATATAGTAATGGTAATGTTAGTTTTGCAGAAAATAAATGAGGCAGGGAGGAAGTTGAAAAGTGGAATGGCACAAATGTCAGAATTTCCAGGAAGCTGGAATAATACATGGGTGACATTATTACTTAAATGAAAGAATAAGTACCATATAAAGATAAATAATTATAGACCAGTAGCAGTAATATCAGTGTTGTGTAAAGTTTTGCTTATATGTTGGCTGGAAGAATGGCAAAATGAATGGAAGGAAATAATATAGTGGGAGAAATGCAAGAAGGATTTAGAATAATCATATAGGAGATAGTTTATTTGTGATTATACAACTTATAATTATGAGTAGGAATACAGTTAAGCAGTTATATATAATTTTTATAGAAATAGAGGAGGCATATGATAGAGTAAATAGAAGTAAATTATGGTAGGTTTACTGAACTTAGGAATAAATGGAGCTTTACTGGATTTTATTAAGAGATTGTATGAATAGACTATGGTAAGTTTAGTAAATTTAGGAATAAATGGAGCTTTAGTGGATTTTATTAAGAGATTGTATGAACATAATTATTAAACATATCAATTAGGAAATATAGAATCAGCTAGAGTTAAAAATGGTGTTGGTCTAAGGCAAAGATACTATTTTATTTTTGTTATATTTGAGAGAAATGGAGAAGGCAATAGAAAGATTAGGAAGAAGGGTAGAGATACCAATAATAGATAACAAAGGAGTGTATACATTATCAAGTCTTTTATATGCTGATGATATTTTCTTATTCACAGAAAATTGGAAATATATGGAATCTGTGCTGAAGACTTGCACAGTAGTGGATAAAGAGATGGGGATCCAATTTAGTGAAGTAAAATCAAAAGTAATGATGGTAAATGCTGGTGAAAGAGAAGATAAATAATTTTTCTTGGGGGATATAAAGTTAAATGTGATGAATAATTACAACTATTTGGAAATTGTCTTATGTAATCAGAAGAATTACTTGGATAAATGGGAGAAAAAATTGATAAATGAAACAAAGAAAAGAAAGGGACTGAAAAAGAAATTAACATCATTTTCATATAATACATATGATGTATCAAGAATTGTATGGAAGGGAGTGGTAGTAGCAGTATTAACCTATGGTAACAATGTTTTATGTGGTAGTAGAGGGGTGTTGGAATGCTTAGAAAATGTACAAAGAGAAGTATTAAGACATGCATTAAATGCAGATGTGTTGGATGGAAAAGAAGGCAATTCAAGGAGAAATGAGGTGATCACATTTTTATCCTAGATATGCAAAAAGCAAATCAAAATGGTTGGTAGATTGCAATTTATGGACAGTAAGAGAATAGCCAAAACTATTTAATTGGGTTACAATTAAAGGGCAGGAAACATGATAGGTGAGAAAGGTAGTATTATATGAAGAAGATTTGGATAAAAACATTGTGTCAGTATACTTGTACAGAAGGTAGGATAATTGTGTTAGGAGGATTATTGTGTGTTATAGTGGCAAAGTTTGGGAGAAAAGAATAGATACATTAATAAAAAAACAAAGAGCTGGAAAGATGAAGAATTAGTATGGAAGTAAAAGAGTTTAAATATATATAGAAGTAAACAGAATATTGGATGTGAGTTAATTTATGATAATAGCAGGTAAAACAGTTTACTGTTTAAGGCTCAAGCAGGATCATTAGCAATAAGGTAATTTACACATAAATGAAGAATTGTTGGGCATTTGGTCTGCATGTTATATAAAGGAGGCATGGAAAATATTGGAAATTTGCTAATGGAAAGTAAATGTTTGCAAGCAGAAAGGATACAATTAATAAAGTTGTGGAAGAATAAATATAGACCAAGAGATTATACAGAAAGGAAGTTCTTGGGTGTTGCAAAAAGATAAGAGGGATATAGACACAAAAACCATGGAGTGGACAAAGATGATGTTGTGGAAAAGAATATGGGAAAAATTTAAAGTGAGGAAATAAAAGGGAAAGTAAGGAGGCTAACAGGTTGTTCTTGGGCATATTGGCTTAGAGATTTCTATCCTCAATTAAGGAGTAGCCATATCACATTATAACACATCAAAACATGCATTATGTAAATGTTCTAAACACTGCTCAGATTAATCCTTTATAATTGGAATTACTGCCACACTGTTAATTATCTACCAGTTATGCTTTGAAAGAGACACTCCGTGTCGAAAATTAAATCGGCTGATTAATAAATAAATTTTTTTAGTTATATTTATTATTTATTTGCCTATATACACAATATAGTAATGTATATATATGATGTATGATCTATGTTTAAATGGAAGCTTGATAACACTTGTTTGTGAGTTCCAATAGGTTTAATAATTTATTTTTAATTAGTAATATAGATCCAACCTAATTAACCATTCAATATTCCTCAGTTGATGATCATAAAATATATTTTAAGTAGAGTTAAAATAAAAATGAAAACCTCTCAAATCACTACCATATTCAGAAAATAATATCCAGATGACTAATATTTTCTCCTACATTGTTTCTTTAAAAAAAAGTTGGAGTGGGACATATCTATTTAAAGCCATTTTATCATTATATATATATATATATTATAAAGATCCAAGAGAGAGCTTAACATATCTATACTACAGGGCGCCACTAGGTATTTGAACCTAGAAAATTTATATAGTAGGCAGATACATAAGTTAAACAAAAAAAATTTTTTATTTTATTTTATATATTTTGATTCCGGTCGTTAGCCCATTGTCACTAGCTCAGTGGAATAGCAGAGATTTATATTTTATAATAAATTCTTATCTAAGAATATATAAAAAAGAATAAAATAAGCCACTGCCAGTAATTATACACACAAACATTTATTTACACACACACACACACACACACATATATATATATATAATTTAGCATTATTATCTTAGTATGTTTTCTTTAGCATTTAACTACATTTTTAAATTTTATTTTAGATTTTAATTTTATAAGTTCGCACAGATGTATTTATAAAAGTTTGTTTTATAATGTTGAGTATAGATCAGCTGCATAGATTCCCCAGTTAAAAACATTTCAAAATAAACATAACCAATCAAAATACAAAGTCATTGATAATGTCAATTGCAGAGGGAATACAAGAAACCCAATGGCATTCATCATAAGATGCCACATTGACATCGATGACTTATATATTCTAACTGAATACGAAAACCAAAACATAATTAACTGCTAACGAATCCATGCAACGTCCATACCCAACTTAAATTTAATGCATTTTTATTTAGAGTGTCGAGTATGAATAGACTACATAGATTTGCATTTGAAAAGAAAATATTCTATCCTTATTTAACCTTAGGAAAGTTCACAGTTAAACCAACGTCAATCCATCTGATATATCGATGCATTCAATGTAACACGAATATGGCAACACAAATAGATTAAGAGAAGAAATTGCCTCTCATCAGATAGGAATATTACATCTATCTGACAATAAGAGCAATAAAAAACTCCATAGGAAAGGACTGCGGTCATTTTTGCTGACTTACGATTGCATTCTATAGGCAAAAAGGAAGTGTGCAGCATATAAAGCGATTCTGCCCATAGCGAATCTCGTACTACATCTACTAATTACACCAATATATCCAATCCATTGACCTAATTTAACTATGAAACAAATAACCTAAGATTACTCTCCCCTAATATAACTTTACAAATCTATATAGCCATTCACGCCCGACTTAAGTTTAACATTTATATAATTTAATTTAACGAAAAACAAAAATCATAATAAAACTTCAAAGAACAAAAAAAAAATGGAAATGATTTTACAAAAGAAATACATCAAATTAAAATTACTTATTAATAAATAAAGTTGGTCAGATAGGATTCTATTGCAATTATTTTAAATACGGAAAGTTTTTAATTTAATGTTCATGAATTCTCTAAAGTTCTTACTGTTTTAAAAGGTCCATAATTTGTAGTTGTTTGTAATTTCGAACAGGAATTCCCATGCTGTCCTGAAGATATTGGTATCCAGTTAGCTGTTGTTTTTTATTTATCCAGAGGTCTTTTACTTTAGCTGGTCCTTAATGTAGAAAAAACAATGTCATTTCTTTTTTTTTAACAAAACTGAAGGGATTGAAGAGTGCGTCTTTTCAATCCCTTCTCCTTCAACTCCGCACTAATACATATCACCACTGCTATCATACATCTCTTCCTCTAATTAATGTTTTTATTTCCAAACCTTTCCTTTTATATTAATTTTGCAGATTAACTCAACATTATGTTATGATGATGAAGACCCTTTCATTGAGGTCCGATTTCTAAGGGATTTCTTTTTATTTGCTATTAGTTTCTATTGTTTTCCTATCTGACTGTTGCTTATACATTTAAATGCCCAAGGGCTAGTTCACTTTGACTAATTAAAATAATCATTTCCATTTTTCAATAACATTAATTAATTTGTTTTCCAAACTTAAAGATATATTTTTATCTCTAAATTGTTTTAAGTTTTTGCTTTTAAAATACTTTTTCTATTTTTAATAAAGTTTTATTTTAATAATTTTTTTTCATCTGTGCGATTATATATATGTATGAGTTTAGTATAGAATTTAAAATTTCAATTTTTAATTCTTAAAAAAGTTTTAATTGCGAACTTTTATTTTTTTCATGTTTAATAATAAAAAAAATAATGTAACATCGTATGTGTCCATTACATATTAGTAAACTTGCTTAAAAAAAATAAACAAAAAAAAAATTTTACTTAGGGTTAGTAATTATGGTACATGATTAACGAAAATTTACAAAACATTTGGTTAGTATAAAGACTATATACAAAAAAAAAATGTTTACTATCATTTTCCTAAGGACCATCACGATTACGCATCCTCCCCCCAAGAGTTCTATTTTTTTATACATTTTATTTTTACACATGGCATGACAAGCAAATTTTATAAATTTTTTATTTAAGAAGGTTGCATTGAGGTAAATATGTTTTAAGAAATAATGGGTTTATACGTGTATATTTGCAGCACAATTCTAAATACCACCAACTTATTTATGACTGACTGAAATGCTTACATAGGATTACACTGAAGTAAATTCTCAAACAGTACTCATCGTAAGATACCACATTTACGATCAAAAACTTACGTGGCTGTGCGCGCCTATACACGTTAAAGCATAATATATATTAGCAAAAAAAAAAACATATTAATTGCAACCTTTTGGCTTTCTTTTTAACAAAGTACAATTTAAAATTATTTATACTTTCTTGTGTTTAATATATGGGCAATTTCTTTCTGGCAGTGTTTTTATAAGATTTAAAGTAAATGACTTTATGTAACCAGATAAAAATATTTCATTTTGGAAAAAGAAATTTACTCAGGGTATACGTGGTTTATTAAAGATCGGCCCAAGTTGGGTGGCCAATTATAATGATCCGGAGAATATGAGTTTGATGTATCTGCCTACTATATAAATTTTCTAGGTTCAAATGCCTAGTGGCGCCCTGTAGTGTAGATATGTTAAGTCTCCATAAATCTGGACTGTTATAATTGGTGCCATATATATATATATATCTGTTTAACTATTTATTTATTTATATATCAATATAGCTGATTAATTAACATATTAATCTATCAGTCTACTAGACTGTCTATCAGTTTGCCATTCTATCTATCTATCTATCTATCTATCTATCTATCTATCTATCTATCTATCTATCTATCTATCTATCTATCTATCTATCTATCTATCTATCTATCTATCTATCTATCTATCTATCTATCTATCTATCTATCTATCTATCTATCTATCTATCTATCTATCTATCTATCTATCTATCTATCTATCTATCTATCTATCTATCTATCTATCTATCTATCTATCTATCTATCTATCTATCTACTATCTATCCATCTATCCATCCATCCATCCATCCATCCATCCATCCATCCATCCATCCATCCATCCATCCATCCATCCATCCATCCATCCATCCATCCATCTATCTATCTATCTATCTATCTATCTATCTATCTATCTATCTATCTATCTATCTATCTATAATATAGAGAGCATACCAATAGCTCAAACAAGCTTTTAATTGATAAGTGCGGTAAGAAAAAATATTTAAAATCTCTAGCCGGAATATTCCTATCTCCAGACCAATTGGTTTCAAACTTATGGCTCACCTCAGTGAAGTGCTAGAATATTCAGACACTAGATCTAAAATACCAACTCAAAAACCAGCACTTATTTTATGCATAATATTTAAGTAAAAACTCTGAAATTTTTGGATATGAAAATGTCTTTTACTCCAGCTATCTAACTTAAATAGGTGAGCCATAATCTCAAAACCAATTGATCTGAAAATGGCAATGTTCCGGATAGAGATTTTAAAAATTTTCTCTTACCGCACTTATAAATTAAGATCTTGTTTGAACTATTGGTATGCTCTATCTATTACATTTTTGTAAATATTAATTCTTATTAAGCACAATGTAAGCAATAATACTATTATACTTGCACCTTGAGTACTTAATTTTAGCAAGAAGGACCTCTCCAAATCTTAATGCAAGATTCGACTTTATAAAGATAAGAGGGAACCTCTTATTTCTCAACCTATTTTCTTAATTATATAGGCAAATCTAAAGCATTGATTTGGGAGCATGAAGCTAATAAATTCTTCACTGATTACGTCCACTATTTTTGTTAAACATTAACATTCACGGAATCTTTCGGTTTACAATGAGTCAATATTCAGATATTAAATTTAGAAATATTTTGAATCAATTTAAAGTTGTAAATATTAATTCTTATTAAGGATGATGTTAACACGTAATACTTATATAGGGCTATAACCTCAGGACATGCACCTTGAGTGCTTAATTTTAGCAAGAGATTTTTTATATTTTGTTCTATGTTACTTTTGCATGAGACTTCAAATTTACATAGGTAATGATTATGGAAAAGGAAAGATGAGAGACCTGCAAATTTGTGTGTAATAGAGAATTTGAAGACCTATTTAGCCTATGACCTCCAAAAATTTAATTGCACATAGTGTAATTTAGATGACCGGGCGAATCATTGAATACCATTGTATAAGCATGTCCAGAAATTTAATCTTGTGGTGAATGTCTTCCCAACCAAGCAATAGTGAACAACAGTGAGGAATGTGTTTGGAGGTCTAATTGCAGATGGGTTACAAAGTCAAAAAATATAGGAACTTTAATTTAATTGTAGTAATATCCCAGAGGAGAATCACACGAGTTAATATTCTACTCGTATTAGTAATGAAGAATATAATCATTCTTGCAAAAGAAGCTGGTATGCTTGAACTGTGTATTTGTTAAATAATTATGATAAGCTGTAGTTAAGTCATGTAGATTATGCAAATGTATTAATTCAAAAAATCCAACTTTTTTCAATGCTAAATAAAATTAAAAAATACTCTCAAGATCTATTGAATAAAATCGTCTACCAAAATTAGCATTAATGCTAATAGAAAAAGTATTGTGTAATCACTCTGTATAAAAATCACAAGGAAATATTAGGAAAAAAGTAAACTAAAAGTTTGTAAAACAAGAAAAAAGAAATAACTTAATTTTAAATAAACTAATTTTATACTACTATTTTATAAATAAACATTTAATTAAACATCAAAAAATTTGAAAGTACGTCTCCTGTCTTTAATCCCATTGTCTACATCAGTTTATTCTATATATATATAAGTATCTAAGATAATCAACAATTCAATTTTTAATATTTTGAATTATCGGATTCATCTGGAGAGTCAACTTTTATCATAACATTTATAATTTTTTTTTATTTTAAAATATTAACAAAATTTAATTTATCATTCAAATTATAGATCAGAAGTGCATGTAATCTTTCGGCAAACGTAAATTTTTGATGAATAATAATCTCATCCGAAAAAAATAATTATATATATATTTTTTTACTCTTAAACACATTACAAAAATATGTTGCATAATTTATATATATATATATCAATGTGGTAAATTAATAATTTTATACATAGCATTTTACTAACATTTTGACATTCAAGATGAAGATATTAAATTAAAATGTATTTGTTTTTAGAAAATATGTTGGCAGTTACAGTGTTCTAATAATTCCCGTTTGATATATGCCTTAGATGGAACATATTGTGGTCCTAAAATGGTAATTTTATTAAGTTTCTATTATTACTATTATTGTCATTATTGTGATACAATTCAGTAGTATGTTACCAAATATTTAATTTAATATCATGATAAACATAAGAATACAAATATTATTTTCAGAATTATAGGTAATCCTCATCTTGCAGCTAAAAAGATAATCTAATACATATTAAAAAAAATTGACAATAATCATCACCAAATACATTAATATCTTCTCTTAATACACAAACAAAAAATCTACGTTTTGGATCCTGGACAGTTTATAAATTTGACCAGCATTATAATTTTACACAAATATCATTCTAATTATTGTTTGTTCTATTCATTTAAAAAACTTCTATAAAGAATGTCCATAAAAAAATTTAAATTATTCAAATTATTCTAGATCTTCAAAAATATATATTGGATGACTTAATTAACTACTAAATCATGTTACACATGATCTGCAGTAAATTTAGACGAAGAGTATATTTATTATTGATTAATGAGGTTTGGGTGCTTTTCATATGATGGAAAATGAATCCATTTTCTGCCAGTATGTTAATAGTTATAATAAGTAAACATGCACTCTGATGGAATCGAAAATTGTATTCACAGCTTTCTTCAATGGAATCTTAGTTTCAACACAAACATAAATATCTCTTTCCTTTCTCTCACAAAAAGATAACTATTTTATATCTACAAGGCAAATAATGTGGTATTCACACTGCCCACCCACACACACATATATATAAAAGACATTTTGCGGGTTCATCCGTGTTAAAAAATTTTAAATATTGATATTCCGAGACGTTTCGACTTGGTCACACAAGTCATCCACTGGGTTATAAAAGGTAGAAAGACGGTTGTAGAGGCGCTACAATCACTGATTTGAATAAACGTTAAAGTTCCACCAATAGCAAAAATGTAACATTTTTAAATTTAACGTTTTTGCTATTGGTGAAACTTTAACGTTTATTAAAATCAGTGATTGTAGCACCTCTACAAACATCTTTCTACCTTTCATAACCCAGTGGATGACTTGTGTGACCAAGTCAAAACGTCGGAATATCAATATTTACTTTTTTTTAAGGATAGATGAATCGCAAAATATGTCTTTTATATATGCAACCCATGAAAATCTTCGTTTCAACATATATATATATTCTAACCAAATGAAAATTTAAAAATTTGTTTTTTTTACTAAACGAATAAATTAATATGAATAAATTAATATTTGAGTTTGGGGCTATTTTCTAACAAAATGAAATTTAAGGGTATTATTGTAAATCTTGGTTTTTTAAAAGATGAACATTTTCGTAAATATAAATTAACGACAGATGCATTTCTTAAGTATCAATTGAATATGCAATGCATCAATTATATATATTCTAGTATAATAAGTATAGATTAATATATTTCATCCGTATAAATTAAATATAATCTCCTTCGTCGACTGCGTTACCAGCCAATTGTAACTAAATAAATTCAATTCAAACAAATGAAAAGTTATTCTTTATTTTGTTAACTTTACAAAAACTTATTAAATTAACATGAAACGCATTTTGCAATCTCTCAATCGATCATTTACATTGTCTTTTAAATATAACTAAAACGTTTGGGAGATCTTACAAATATCATCTATATTATGGGATAGTTTAAGCTAATTATAACTTTATTCTAACCAATGAGAATTTATTCAAATGATCGCACATCCACGTTATGGATTAATTATACTATATTAACTATAATTTACACTCGCAGCTAAATTGCATGCCAATTACAACATATTAAAGATGGATCGATGGATACTTCATCATTTCCAGCTGACACTATTTCTGAGGCCTACTGAGATGATGATGATGATACAGAACATCTATAAGCTTAATTGCCAGGGTGCCAAATTGCAGCTCTAAGAAAATATAAAGGTTAAATCTCAATTAAACACTCTTATTAATAATATTTCATGAATGGGCTAATACATATCGATTTAGAGAACACTGAGAACGCATTAAAATTGACAGTATTAATATCTTTAAGAAGTCCAGGTTATTCTCAGCGCATTCTCCATTCACTAAGATTAAAGCTACAATTAAATTTTATTCTAATTACAAAGTTCTATATTCATATCCACCTTCCTGATCCACTCCTCCATCAATTTCACATCCATATGTCTATTACACTACCATTTATTTTATCATTAAATCTTACATCTTTGCTAGCTCATTTCTCTCATTATAATCTCTTTTCAGGGTTTTTTTTCTTCGAATAATTAGGTGTGGAAATCGAATAAGCTGGATAGGTTATTGGTGATAAACATTCCTCTCTTGATAACCTCCAGGGTGATCTCGGTTGTCTTTAACGCAGTTTAATATCAATTTACATTAAAGCTGGAATATTTTAAGCTTATTAAATCTTTATAAACACATCATAAAACATAGTCGCAATTATAACAAAATTATATAAAAATAAAATGCGCCTAGAGAGGTTTGAATACAACGGATGGTGAAAGGATTTTATGCCCACCCTCTGCACTCGCTATCACACAATACTATCTCTATTCACAATTTATATTTCAACAATATTAAATTATTTGGTCATTTTAAGTATTTGTAATTAACCTTTTAAATAGTTTTACTAAATATCAGTTACGTATATCATAATTCAAATATTCATAATAATATATCAATGTATGATTGGATTGGAAATATCTAGATAATAATAATCCACAAAAACATGGAGACACACGCAAATTTTATTTAAAACAAATAACAAATTTTATTTGACAAACTATAATTCAATATCAATACAAAAACATATACATTACATTATATCTACACTTTCTTTTTACCTTAAATATAGCAAATACCAGTTTCTTCCCGTTTACAATGCTTTCTCTTTTTATTACTGATATATTTTAGAAAATACATAATCGATTTCTCCCCTAATTAAATTTAATAATTTTAGTTAACAAATCTAAAGTTAATATTCCCTGTAAATTTCTTGATCTTATCCTATCATCCCGATTAAATATTCTTTTGCCCTAATCTTCACAACAGAGATAACTTAACAATAGTAAGACTAAGTCATTGCAAATAAATTGGCATTAAGATCAAACATCATCATAGTGCACTCTCTATGCTCATGTTCTTGTGACACAATAATATTTTAACAATAATACCTTTCCAGTGAAGTTTGCAACTGGCCATGTAAATATTTATTAATAAATTTATATATGCATTGCTCGTGCCCAATCATTCGTAAGTTTTATTTAACCCTTAACAGTTATTAACTTAATTATTTTTGGCTCGAATGCTAAATCAAATCAACAAAAATAATATTCAAATACACCAATTGCACATACATTATCTGCATTCATTCTGACATTAAATTGAGTTTGCGACCTGGTATCCAATACTTATAATAATGCTTATCATGGCTATCCTCTCATACACACATAAGGAATATCAAATATTAATATGAGGCAGGCAGTGACCCGAATAAGAGAGAACCTTTTTACTAAGGTTAAGATATGCTAGGAATTTTATCGCTAGTCATATAAAAACATAGGTATACCAAATACCTCTGGCCATCAAAATAAGAAACCTTCTTACGGTGTAGAGAATACTCAAGTGGGAAAACTCTTCCACTAGGTTCAAATACTTTATGAATATCGCATAAATCTTAGTGAGCTAGACTTCACTGAGTTTTGTGGAGATCTCTGCCTATCCACACACATACAGGTTGAAACATCAAATTATACAAATAAACCTTTTACAACTTTAATATTCTTGCAAATTAGTATACTGGAATATGAGCCCATAAATTTTCCAAGCATAAATCAGCTTGTTTCTGGCCTTAAATCTATGATAACAATAATAATAAGCAATAAGAAATGCGCACAAAATTCTCAAAACTATTTCCATGCACTTTTATAGAAAAAATGATGATGATGTAACTCAATAGGCGAGCAATTCATCTATAAGTCTCGAGCATTTGACAATAACTTCTGATGCTAACAATCATATCTCTAAGTGTTTTTTTTAACTAAAAAACATTGTTTGTAAAGCATTTTAAATATGGCATATCAGAACGACATGATATAAATTTCATCTACCCCCAAAATGACCATAATAGCAAAAGAATTTAAATAAACATATATAAAATCATCTCAAATAAATTTCTACCCCCAAAATAATACAATGGTAATTATTACATGAATTAATTTTAAAATAGATGATATATGTGATACACTACAAAAAAAGACATTTGTTTTTTATATATATATATATTAAATGTCCTACACACATAAAGAGCAAATAATAATAATAAAAAAATTATACTTATATAAGTCTTTTCACAGGTGTCCTTCCAAGTTCATGACTTTTACTTTTCTTTTTTCTTTCATTCCTCCTTGACCGGTTTATAAGAGCATATAAGTCCTTGTAGTGAAAAGTTCTTTTGATAGAGTTTGATTCCTTGGCCATCATATCTACAGTTTTTATTTTGCTAAATGCATTCCTCATTCCAACTCTAGGTAGATTACCTTTAAACCTTGTAATTTTCTGCAGATTTCAGTTAAACAGCCTTCATTTAACTTTTTCACAATATCAGTCTGATTTTGATTGTCCTTTTCCAATTTTAATTTCATTTTATATATTTAAATTGACTTACATATACATCAAACTTTTAAGTTTTAAATTTTACTATTTGCATATATATAAACGATATTAAACTCAAATTTTAACTTCTGTGGTTTAAATTTTTATTACCATCCATTGTGGATGACTTCTGGAAGTTCAAGTGTGTGCCCACTTAAAATTCACTCACTATACATTGTCTTCTCTTACGACAATGTTAGATTTTGCCAAATTATTCTGAAGAGACAAAAAGTGCAATAAAAACGATTTTAAATTTTATAAGACAGTTTTCTTTAAGTCAATGAAAGAAAACTACAACAGATAAGCAAGTTCAAAATAAAAGCCCCTCCCCTTCTATTAACACAGCTTTTATAGAGACATCCACCTGTTTATTATCTTTATAATTAATTGACATGTTCCCCCTTCTCAATTAATTTTAACCTTGTTGCTCTTTCAGAAAACCAGGCACAAATTTCATTTTAAACAGGCACAATTAACTCTACAATTTAACAGCTATAATTGCCAATTAATTTTTGGTATTTGACAGACCAGACTGACCATCATCGTTAATGGTCTAAATTAATGGTCCACTTAAATTCCTTGGTGAGATCTGTGTCTTTTAAGGAATGATAATTAACTGAGTAATATAACACATGAACTCACACTAGAAGTAATCTTACTTTTTCCCTTTAATAGTGAAACCAGATATATATTACAGCTGTTTCAAACTCAGACTTTAAATTAAATTTGGCTGCTAATATTAAAATTAAAAATGATTTTAATTTCTTATTTAAAATTGCTTTACAACATGTAAGAAATGATTATTGATTGTAAATTGTGCCATTAAGATCTACAATTAAATTATATATACACACACATTGCAGGTGTATACTTTTCTTTAAATTTAGATTTTTAATGCTTTAATCTTTATATATTACAACTATTCTATCTATGTATATTATTATTATTATTATTATTATTATTATTATTATTATTATTATTATTATTATTATTATTATTATTATTATTATTATTATTATTATTATTATTATTATTATTATTATTATTATTATTATTATTATTATTATTATTATTATTATTATTATTTATTTATTTACTTTCATGAATTATTTATTTCTAACCTAGCATAAAACAATGACCACTCATCATCACTATCTAATATAGTTTTCAACAGTCACACATCTCCCTATTAACAAATGTGTAAATCTTGCTTTTTCTAATATTTTCTTAATATCAAGTTAACCCATAAATTAAAATAAAATAATCCTCTGATTATAAACACATCAACAATAAATTTTTAGATTGCTTACTAGTCAAACATACGCAATCCCTTTAAATATGGGTTCAAACCTAGTCTTTACTAAAATCTTTTCTTATTACCGGAAAAAAATACATACATTATGAGGAAAATTTGGATGGAACCCTTGTTTGCATATTTAACTCCAAAACTGAAGCCTTGGACAAATCCAAGAGCCCCTCCTTTGGATAAAATTTTCCGAATTCAAACTATTTTTTTTTGCTTCTAATATACCAACAAAATTGTCAATTACTACTTCTTAGTTACATTTTATTTGTTCCTTTTTAGGTGGAACAGGAAACCATCTCTCTTTTTTTATTTGCCATTGAGTTCCTTATTTCAGTTAATCAGATACCTACCATCAAATACTTAACAAATCCATGTTTCATTTTACAGTTGATCATAGGGTTGAACAACACGGTCATAATGCTACTAACCAACACAACCAACAATATTTCACAAAAGCTTTTCATCCGACACCTAATCCTCTTATTTAAACCCTCTGCTATAATGCACTCAAATAATTGCATAGCATTAGTGTCTATACAATCCTATTTTATTTTACAGGGAATTTGATCATTGACCACCACATTATTATATCCATCCCTAAACATTAATCCATCTTTGTTTCCAAGTGAGTCAATAAAAATGCTTTCATTTTACATTTTATTTTATTGTCTATTTCCGTCAAAATATCTCTACATGCAAATGAATTTAACTCTGCTGAAATGTTTTTCATTTTACACTTTATTTTCTGAAATTTTATCAGAATCTTATTATTATTTTTATTACTATAGCTATAACTTTGTTTATTATAATTATAGTCTGGCAAAGCCTTGTCTGGCTCCATTACAAAATCTGTTTCTGACTCCTTTGTCGACTCAGAGCACTCAGTGCTTTGTTTATCCTGCTCATCCTTTATTTCGTCAACTAGACCAGCTATGCTTAACCTTGTTTCTTTGGTCTGTTCATCTATTTTACTTTCCAGACCAGCATCACTTTCTTTGCTTACTGCCTCTAGACTAGTAGAGCTTTCTTTCATTTTTTTGGTCTGTCTGTCTATTCACTTTATTTATCAACGATTTTTGCCTGGCCCTCCTTTGCTTTTGTAGCCTCTCACCAAGCTCTCTTTTCTCTTGACTCATATCTTCAACAGCTCTCTCTATTCTGTCTCCTGTCCTCAGACTTTGGGCTCTGTACTGGCTCTCAATCACATCCATTCTCACCATTAATCTCTCACTTTGAATTTCCATTTTAACCTCCAACCTACCAATCTGACCGGCTAAACTATTTTTTAACTTCTCATTTAGTCTCCTTTGGTTCTCCTGGCTCTCTTCTAATTTTTCAATTAGAGTATCTTGGCTTTCTTTAAATTCTTTATTCTGGTTCTCCATTCTACTATCCATTCTCCCTTCTAACCTAGCTTGGCTTTTAACTAGGGTTTTTTTTAATTCTATTTTTAAGCTATCTTGGCTTTCTTTTAATTCTCCAACCTGTCTATCAATTTTCTCTTCTAAACTAGCTTGGCTTTTAGCTAGGTTTTTTTTTTATTCTACTATCAATTTTCTCTTTTAAACTAGCTTGGCTTCTAGCTAAGTCTTCTTTCAATTTTGTTTTTAGCTATTCTGGCTTTCTCTTAGCTCTATTTTTAAACTATCTTGGCTTCCTTTAAATTCTCCTTGGTATTTTATCATAGCTTCTAACAATTTTTCCAAGTGCGGATTACCACTCCTTAAATGAGCCGTTTCAGAGCTCAACTCCTCAGACACTATATTTTCACTTTCATCGATACTTTCCTCAATACTTTCTAATACTACAGACGCTTTGTCTATTGTCTCTTCTTTTTTATTCTCTATGGGACCTGTCTCTTTTTTGCTTCTTGGCATTTTGTATTCAACAATAAAATTAATGATGAGAAAATTAGGCACACACACTTTTCCCCCTCCATCAACCAACAACCATGACTATCTCAACTATCTATACCTTGGTCACCCTATTGGTCTTGACCTTAGCAATTCCTATACTGATTAAACGTCTCATCTCAAATGTTTTTGGGTATCTAGAAATCCAATCATAATCAAGAATCAGTTTAAATCGACATAAAAATTTAATTTTCTTTTTATCAACTAATTACACACTAGCATTTTTAATTTTAAATTACATTTTTGGTATAACCAGTTGCTGGCATTTATAATTTCAATTCTGCAGCTTTTAAATTAACCTCCAACAACCATTATCCGTCAAGCAACCACGCTGGCAAGCCATTTCTAACCAAATGAAAATTTAAAAATTTGTTTTTTTTTACTTAACGAATAAATTAATATGAATAAATTAATATTTGAGATTTGGGCTATTTTCTAACAAAATGAAATTTAAGTGTATTATTGTAAATCTTGGTTTTTTAAAAGATGAAAAATTTCTTAAATATATATTAATGACAGATGCATTTCTTAAGTATCAATTGAATATGCAATGCATCAATTATATATATTCTAGTATAATAAGTATAAATGAATATATTTCATCCGTATAAATTAAATATAATCTCCTTCATGCGACCACGTTACAAGCCAATTGTAACTAAATAAAATCAATTCAAACAAATGAAAAGTTATTCTTTATTTTGTTAACTTTACAAAAACTTATTAAATTAACATGAAACACATTTTGCAATCTCTCGATCGATCATTTACATTGTCTTTTAAATATAACTAAACGATTGGGAGATCTTACAAATATCATCTATATTATGGGATAGTTTAAGCTAATTATAACTTTATTCTAACCAATGAGAATTTATTCAAATGATCGCACATCCACGTTATGGATTAATTATACTATATTTAAATCTATATGGCATTTACACACTCGCAGCTAAATTGCATGCCAATTACAACATATTAAGGATGGATCGATGGATACTTCATCATTTCCAGCTGACACTATTTCTGAGGCCTACTGAGATGATGATGATGATACAGAACATCTATAAGCTTAATTGCCAGGGTGCCAAATTGCAGCTCTAAGAAAATATAAAGGTTAAATCTCAATTAAACACTCTTATTAATAATATTTCATGAATGGGCTAATACATAATCGATTTAGAGAACACTGAGAACGCATTAAAATTGACAGTATTAATATCTTTAAGAATTGCAGGTTAATCTCAGCACATTCTCCATTCACTAAGATTAAAGCTACAATTAAATTTTATTTTAATTACAAAGTTCTATATTCATCTTCACCTTCCTGATCCACTCCTCCATCAATTTTACATCCATATGTCTATTACACTACCATTTATTTTATCATTAAATCTTACATCTTTGCTAGCTCATTTTTCTCATTATAATCTTTTCTCAGGGTTTTTTTTTCTTCGAATAATTAGGTGTGGAAATCGAATAAGCTGGATAAGTTATTGGTGATAAACATTCCTCTCTTGATCACCTCCAGGGTGATCTCGGTTGTCTTTAACGCAGTTTAATATCAATTTACATTAAAGCTGGAATATTTAAAGCTTATTAAATCTTTATAAACACATATTCGTAATTATAACAAAGTTTATATAAAAATAAAATGCGCCTGGAGAGGTTTGAATACAACGGATGGAGAAAGGATTTTATGCCCACCCCCTGCACTTGCTATCACACAATACTATCTCTATTCACGATTTATATTTCAACAATATTAACGCTTAAAATGCATGACTCGTCTAAAAATGAGAAGATTTGACGTCACTCTAAATCGGCTACTTTTTATCGCATGTATACATATTATATGTCATTCGAAAGAAAATCAAAAGTTCTGTAAGATGGTGCCCTCTTCAGAGTTATTTTACAAGTAAAAAATCAATAAAAATGACCATATATGTCAAACAAAACCAAAGCACCGCCTCCTCACCAACTTTTCTTGAATCTTATTGCCTGTCCCACTTCTGTCAGAAAGGGAAATGGCTGCCAAAAAGTAAAAAGTTACGTTCGTTTTGATTTTTATTACGAAAATGATAAACAAATGTTTACAACATTTTAAACAATATTTGAATTGAATTACAAATTATTATTGATAAAATAATACTAAAAATCAAATTATTTTAGAAAAATAGTTAAGATATTACCAAGAATTATTTATTTATTGCTACATATTGATCGTAACGTTAAAGTAAAAAAAAAAAGATTGCGTCAGCAATCTTTTTTGGTTGGTTGAATAGCGGTTACTTTTATTTCACCGCAATTGAATATTTTTTAAATTATAAATCAAATTTTATTTTTGAAAAGACTTTCGTTTGCTTTCGTAATCTGACAATTCAGTAATATACTTTTTACAAACGAAACTAACGTATTTATATTATTAAAAGTGATCTATTTTAACAATAGATTTTGTTAAAGTTGTGAGTTGGCCAATTACAAGTTTTGATTTTTAACTCATTCGGCCAATTAAATAATAATCGTTGAAAGGGTTAAATTATTTGGTCATTTTAAGTATTTGAAAGTAACCTTTTAAATAGTTTTACTAAATAACAGTTACGTATATCATAATTCAAATATTCATAATAATATATCAATGTATGATTGGATTGGAAATATCTAGATAATAATAATCCACAAAAACATGGAGACACATGCAAATTTTATTTAAAACGCACAAAAAAAGTATTCTTTTTTGTTCATATCTTGACTGACCTCACACTCTTCTTTAGATATATGGATGTTTAAAAGATATTTTTAATTTTTTTTTTTAATTTTTTTAAAAATGTTTATAAGTTTTAGATATAACATTTTCTGGTCACCCTTCTATTTATATTACATTTATTTATATATGCTTTGTTTTCACTCTCAACTTTCTTTGTATATTTTATATTTTGTTTATACTGCAAAGAAAATATATTTCATTTTATATCTGCTTTCCAAAAATCACTTGCATTTATATGGATCCAAGATTGTTAAGAGTTATAGATTTTTTTATTATCGTATAAGAGCCAATGCTTATATCAGTCAAAGTATTACTTTAGTAATAATGGTGACTTGTTTAGGATGAGTTGGAATGTTTTCTATCATTCTCAGGATTATTGGTAATTATTTCAAGATGGAATAGAGTGTCTTCTCTTACTGCTTCTGTTTCTTCCTATTTCTGTATTTGTATATAGATATTGAGATTCACTGAATAATCATTTAGATCAGTGTTTTCCAAAGTGGGGTACGCATACCCTTGGTGGTATGCAAAGAGCTTAGTGGGGGTATATGCAGCATAAAACTTTGACTGCATCTGGTGCAACAAGTAGTTTACTATTTTTTATTACAAGCATATAAAAAATAATAAAAAACTTTTTTACTTATTAGTGTTGTGTATGTATAGTTTTGTATGCATAGCCATGGCATTGACAAGCACTTTGATTCTGTGTATTTCTCCAGTTTATGTCTCAGATAACATGTTACATACAATAATTATTCACATACACATTGAACTGTAACAGCACATGCTTTCATGCGATTTTGCTATTGGAAAAGTTTATTTTTTAGTGAGTCCCATTGATTTTGATTACTTTTACAAAATATAATTTTTATTCCTAACTTTTAAAAGATTATGGATTAGTGGTCGAAATTTGGAACTTCTAAACTGAATAATAGTAACAATCAACAAACAAAAAGTAATGAAATTAATGCGAATCACATACACTTTTGATAAGGATTTGATAGTTTCTAGGAGGAAAATTGTCACTAAATTTATTATCCAAAAATTTAAAAAAGTTGTTGAACTGTAAAAATATACAAGTTATAGTTTTTAAAATTTGATGCAAACTGTTTAAGACAACTATAATTAAAACAAAAATAAATATTTATGAAAAACTTAGAATCACAAATTTTATATTGGTATAAAATATTGTTTGATGATGCTAAGTTATTTTTTATATGTAATGAAATCAAAATGAGGATTAGTAAAATACTATTGACTCCATCAATCTTATGAGAATTTTTTTAAATGTAAGGAGTGATTGGCAATTACCTTTGAATTGCAAATAGTTTTATGTAGGTGCATATATGTTGTGTGTGTTTAGTACTTTTAAATACAGTTTATTTATTTAATAGGTAAAACATAAGCATTATGAAAAACATTTTGCATCTTTAAATTTAGCTAGTGTTTTAAATTGAGATTTTATTCTACTTTAATTATAAATATTAATATAGCAATATGCAGTCCTATAGTAATAAAGATGAAAATGTTAATGAATAATGAAATTTATTGAGTATATCTGCAGAAATGTACAGACTTCTTTTATTAAATTATTTGCTATATAAAATGAGAAACAACAATTCTAATCTGTACATTCCTTCAGTTAGAAATAATTATACTATTAATATACAAGTATTACATATGAGATATTATCTGCCTATTGTAATTGTTTTAGTGGTGCATGTATGGGCATTGTGTGAATGGTGGACCTGAAACACCAGAAATAATTGATGGTGGATGGACACAATGGAGTGCATATGGACCATGTTATAGTGATTGCCAAAACAATGATCCTCTTGGAATTCAATTTTCTTATCGGAATTGTAGTAATCCTAGGTATTATTATTTTTAAATGCTTTTATTGAAGTTGAAAAATCAGTTTGTTGTTTGTTATTTTTTTTTGTTTACTTGTTAACTTTTGATTTTTTTCAAGTTAAAATAAAATTTTAAAATTGACATTTAATATATTTAAATTGAACAGAACTATTTGAAATCTGACATATAATTAAATAATAACATGCTAATCAATTTGAAAATTCATCTTTTCAGTACTTCACCTAGTTTCTTAGATATGGAACAGGGAGTGGGAAAATATTAAAAATATTCAACAATTTTATGTATCACAATTAAAAATTATTCTTAAAACTTTCATTTGTTGTGAATAAGACTCATAAGAGGTGGTATAAACAACTTTATGATTTAAGTAAAAAGAAAGTTCTTTATAATAAAATAAAAATATCAATAATTTTAAACAGAAATGTTACTTACTGATTTCTTATACATATCCAATTATGAACACAGACTAAATATGATATATACATAAAGAGTAATATACATATTAACTACTGCAGAAATATCTAATGATATATATATATGATCAATAGATGGCATTTTTACCAAAAACACGATCAAGCGTTTGTTTACATAAATGATCAAAGAGTCAGAATTAACTATCTCTTTCGTTTTAGCCCACTTTCAGATCAGCTGATTTCAAGCTATTTGCTATCATCAGTGAAAGACAGAGCCAAGAAACTAGATCTAAAAACTGACTCCAAGTGTGTTTATGCACAGAGTTTCTATCAGTTTGCAAGCATGAAATTTTTCAGACCGATGAAGTCTTCAAATTCAGCCAAACAAGCTAGATAGCTATATGGGTCTGATCTCAGTTCAGCTTCTCCACATAGTCAAAGCCTCTGCAATCTATATCATTGTGGAAACCTTTAAAGGTAGATTTATGAAAAACAAAAACAAGTTTTAATCACGTTAAAACCTGCAGGTTTTTGTTTTTCATAAATCTACCTTTAAAGGTTTCCGCAATGATATAGATTGCAGAGGCTTTGACTATGTGAAGAAGCTGAACTGAGATCAGACCCATATAGCTATCTAGCTTGTTTGGCTGAATTTGAAGACTTTATCGGTCTGAAAAATTTCATGCTTGCAAACTGATAGAAATTCTGTGCATAAACACTTGGAGTCAGTTTTTAGATCTAGTTTCTTGGCTCTATCTTTCACTGATGATAGCAAATATCTTGAAATCAGCTGATATGAAAGTGGGCTAAAACGAAAGAGATAGTTAATTCTGACTCTTTGATCGTTTATGCAAACAAATGCTTGATCGTGTTTTTGGTAAAAACGCCATCTATTGTTCATAAATACAAGCATCAGCAGGTTTTAACATGATTAAAACTTGTTTTTGTTTTTCATATATATATATATTGTAACAGGCACACATGCCATTACATTATTTAAAATATAGATGTTCACAAATAAAAATTATTAAATAAACATTAGAATTGAAAATTGAAAACTAAAAGCTTACAAAACATATATATAAATCACACAGATGAAAAATTATTAAAAGAATATTTTATTTTAAAAAAAGTATTTTAAAACTAAATTTTAAGAAAAAACTTAAAGATTTAAAGATAAAAATATATCTTTAAGAAATGTACAATAATTTAATTACTTTCTATTGTGTTAAAACTCAAGATGGAAATGATTGTTGGTTTTAATTCATCTAAAGTAAACAAGCTCTTGGGGCAAATTTATTATTAACGATCAGATAAGAGGTATAAAAAATTTTAAAAAAGATTGTGTTACTGCTTGTGGAAGGTCAATTAATACTAGGACCCTAATAAAAACCACCGGAACAGGAAATCACATTCGGTGAATCTGGAGGATTAATTTAAAAAGAAAAAATTCAAATTAAGAAGAATTTCAGCTTGATTTTTGCAGAGGAGGGGGAAAGACACACTTTTCACCCTCTTGCTGCTTTCAAATGAAGTCACTGTTGAAATATGAATGGCACTATTGCAGATCCTGAATCATATGGGTACTGTAATAAAATAGTTTCAGAATTGAACCAGCTAAAGCTGCTTCCAGATTGATAACTATGGCATGAACAGAAAGTATGAATAATAAAAGACTTCACAGGAATTGGTGCAAGAAACTGGGAGCTCTTCAAATATAATGTATAAACTATAAATTATTAACTCTAATTATAATAGAACTTTTACTAAATGAACTTTAAATCATATCCTAAACAATTAAACCTAACCAAGTTTAAATCATGAACTATTATCCAACCACCAGGGAAGGTTAAATTAATTATTAATATTTTAAATGTAATTGTAAAACAGTCATTTCTATTAATTTATTTCTTCTAATTAATAAGTATAATTGTTAGTTAAATTAAATGATGTTATGTATTATGTATATATGTATCCACACCCCTTCACACTTGACATCTATCAGTAAATATGACACTTTTGTTGAGTGTCTTAATGTATTTGCCTAAGCCTTCCCTATAAGTTCATTATTTGTGGATGTGACACCTCATTAAGAGTGTCTTAAGGAACTCAAGAAGAGTATAATCTTTTTTATGCATTCCAATTAATAATAATTGAAGTAGAATAATTTGTGGTGTGACCTCCTCTTCAGATCATCCACTAATCTAAACTTGCTGTAATCCACCTTTATGACCTGCCCTTTAAACGCTGGAATCATATATATGAATCTGGCCACACATTTTCATGGCACCCCAAATCCAACCTTTGTAACATATCATACTCTCATTATCAAGACTATAAGCATAAAGAAACAAAAAGGTTAAACTAACAAAAAGATTTTTGTATTGAATAAAACTAGCATGAAACTATAAATCTAAATAATATCTCAAGGTGATTAATAAAGATAATAACTTCTGGTCAAACCAGCTTTAAAATCCTCACAAACAAAATGTGATGAGTTAAATTTGATATTCAGCAAATCAATAAATAACTAATAATTATATCTCTGGAATAATTATAAAATTAAACTTATAAATGAAATGATAAGTAAATTATGATGTAGATGACTAAGTGGATGATGAAAAGAAATGATAATTAAATAGTACAATGAAATAAATCTAAAATGAAGAGAAAAGAACGAAGATGTATGAGAATAATGAAACAGAAAGATTCGCATTTGAATCTTAAGTTTCACCTTTTCTATCGTCTCTCACCCACCACTCTATCCTACCCAAATTTAAACTTTTTTGGTATCGAATTGTGTGTGTAGCAATATTAAAAATGAATAAATATATGTAAAATCCACCATAAACACACACACGTTTCGATAACAAATTTAAAGCAATAGATAAAAATAATTAATGTAATTTGTATTTTTTTGTATATAAAAATATATAATTTTAACCATTTATTTTAAATTATAAAGTTCGTTATTTATTGCTTTATTTGAATTTCATTTAATAATAATTTTAGAAATCTGATTGTAATATTTAATTAAAAGTAAAAATAATCGTATGTTCCCTTTTGTATTTGAAATTTTAAAAGCAACGGTCGGTGAGAGATAATAGATTAATTAAAAATAAAAAATCCCTAAAATCTAATTACCAAAAATGTAAATGTAAAATTAAATGTGAACAATAGTAAAGCAGCTTTCTATATAAATTAAACGTATAAGAATGAATTGATTATCCTTGGGGCAAATGATTGAATCCAAAATAAAATATAACAAAAAGTAAAAAGATAAGATCAAGAAAGGAGGACATTTTGGACTTTCTCAGAACTTTCAGTTGAACTTTAGTTGTGCTCTCGATCAGTTGAGAGTCTCCAAATATATATATATATATATATTGATTTACTTGCCACAGTATGCATGAGTAGAAAGTGCCAAAACTATTCTCCCCAGAGATGGTCAATTGTCTGCCGCGAACCTACACCCGTGCCTTCCATAAAATCAACCAAAAGGATCTGCTGCTATTTAAATAACTAAATCACCTAAATGCTGGAAAGAATTGCTACTGCTGGAATCATGAACAATTTGCTATTGACCACTGATTTGGAAAACGTCATATAAAACAGGTACCTGTGCTCAAGCCCTAGAGTACTCTACTAATATCACGCTATATCTCATTCTTTATATAACTTATAAACTATAAACTGTAAAATTCTCATTTGTAAAACTATAAATTTAATAATTAATTTATTATGTAAATTTCGTTAATAATCTAGCTTGCCTAATTCTATCTTTCTTGGGTACATATTTCTAAATTTTACATTTATATTATTTAATTATTATTGCATGCTTAAAAGATTTCCGACTGGACCTCGCCAAGTTTAAATTTATTTTAATCAAGATGGATACCATCTTGTCCAGTGGTCTCTTAATATATTTCTTTTATATACTGTTGAATGGTTCGCTCGGAAATCTCCATAATTTTCTAAATGCTTCATTTATTGTAATGCAGGTGTCTACTATTTAGCAAGTGGCTGACATATTAGTTATTAATACTCACCCAGCCTATCTATTGTTTTATATTTTATTAAGTTATAAGTAATTCCATAATTTACATTTCTTTGAGAGTCACAAACGTTCTTTATTAAATGTTGATAATGTAGAGCCAAGTTGTAAAATATATTTCAATCTTAGCAGAATAGTCCATAAATTGTACATGTGTTACGTTTTAGAGACGCGATGACCTATTATAAGCCTTGGATGCTCCAGATTCTTTAGGATTTAAAATAATCCCAGTTGTCCTACAAAAGCTGACAAATGAATGTCCAGTAGGACTTGATAAACATCACACAGCCAAGAAGCAATCGTGGCACAAACCACTTGCCCCTGGTTATGCTTATGTGATACCTCATCTTTTTAGGCCTATGGCAAATGCCAGCCCGTTGTTCTCAACTCATCCACGGCTTCACAGTTTTAATATACTGCCACCCTTATATCGCCTTTCTAGATGCACATGTTTTGCTTATTAACTTTAGTGTTCAATATATAACTCCGTCTCTGCATTAGTGACATAATTCACTCTCAAATAAATGTCCGTCCATAGTAATTTATAAATATCTTATTTAATTAAATAAATATATGTCCGCCACTACTATTATAAATCCTAATTTAGACTGTTGCATTGCAAAGATATAAATCCCAAAGGCATGCTCTTGAAATACTTGCTCGAGAATTTAGGCAGCTAGATTACGTCAGCTATATAAATAAATGTATCTCTTTAATATCTAACAGTATCGGAAAATCCTGCTACTGATATTTTATATCTTACCAAATATTATTAGTTAAATGATTTATTATTAAAATGTTTTAAATAAATAATTTCAAACTATATGTCTGTCATTACATCTTTATTTATTCGATATCCATTCCATATAATATTTTCTAGATTCTGTAAAATATAAATATTTAATATTAGTGTTATTATTGGCTAACTCGAAAATAAATTCTTGATTCTCTTGCATCTCCCTGATCACCGTGCCTAAAGAAGTATTTACTAATGTAGCATCAGCTGTATTGTTTCATAGATTGTATTGTGGAACCGATAAACTATGTTCAAACTCAGTACTATGGATAGCTTCACTATCTAGGTGGTGCTGCAGTTCTGTGTGGTGGTCGAATTCTGCACTATGTTAACGAATCACTTGTTTCTGACTTACAATAATGAATAATTAAGATGATGATAGAATAAGAGTTAATGAATAGTTAAGATGCTAAAAGAATAAAGTTAATGCATGATTAATCAATTATGATAATGAATTAAAGTCAAATGAGAATGAATGAATAAAAGAATGATCAAGATGAAATTGAAGAACAATGTTAATGATGGAGACTGAAATCTGAAACTATAAACTAATATTGTATTAAATGGTAAAAAATTAAGCTAAATAAAAATAAGGATTCCAAGCTTGACACAAACACAGTATTTATCATAAAGTCAAAACAAGTTATGCATTTTATGACAAAAGAAGTAATTTACATCTTAAAGTTTAGTCGACTTTCATAAAATAGTGAAAGTAATCTACCTTTAAGTCTAACTATAATGAATAACTAGATATAAAATTTATTACAAATTTAAACTCTACCTTGAAACTTAACAACTAATTCTTTTCAGGGTTCTAGCATTTCAAAATTGTTATACAACATATATTTGGGTCAGCGAGAGGGATTTTACCACTACCTGAATAGAATGCATAAAACAGCTCTCAATATAAACTCAAATTAACAACTATATTTAGCAGTTACACATAAACTTTATGAACAAAATAATTCTTATAACTTTAATATTTAAAAAATAGGAATAACTTTTTAATAAATAACATAAAAACTTACTAAATTCCTTTTCTTAAATAATTCTAAACCCTGTGATCAAGATCAGTGAATGATAGCTCTGCAGATTTAACTAAATCAATTAAATCAATATTATGTTTATCTTTTAATATATTACTTAAGATAATCTGTGCTCTAGGTTAGTAATATTTAATTATTATGTGATGATGCATTAGATATACTCTTAAGTGATAGGGCTTAACAAAATTATCTTGGTATATTAACCAATAGTTAAATATACTATATTGGTTGATGATGATTTCAATAATAATCTTCTGATATGTCAATAGCAATAACAATAATAATGGGTATATGGTGATTAGCAATAAGACTTCAGGCAACTAAATAAAATTTTAAACACAGCAAACTTTATTTACAATATTTACAAATTTCAATTCAGAGACATTGTATGAAATAAAACCAATACATCAAATTAAACTCAGGAATGAAAAAATACTTGGTATCCCATTGACCATATTCTTAGTCAATACGACCAACTTATATAATGATATTCAGAGTATCACTTACTACTGTTTAGCCTATCTTAAAGAATAAGATAATGAAACTTATTTAAGCTGAACTAGCACTTAAATTACAAAAACAACAGTATATTTATGACTTTAGGGTCTGCACAAATTTTAAATTTAAAATTCAAAAGTTATAAAGTGGTGCGTTATATCAAAGCCATTTCTTTTATCAGAATATGATAAGGGCAATTATCATATTCTGTGCAATTAATAATTGATTAAAATTTGAGATGAATATGTTTGGTGTAGGAACAGACATCAAAAGTCAAATACACATATATATCACTAAAACATTACCTATGTCCACAACCTAATTATTGAATACTTAACTGATCTTACCAATACATTTGCAAATCATTATTTGATGAAGATAAATCCACACTGCACACATGCACCTCTTGTTCTTACATCTATAAGTTCTACAATTACAAGTAGGTTTTGGGTTTGGTCTGTCTATAACTGATAAAGATCCTACAACATCATAAGACACTATTTCAATTAGGCAAACACAACAGATAGACAAGTGTTTCTTAATCCAACATTATTTTATCCTTGCCATATGATTTTGAAATATGAAGCTTCACCATACACAGTGGAAAACTAACTCTATAACTTCATGAGGATCTAACAATAAAAGGGAGGCTCTATAATAACATGACAATTGTATACTAATGTGGCTAATTCTACTACCTCTCTATGGGTATACATATGTGGGCTTTGCCTCATCATGAAAAAAAATAGAAATTAGACCATGGATATCCTCTTTTGGGATGAATTATGCTAACTACATATAAATTATTACTCAGCTTCGACCATACTATTCTCTCATGGAATTAGCAATGGGTGATTCTCCATCAGCCCACACTCAATATTATTAATATTATTTTATTTGATGCCATAGTAGGTGACACTTACTTATCAACTAAAAAACTACCACAAATCATTCTCAATATTATAGCAAGACAAAATAACATCAACAATACAAGTGGAAATATACATATTCCATTTCACAATGCAGAACTATTAATGTATTAATAGACAAACCAAAATATATGTCAAATGATCATTAATTATTTTAAAATGACAATTATACCTTTGTTAGAGCAAGCACAATGCATGTAAACAATAAAGATCCATCTGCATTTATATTCAAAGTGGACAAGTTCATTTCTATACAAAAATTATGAAATGAAAAAGGCTTAGATTAATAATTTTTTTTATATATATAAGAAAACAATTCGGTCATTATAGTATATCTTTGACAAAATATTCGTTTGTTCACTTTTAATAAAATATTAATCTCTGTTTAAAAAAATATGAAAAATAACTCTCTCTTCCTCTCTCCTAGATGAATGACATATATAATATCATGTTTTCCCTTAACTGGAAAAATAAAATACATGTAATAGATGTATATATTATTCACATCTTTTTCTCTTTAACTTGATATATATTTCATACCACAATAAAACATATATGTTTAAAACCAAAATTCCTAACTAACACATGATGTAAGTATTATAAACTAACATAGCAATAATGAAAAAAATAAAAAATCATTTTCTTCCATTAAATTTTATCCTATTCATCCATGTTATTTCATCCTTGTGAGTTAAAATGATAAGAACTGATATTATGATGAGCAACCATTCTCAGATAACGCGTATACATTTTTATTATCCTGTTTGCTGTTAATATAATCTAATAATATTCAAATACTTTTCCAAAGGCAAAATACAAAATCATTTATCGGTTCACTACCGATATCAATATAGTGAAATTAAAATTAAAATGTTTTCAAGTGTAGCATAATCAAAAGGATAGGTTTATCCACTTTTCTGGAGATAATTTTCCTTAATCACTTTATAGGTTATTGTAGTCTTCAAAACAAACTTTTAAAATACATTTATTGATTTATTTGATATTAACATATAACTAGAATCAGTTTATGTTTTAATCCAGATAATTTTTCTTGAAAATGACTTTAGAATTTTATTGCAATTAACATATTTAACTTTTTTAAAAAATTTTTTTTATTGATTCTATTCTTTCCTCTGCAATAATATTTGTAACACTTTAAGTAATTGGAACATTTATCAGACTTTTTTTTAATCTTATTTATACGCATTGCTCTGTAAAATTTTAAAAGTAAAGATTTATTTTATTATATTTCTATTGACAAAGTAATAACTATTTAGAAATATTAAAAAGAATTTATCCAATTACAAATACGATATCCTGAGCATTTTTAATTAATCTGTAATGTTCCATTTCTATCATTACACACTTGGTGCTAGGAAAAATTAGCAGATGAGAATAGAGAATAAAATCACGCAATTATCTTTTACTTTATTAAAAGTTAGAAGATTCAAAAATGACTTTTTAATTTATTTACTATATATATCATAATACTTTTCTTCAAAATTATCTCAAATAATTTTTTTTTGACATTTTAATTTACAAGTGTAGTATTGTTCTGCTGGATAATAATAATAGCGCACGAAAATCAACATTGTCAAATTTTTCTTTTAAGTCCAAATAATTTATGCATTACTTTTAAAATCTTAAAATTAACTAATATCAATAAAATAAAAAGAATTTCTTACATTTTTTTGAATTGTTTTGTATCTGAAGTAATCTTTATTTAGGTAAGGACTTTTCCACATGGCTTTCATTTCTATTTTCCAGTATGACTTTGGAACAATCAATCGACAGAAAAATGGCATTGAAATTATAGCAAGGCTTTTAGATTTTCTATTCAATCATTTTAGATAACAATATATTATAATTCTTATTCAATTAAATTCCAAATTTTTCTGATTTTTTCAGCTTTTTTACCTTCTTATTTTAGAAGATCAGAGTTGAAGTCTGTTGTTGTTTTGTTCTCTTTTTCTTATTCACCCCCCCTACAACTTTGTTAAATTATATATAGCTTGTTTTACAAGGCATTGTGGTAATAAATTGACCAATAACCTTAGTGTGAATATATTAATATTATCCCCTCTACCTTCATTTTAAACAACTACTCATTATATTCAAAATTGTTTTGGATTCACTACAAAAAAATATGCTTAATGAATTGATTATAACCATTTATTTTACAAGATTTAATAAATTTCATTTATTTGTTTATTTATTTTAATTGCTATTCAACAATAATAAAAATAGCAATATATATCTCCCAATTAATAATAATACTTAATAAAATGATTATTTTATCCCTAGTAAAAGCCTACACTGGGTTTTAAATCTCATCTTCCCTCAAGCAGATTTCCTAGTGCATCCAAAACAGTCTTTATTTTAAGGCCACTTTATTAAGATTTTAATGCTAAATATATTACTATTTAAAATTTTGGATTATTTAATACAGGGACCTGAATAAAGGGTCACAATATATATATATAGTTTTTAAAATATTAAAGTTATAATTGTTAGTTAAATTAAGTGATGTCAAGTGTTATGTATATGTGTATGCATGTATCTCCATACTCAGCATCTATCGATAAATATGACACTTTATGATAAGTGTCTTGATGTATTTGCCTAAGCCTCTCTTGTAAGTTTATTATTTGTGAATGTGACACCTCATGATGTGTGTCTATAACCTTTTTTTTTGAACTAGACTAATTCATGGTGGACAGTTTGGTTGCATATATTTATACATGTGCATGCTTACTTGGTTTTTAAAATATTAAAGCTTAAAATTTAAAACCGGATATAAATGGCTGCATGGATTAGTAGGTTTTATGTGTGCAATCTATGTAGCATATTTACAGCTATTAAAAGATTAAAATGTATAAATAAGAATCTCCATCTGTGTGAACTAAAATTTAAATATAATAACTATAAAAATTAAATTAAAGTAATAATGATTATTCCTCCAGTTTGACTTTCTATATGTGTGATAATAAATGTTTTTTGCGTAATATTACTGTGTTAGTTTTTTTTTGTTATCTTTATTAAAAATATATTTTAATAAATATATTATAAATCTCAGCTACTCCTAGAGCTAGTGATATGGGCTAGTGGTCTATAATAAAATAAAATTGGATCTTTAACAATGTGTATCTGCCTACTATATAAATTTTCCATATTCAAATGGCCTGGTGGTACCCTTGTACAGCAGATACAGTAAGATTCAATACACTTTGACCATTATAATATATTGTAACCATGTGATATGCCACATGCTTTTATTAAACATTTCATTATATGGTAATTAGCCATTTAAAAAATAAAAGATAGAATAAAACTAATAATTAGAGACATAAAACTATATTATTTAATCTATAAATAAAATGGTATCATTTAATAAGCAATAATTAATATATTTAGATTTAAATAATTATTTAATAAAAGGTATTAATAAAACATATAACTGATATATGCATATTTAGTTAATATCTAACAAAATGTGCATTCATAATGTTAAATTTTATAAAGTTAAAAGAAAGACAAAAAAAAATGAAGGAAAGAAAGCTAGCTGAATGAATATTTTAATTGTTAGTGAAATTCAAGAGGAAAAACAAATGGACAAAAATTATCATTTTCATTTACCTGGAATTGCTGCAGATCCAGAAAAGAGCAAATTTAACTAGGCCCATGTTTAGAAGCCTTCAAGAAGAAACTCATTAGGAAAAAATTGAAATTGCAACTGGAAAAGCCTTTATAGACAAGAGAGCCATGGCCATAGGTATTTTGTTAATGTTTTTATGTGTGCATACTAGATTTTTTATTAATAGAAATTTTTTTTTGTTTCATAAGTGTAATAAGTTTTTTTTTTTCAATTTGCCCTCTGAATAGAATCAAAGATTGTTATGTTTGATTTTTTTGAACATGTTTAGCAAACATAAAATTTTAAAGAAAGAACCTAATGAATTTAAAGTTATATCCCTGAATAAAAATTATTTAATAAGTTAATATAATTTTATCAAACTGTATATTTATATATTTTTAATGATGAAATGGATGTTTGAAATTATCTACTATCATGCCATTTTTTGTTTTTTTAAATAAATATTCTTTCTAGTCTTAATTACTTTATTCTATCCAATTCCTGTTTCATGATGAGTTGTGTCAATGACCTTATATCATGACAGATTATATTCTAGGATTTAGTTTTTTTTTTTTTTGATGATAGCAACATGGCTATTTATTTATAAGTAGGGAAAGCCCATGCATTGCTTAAGATTATTTATAATAAGCTAATTTATTTATTTATTTTCCTCTTGATCACAGTAATAAATTATAGAGTTCTTGCTCCCTGAACTATATTTGTGCATAACAGTTATATGTGATGGACATCCAAATAGTGATGATACTTAGGTTGGGAATACACTTCAAAATCCATGCACTACCTTTTATTTAGTTTGGTCTATATTAGAAATTAAGTTTATAGTTGGCCAGTACATTAATGGTACTAAGTGGCCAGAGTATTGATGATGATCAGCATGTTTTAATGTTCCAATCTTATTGTTTGATAATTATAGATTCTAATGGATTAGCACTTAAGTTGGCACATCCAAATTAATGTTTAAATAATTGCAAGCCTGGTCTACAGAAGACCCACTTCCAATCCAGTCACCAGAGTGACTGTTGACTTATATTTTTTGTTTCTAATCCTGCCACAAGATGGACTGTTGATTTAGTTATTTTGATAGATCATTCATAATGATGAATGATTATTACTTTTGGGGAGTGCTGGTGAACTTATAATTAGCTATGCTGATCTCTCAGATTGATCTATCATGCTCATATCTTTTGAGAGTATTTTTTTTAAACTTGAGGATAAAACACAATTTCTCAGATCCTTAATGGTTTAAATCCCAATTTTCTGTAGAGTTACCAATAGCTAACCAATTTAAAGTAGTTGATGTTAACATAATGGACACCATCACTTCAGGTATGACTTCATATTTCATTATACTGTTACAATGTATATAATTTTTAAATATAAATTTGAAGATTTGCTATCTTAATATAAACTAAGCAGTGATTATATATGTTTGAGAGATGATGATCTAGATCTTCTGATGAGTACTGTATGAAATATGTGTATTGGAGGTCATTTATCTTTTTCACAAATATGTGGTCATGTGTATCAGTTGTATAAGATGGAGTAGATGGCTGTGAGGAGCTTGAAGATCTAAGTTCAGGTCCCTTCTAATATATATATATATATATATATATATTTCATTTCAATATATATATATAAATATTTCATTTCAATATATATATATATATATTGAAATGAAATATTTACCATGTCATATCCATTTTACCTAGTTACATCCTAAAGCCCAATCTGTTCCAGGTTTAAACTCTTTCAACTATCTAAAAGTTGTCTATATGTGCATAGAGGTATGATCGTGTATATATATGCAAGCATCAAAATCTGTAATCTAACTATTATATATAGATTACAGTAATATATTTATTAAAAGTAATGTATAATTAATTCAATTTATATTTCAATTTGTTTAAATTGCATGTATATATGTTTATTATTCATAACAGTGTAATACATATATAATATACATATTTTGTTTTGGTCGATTCTTATATTTTAAAATCAGTACTTAGTTTTAAAATCACATTAAAAATATCATATGATTCAAATCTGTTTTGGGGATGGCGCGGTGACTAAATCTAAAAATTATTAAAACAATAAATATTTGTCAAAAATATATTTGATCTCATAAATAAAAATTAGTCAATTATGTCAATTGCTAAAATCTTGTGGAAAAGTAAATGATCAAATCTTAGAAAGGATCCCGTTCAAGGAATAGTACAAAAGACAGGAGTTATTTTGTAACTTAAAAATAAAAAAAATTATAAGTGCTAATGGCTTATTTTGCTGGAAGAGTATTTTGTTATTAAAAATATAATTTAATGGAAGGCGAGTATAAATAGGCCAACTTTTTCTATGTAAAAAATATTCTGCTAAATTTTGAAAGTGTCTACTAACAGAATCCACACCAGTTTGATTTTTAATATTGCTGAATAGGACAAGTGGGAGTTGCTATTCTTTGAGCCCAAGGGATGGTAATCTTTGTCTCCATCCTATGTGCTGAGGGAGTGAAGCCAATATACCAATGGAGGATGTTCCTGTAAAAGATCTGCTGCACTGATTTTCCAACTAGAAAGATGCTGCTATTTTAAAACAATTGCCATTGCCTACCTACCACCAAAATTATGTTACTAGTAAACATGTGTCCACCAAAAAGTCATAGGTAAAATTTCTAAAACCACTGCAAAGAACTCTAAAAGTACTTTAACTCTTAAGTCTAAAGCTACAGCTATCATATAAATTTAAATCAACATTCAAAGCAAAGTTTAATTTTTTAAAATCTTTGTCTAAGTAAAATGTAGAGTCACCACTTAATACTTGCCTTGTTCTCTGTAAACTTTAATGTCTGTAAAATCTTTGATTTTATTTAAGCTAAAATATAAAATTAATGATCATATTATTATACTTATTGCAACCTATCTTTTACTTTTGTGCTTGCAGTGTTGTCTATGATATTTTATAAATTTATTTATTAAGATTTTATTTTCTTATATATGTTATAATATGCCAAATGTCACTCAAAACAACTCACTAATTATAATAAGTTCATGCCGAAGATATAATTTCTATCTTCAATCTAATAAATCTAGTATAAAGTTTAGTTATTCTAACCCACCACACTGTTTCATAATTAGATTAAATAATAATAATATTTGATTGTCTTGCAATTGTTATAATAATCTAATTGATTTTAAATTTATGTTTAATAAAAAGTTATTCTAGTTTGCCAGTATTGTAGTTGTAAAATATGATTTAAAAGCAACTTTACCTGATAAGGGAATTCTGACCATATATACATTATGAACATATATCTTATAGTTAGTTAATTCCATTCTTTTAAAATATGCAGCCCTCTAGTAATATTGATTCAGTGATGCAGGTCAATTATTTATTAAATGGGATTATTAATTTATGAATTTAGCCCCTTTTTATTATTGCATTAATTTTTAATGCTTAATTTATGAATTGGCTTTATTAGCAGCATAGAGACTCATTGTCCATTTTAAGGAACAATTAATTATTTTAACATATTTGTTATTTTGCCTTTGTGCATTGTGGGTGTGATTTTATGATATATATATATTGAACCACCCACCTTCTTTATTTTATGATATAACAATAAATAAAAATATAAAATATTTTTCCTTTCTTACTAAAACCATTCAATCTCTGAAGGTGTCTGGTCCTCAGGTAGAGTGAACAATATCATTGGCAGCAAGCCACCAATAATATAAACACTCAGCTACTAGACAAAACTGATCAACTAAACACTTTATTTATTTTAAGGTAAACCCTTTAGGCTCCAGTTAATCACATAGTAATTAACAATGTTTACCTGACCAGTAACGAATCTAGTACCTGAGATCCCAGCTAGCTCATCGAATTATAGCTGCCTTTATAAAAAAAACTCCACCCAATCCAAAAATTCTATTTTTAATAATAATGATGATTTAACATCCGATAAACTTTGGCATCCTTAAATAACAAATCCTTATTTTAAAAGAAAAATTCTTCTTATTCTTTTAATTGTAATTTAATTATTTATCAATAATAATTAAGTCTATCCATTCCCACTTTACTAAAAATATTATTTCAGCACAAACATATGTATTCATATATCAATATAAATATTTCAATGACAGTTTAAATCTTTTTTTTAAAAACAATCATTTTGTTTTATAATTCAACCACACACACTCTCTTCATTTAAATAAATGTCTTAATACATTATAAATAACTAAAAATGTACATAAGATATTAAATTAAAATTCACATATGCATACAATTAATGTCTCTGAATAAGTTGAACGCAGAAGCTGATATCATTTATATCTTCCAGTTACTAATTGGAAAAGTTGAAAGTTTTATTTATTTATTTATCACAGTTTTAAAGAACAAAACTAAGAGAATATGAAAATTAAACAGTACCTAGGATTTGAAATATGATTTGACATAAGTACAGCAAAAAGTAATTTCTATAGAATGTTATCTCTAACCGGTTAGTGCCAAACTCCTCATAAATCTTCCCTTAATTCATGATGTTACATGGCACTCATGGATCTAGGCATAAACATTCCATTGCTTTGTTGACTTTATCTGAACATGTTTTTCCCTTCGAACTATCTGCTGATGGAATTGCAAAGAAGACTCCATTTAGCTGCATGATACGATGAATTTAACAATGCATCATTTTATCTTAATAGCAATTTATATAGTTTTTTTTTTTGATTCTTTGATTTTATAAAATATTTTGAAATATTTTAAAAATATAATAAAAACGGAATGTTGAAATTAAAACCGTCTTAAACAATGACCTAGTTTGCTTATAACCAGCATTTTTTATCTCATGAAATCATTGTACATTTGCTTTGCTCTGATTGGGCTTCTATTTTTTTTTTTATTCAAAAGTTTTACACACACACACATTTAATTCTTTTTTTTTCCATTATAAAACAAAACGAATTTTCTTTATTACTTTTATTATTAACTAATCAAAAGTAATATTAAATTATTTTTATTTCACTTTTGTTTTTTTTTTAAATAAAAAATCTTACCCTCCTTTTAAAAGCGTTTATTATTTATTTTTTCTTTAACAATTCCCCCCCCTATCCTACTCTTTTGTTTTTAATTTCTTTTCCTTCAACTTTTAACTTTTATTTTAACTTAATTTTCCCACTTTATTTTTTAAAGGCTAATTTATTAAATATTATTATTTTAAAGAATACTACATATTCAATCACGATGTACCTCAGTACAATATATATATTCTTATCTTGCTAATTTTCATGGGCCAATGACAATGACAAAGACCATCCCATTTATTGGCTGCCTGCATAAAGGTGGAAACAGGTCATACCCAGGGTCTGAATTGTTTGAATAAGAGTACCAACCACATTACTGGGGTAAAGCCCCAGGACCTCTTGTATTTTAATTATTTAATTCATTAGCAAGCCTCTAGGTTTAAAGGTACCACACACCTTATATGTGGAAATAATTGCTCATCCACATTACAATCTCTTTGGTAAAGTTTAGTATATGCCTATAGTGAACCATAGGTAATGACTAATTTAGACCATTCCCCCTTAGTGTAATATATGATTTATCCAAATCATGAGAATTTTTGGTTTGATGGATTGTGATTTGCGTCATTCTCAAGCTTTATGATTGGACTTGAACGTTATTTAGTTGAAAGTAATCAGCCACAATATTATCATAGGCATAAATTACTCACTAGGCATGGAAGTTATTTGATACATTTAAATGAAAACATGCACTGTATTGCTTCCAATTAATCCATTTCATTGTATAATGCCTGAACATGGTAAATTAGTTGTATTTTGATCTTTAATTGATTGTAATTTATTTTGTTTTGCTTTATTATTACTAAATATAATAAACTTATTTAAATTTATCTCGTCTCCATTATCAATTTTATCGTATTCTAATCCAATTAAATTATTGATTAAAATGTTTATTATACATTTTAATTAGAATATTGATCTAGCCTCTTTTATTAGTTAATTTTAACCCATTATTAATTTATTAACCCAATTTTATACTGCATGTTTGGTAGGATTATGTGTCTCATTTTTCTCTCTGTTTGGAGATGGGTTATGAATAAAAACAAGGCCTATGTGTAATCTTAGCAATGTCATTCATAGGGTGTTAAATCATGGAATACTGGTAAATAGGTTGAAGCTTGGTTGGACCTGGTACTTTCATATCCATGTTTATCAGGTTTAGTGTATTTTACTTGGATTCTAGGTTTTGTTATGTAAATATACAAATCTGACTGTTTCAATATGTATATATGGTAATGGGATTTTACATTGAACCCAGTCAAAAAATTTTGTGATGAGCATATTGAAGGACACCAGTCTGAAAATTTATTGCAGGTAATATTAGCCTAGCAACAGTAATATTTTCTGTTTATTCACATATCTATGTTTTTGTGATGAGCATCTCTGTCTAATTACATATGAAATGAATATATATATATATATAACATATTTTGCAGGTTCAACAGTGTTAAACATTTTAAATATTTATATACCGATGTTTTGACTTGATCACACAAGTCATCTATTGGGTGATAAAAGGTAGAAAGATGGTTATAGAGGTGCTACTATCACTGATTTGAAAAAAAAAAACATTAAAGTTCCACCAATAGGAAAAATGTTAAATGAAGAATGTTTTTTAAAAAAAAATTTCCAAATAGGAGGAAGTTTTCATGTATTATATCGCTTATTGAAACAATCTGGCATTTTAAGTATCTGAATGGCTTCTCCAATTTTGCAATGGTAGATATTATCACATCTGGATATGATCCTGGTACTAGAAAAATCAATTTTATGACCTGAATCTAAAGTATGGAGTTAGAGTGCTGATCATCAATACTCTAACTCCATACTTTAGATTCAGGTCATAAAATTGATTTTTCTAGTACCAGGATCATATCCAGATGTGATAATCTCTATCATTGTAAAATCAGAGAAGCCATTGAGATACTTAAAACACCAGATTGTATCAATAAGTGAGATGATACATTTTTTAAAAAAACATTCTTAATTTAACATTTTGGCTATTGGTGAAACTTTAACATTTTTTTTCAAATCAGTGATTGTAGCACCTCCACAAATGTCTTTCTACCTTTTATAACCCAGTAGATGACTTGTGTGATCAAGTCGAAATGTTGGTATATAAATATTTAAAATTTTTAACATGGATGAACCCGTAAAATATGTCTTTTATATATGCAATCCATGAAAATCTTTGTATCAACATATATATATATTCTAACCTCCCCCCGCGCGTCCTCACCCCAAAATTATTGTTTATTACGAATATTACGGGTTCTAGCTCAGTTAACAAATAAATAAATGAAATATTCAGCATTAATTAAAATGATTACTAGCTCTAATTTTAAAATATAAATTCGGTTCAATTTTTAAAATGAATTAACAAATATTTACTATTTTCATGAGACATGGAGTGACAATACAGGGAACGAGATAGACTACATTGAGACATTATCCACACGATACTACCTCAATGGCATAAGAACACTATTCCCCCTTTTTACTATATCAAATAACTAACTCATAGTATTCTTACGACTTTCTAAGCTCTATTCACTATGATAAAAATAATAATTATATCTTAATCTTCTTTATAACAAGAATCTAGCTTAATTAAATAAAATGAAGTAAAATAAAATAAAATAAAATCTCAGGTTCATAAATTGTATTCTAACTGATTTAAAATTACGGTAGTAAAATATGAAAAGGGAATTTTTATGTCATAATCTACTACACAGCAACTAATAATAAGAATAATAATAATAACAATAATAAATATGATATAATCTTATTTCTTCCTAAATGAAATAAATAAATACGCACGTGGTAGTATTTTTAATAATCTGACCACAGAATACGTGTGGCAACATTAGTATATAATTTAATGTAATATTGTGGCAACCGACTTATGACGAATAAATAATATAAACTTATGATCTTTTAATTTTAACATACCAATAAATTCTCAAAATTATTATAACACTTTTATGTTTACCTTTTTGTGCAAAAACTATATGTCTGTTTCAATTATAAATGTATCGTGATTTCATGCATCCATGTGGAGAAATAACAACGCGGACACAAAACTTTAAAATAAATTTAAAACAAAGTTTATTAACAACATAAATAAATTAACAATATTTTTACACTATATACATTGGATATCCCTTACTCTCCTATCTCAACTTAGTTTATTAGTTTATAAAATGAAACCAAAATACTATTTATTTTTCCTAGTTAAATCTTATCTTTTTAACACTTAAGAAAATACAGTATTATTACTTGATTTATTATTATGGTTAGCTTGCTACAAAATGCATTTTTTTATATGTTTATCACAAACACTTTGCATCCCTAATATTATTAAAATTATATATTTTTTACAAAATTTACATTCGTAGTAAAAATTCTACAAAACAATAAAATTCTAGTTTTATATTGGTTGTATGGAATCTTACAAAGTCAAAACATTATTCTACATTCGGTATTAGGTTTTTTTATTGTTCATTATCCGATGTTTATTAATCCTAATATTCTCATTCAAGCCTTACTTCGGATGATATAATTACAACTATTAACATACCATGCACAAGTATATGTTTATTATACCTTATTGAACTATTTTCTTAATAAATATGCAATACTTATTTTCTAAATATTATTTTAACAAAAAATTCATTCAAATTTTATTATCACTTTTAAATACTTGGTTTAGATTTCTTTTCAAAAAATCTTATATTCATTTCCGAATTAATTTTACAATGTATTATATGATTCTTTCTCTCTTTATGATATTTTGGACTTTCAATTTTAAAGTTACACAACATATCTTCAGTTCTATTTTATTCATTATTTCCTTGAAAATATCTGTCTGACCGATGCAGATTCACAAAATAAGGATAGCAAAGATAGATGCATAGGATCAAAATACAACTAGAATATTACTCGTCATAAACCTTGACAATCATGGCACAGTGAGTTAAAAGACACTATAGAGGAGTGACCTTTACCTGTCTACCAACCTCTATTATAGGAACGATGCTAAAGCTATTTCTTCAGCTTTATTATAACATCAAAAAGTTTAAAGATATGCAAAACACTGTCCAAACCATATGTGTTCAGTCATAGGGCTTAGTTAACTATACTGAAATCACACAAAACTAAATATGATCCAAATCCTTTATTTTTCCTATTTCTTAAAAAAAAATATCATCTTGGTTTCCTCTCCACTAGTACTTCCAAGTCACTATCCGATCTTATTTCTCAAGATTTTTCTATACTGTACATCGACAAATACATATCTGCATTACTAACAATAATAAAATTCATTTATTTTAAAACTATTCCACTGTTCTATAAGAAAATCTTTTTACTACTTTCCTCCAGTATATTTAATCATATACAAACTATTTTAAAATATCTGAATACTTTATCACATGAAAGTTCAAAAGAATCACACAATTGCTCTGTTAAATTATATTATTAATATACTTTAAATAAATTATTGCATGCATATTCCGAATTACTCCTATCTCATTATATGTTAAAAATGTTGTATAAAATGTGTACATATAATTTAAACTTTCACACTTCATTCTTAATCAATAGATGATCTAAAAAAAATACATTATGCATTATAAATAAATATCAATATTACCAAACGATCTTTATCTTCTCGATCGCGTTCCATAGGCTTCACCATCCATTTGATTCTTGTAGATATAAGACTCACATACATACACTTTATTTTTAAACAATATTTCTAATAATTTTATCAAGCTATTATATTTAAATCTCAATATTACTAAATTTATGTTTATATGTTTTCCCTAATCTCACATAACATTTATATTTTAAACTTAGTAAAAAAATATTTAAACTATATTTACTGTACTTCTTCATCAAACTTTCTTGAAAACCGTTCATATTAAAGCTAAAAAAAAATGTTTATTATTTCTTCTTCAGTCACTTCTTGTTCAATTTTAAGACAAAACAATTATTGTTCTGTTTAATAAATATTCATAGATGACAATCCTTAGTTTTTTATAATATTTAATACAATTATTAATTATGATATCAATTAATCCCGTAAAGAAAAACGTCTACATATTCTCTTCTAATATTTTCTGCTAATATTTTCCCGCGCGACTTTTAAGATGCATCTTCTAGGTACTTTGCTTTAAATATTCAGTAAATTTTTCGGTTTCCATGGATCCATTTTCATTAATTAATTTAAATTTATATTTTCTAAATCAAGCATTTCTCCAATGAACACTTTATAATATTTTTTCAATTCTTCTTAGAGAAAGTTTTCTGTTACTTTTTCATAAAACACAATAGCTCTTTCATCTTATTATTCTGTAACTTTTTTCCTTCTTTTAAAATTCTGGTACTATATTTTTGTAATGTTTCCTTTAAAAAGATAAACATTCTTTTTACTCATTATAACTTTTACATAATTTTTTTTCTATATAATAAACGCATCTTAATTTTTCCATAGAGAAGAATAATAAATCATACAATTATCAATATATTACACAAACGTATTTTAAAATTTAAAATTTTTTAGCAATTGACCATTCTACCTTATTATGACCTATAGATAAGGGCACAATATATATATATATATATCAAATAAAATGTTATAATAACATATTTATAAACAACAAAACATAACACTTATATTAATTATATAAAAAGCCTTTTTCGGCAAATTTATTTTTTGCCCTTTTCAAACATGTCTTCCAAAATTACTACGACTACATATACATAGCGACATCTATGTTAATACATGATAAGTAAAAAATAAAAGACAAAAGAATAAAAGAAATATACAATTAGTATAAACAATTCATATAGAACAGCTGAAACTGAATTGGACAGCCTATATTATCATATAACTTATACAACTCTACTATAATTTAAATCTTCATTTCGTAAAATGCATTCCAAACAATCATCCACATCAGCTATCTATCCATTCTTTTTTCATCAACCATTTATTATTCATTCCAATAGACGCCTTATATATATTCATACAATTAGTTTTATTATACATAATATAATTTGTTTCATATAATCTGCGTCTATTAACATCTTTTATATAATTTAAAGCCCTTATACTATCAGTACAATTAATTTTATGTCCAGTTTGCAAATAATGAACATATAATGCTGACTTATCATCTTTCCTATCGATAGCACCATTATGTTCCTTAGCTCTTAATGGTGCTATCGATAGGAAAGATGATAAGTCAGCATTATATGTTCATTATTTACAAACTGGACATAAAATTAATTGTACTGATAGTATAAGGGCTTTAAATTATATAAAAGATGTTAATAGACGCAGATTATATGAAACAAATTATATTATGTATAATAAAACTAATTGTATGAATATATATAAGGCGTCTATTGGAATGAATAATAAATGGTTGATGAAAAAAGAATGGATAGATAGCTGATGTGGATGATTGTTTGGAATGCATTTTACGAAATGAAGATTTAAATTATAGTAGAGTTGTATAAGTTATATGATAATATAGGCTGTCCAATTCAGTTTCAGCTGTTCTATATGAATTGTTTATACTAATTGTATATTTCTTTTATTCTTTTGTCTTTTATTTTTTACTTATCATGTATTAACATAGATGTCGCTATGTATATGTAGTCGTAGTAATTTTGGAAGACATGTTTGAAAAGGGCAAAAAATAAATTTGCCGAAAAAGGCTTTTTATATAATTAATATAAGTGTTATGTTTTGTTGTTTATAAATATGTTATTATAACATTTTATTTGATTTCGAAGGATTAGTACAACATAAAAAACGAAAAAGAAAAAGGTATTTTCCGTTTTCTTCTGTTTTAAGTATTATATATATATATTCTAATACACTCAATTTCTCTGAGCATATTTATTTATTTTGGGATAGTATAATTTATCAAGACTAAATATAGCATAATTTCTTAGAAAAATAATCAAGAACTCAGGTTCACATTTTTTTTTATTCATGTGGTAATCTCTTCAGCATTGTACATTAGCTTAGGTTACAAGAAATTCAAACATTATATTTTATTATTTAATTATTTTATTTATAATACTTATTGAATTGATGCAAAGCAAAAATCAGAATTAAAACATAAGCTAAAGTTTTAATCTCAGCAATATTTATTCCAAGCAGTATTATCAATGTATATACTGTACATGTGTCATGCACTTCCCTCAAATTGTAAAAATACAAATAAAAAACATCAATAAGGCATTTAGTGTAATATAATTTATATCATGTAATGGGATTTAATAACTTCATTGCATTATATTTTATTACATTAAACTAAAATACTTCTTCGTTTTCCTCTCTCCCCATATTTGCCTGCTTGATGTTTTAATTATATATTAAAAATATTAATAATCCAATAAAATTCTTTAAAATATATATTTTCATTATTATATTTAACTTAATATATAAATATACAAACAAATAAGTAATTCATATTAATCATATTTTATAATAATTAACTGTTAATTCGTAAATATATGTATTAAAATTTGTCACATGTGACATATATTTCAAACAGTCTTACCAAGTTTCTGATTTAATGTAAGCTTAAATTTATTTTAGTAATAAATTCTTAATTTCTGAAACACTTATTTTTTACAGTCAGGATACTGTTTATTCTTTTAGAATTCCTTACACATAATTGTCAATTGTATTCTTATTTCAAGCTGGTCACATAATTAAGCCTATTTATTTTATCTTTAATTATCCATATGTCAAGTTGTCACAAATGGTTAAGTCTAATCATTTTTCAAATTTTAATCTCAAGTTGGTCAAAAATAGTTAAGTCTATTTATTTTATCTTAGGTTAAAAAATCTTTATTATTAGATCATTTTCCAAGTTTTTTTTATTTTTTAAAGTGTCATAGCACCGGCCAGGACGCGAACCCGCAACCCGGGCAACTGCCTGCAAGTGCAAGTCAGTCGCGCTGACCTCTCGACCACCAATGCAAGTTTTTATTACAAACTATCCACATTTTAACATTATCAAACAGTGGAATTTTGGAGGAGTGTCGGCAATTGTTCAATCTCTGGAGAAATCAAATATTTTTTTCAAATGATGATAGGCATAACGTTTTAAGATTAAGATTGGATTTTATATTGTTTTTGTTTAATGGAGCTATGTGCTGTAGGGCAGCTAGAAATTCATATTAAAACAGAACAAATACTTAGTTTCTTAAGCCATTATGTAGTTATTTTATTACCATCTTGAAGTATTTTTTTTCCATTGGCAAATACCTCCCTATGGAAGGTATGAGGATTTTGCTACAATTTTTTTATTCCCTCCACCTGATAAAATACATTTTGATTTAAATCAATCACCTCAGCCAATTTATAGGAATCATTGCATATTTTTAAAACATAGTTTGATAGATACATTTCCAACAACTCAAGCTATCTATCTCTAAAATTACCATTTCGATTAATCTATAATTACAAGTTTTTACTAACAGTATTTTTTAAATTTAAAAATAATCAAAGAAGGTGAAAAGAAAACAGAGAAAAATATATTGTTTTTTCTTTTAGAAATTTGAAATCATTTTGAAATAAACCATATTTAATATTAATTTTAATGACTTGATAATTTTTGTTTACTTTTTAATTTTAACATTTCAGATTTGTATTTATACTATAAGTAAATTTCAACCTGTTTTAATTTCTCTTTAATACAATCATAAGATTTTATTATTATTTTTCTTTTCTCAAAGAGGCATAAAATATCAAAAAGAGAGGGTATTGACACATTCTATCTCTACTACTAAAATTCAGTCTACTCTTTTCTTCTCTGACTGTACATTGCTATAATGTCTTTTTTTATAGCTAATTACAGAAAAGCTACAATATACATACAAATCAAGGACAAAGTGTCGATGTATTGAATGGATTGAGTGCTTCAATAGAAAAATTCACTAAAACTTTCAAAAGCTTTAATTAAAATTCATTAAAAAAATTCACTTTTAATTTTTTTACGAACAGTTGAATTATTTTTTTTATACAAAGAATGAAGTTGACCATTGCATTATCGATTATAAAAAGTTTAAACAATGCTAAAATCTAATTTAAAAATAAAACTTGAGAATGTTAAAAGCATTTGAAGATAAAAATATATAATCTATATTTAAAGTAATCATGATTTATTAACATAAAAAAAAATGAAACATTTAAACTTACTATTTTTTATATGGAATTTCTCTCTACTTTTAATTTCTTTTACCAACAGTTGATTTGTTTTTATATACAAAAAATGAGTTTGACCAATGCATTGTTGGTCAATTATAAGAAGTTCAAACAATACCAAAATCTAATTAACAGATAAAAATTGAGAAAGTTAAAAGCATTTGAAGATAAAAATATATTGATAATATATTATCTATATTTAAACTAATCATGGTCAGATTAACATAAAAGAAAAATGAACAATTTAAACTCATTATTTTTGGTATGGAATTTCTGTTGCCTTTCAATTTTTTTATCAACAGTTGAATTGTTTTTATATACTGCAAAGAATGAATCTGATTAACACATTATTGGTGGATTATGAATTATTTATATTTAAACTAATCACAGTCTGATTAGCAGATAAAAGAGTTCCAGACTTTTCTCAATGTATGTAATATGTATATATTAGCTATTATGTAAAAATTGTTGTGGCAAGTAAAATAAAAACAAGCTGTATTTCTAGATGGATTTCATGACCCAGCGATTTCCATCACTAAAGATGCCAAAATGGATTAAAGGTCATCACCTTATTATTATTTTGTATGCTGTAAGGCGAGATTATGTAAGTAGTAATATTATATTATATAAGGACAATAGTATTAGGCTTAATATAGTCTAATAGATACTTAAGCTGCATCTAGAGTCAGATTTCACTAGGGAGGAAAGATATATTTAGCTGGTCAAATTAATAATACATTATGGAATATATTTTCATCTGTATCTCTATGGCTAGTCTATTACTTTGATAAGATGAATTTTTTAAACTCAATTTATAATTCTATTTGTGCAAACCATAATCAATATAAAACTAAGTCAAAAATATAATAATGAGTGCAGAGTGGTCAGTTATTATTTTTAATACAATAGGATTTTGAAATGGAGGGCAAAATAAGCTAAATACATCATATCATGGTTTATTAAGTTGAAGATATGAATTATAATTTCTTAACTAAAGAATTATAAAATTAAATATAATAAAATAAAATTTTGAAAAATAAAATAAAAATATAGGATCAACCATTGTATAGAATAGAAAATAGATTTTAAATAAACAGACAGCTATAATTATTCTATTTTAGAATAAGTTAATTATAGTTTACAAATATAATCTTAGGCACGATTTATAATAGATTTCATATTTACTTTAGTCAAAAAATTAAAGAGTTAAATTTTGAATGTTCATTTTAAATTATAAGCTATAGCTTTAAAGACTAAGGTTTAAAATACATTTAGAACTCTCTGCAGTGTTTTGAGGAGTTGTTACCTGACTTTTCAGCAGCTTGTCCATCAGCACTTCTGGATATGGGTGGTAGCAAATATTAATCTCCAGATAGGCAACATGGTTTTAGTTGCAATCTCCTTGCAGCACGCCATTGGCAGGAATGTCTCCCATCTCCATGATGATGACAATACACCATTTCATACATAAGATGAGACTAGAGATCACCATTTCTGACTCCCACATATTAAAATTAAACCCAGCATGGAGTAGAATAGTGACACTTCTTCAACTTAATCAGTGTATTTTTTATAATATAAAATCTAGTCTATTAATACTGGACTGAGATCAACTCATAATTTTAATAAATAATACTCCATGTGTAAATCCATTAGCATATTCACACTTTGATATTTTTAATTACTAAATTAACTTCAATTCTTTGGTTTACTCTTTTAACAGGATATTTTTGGCTAAGATGGATCATTTCAATACCCCCCTCCCCCAAGATTTAGCAATACTTCCAATTGGCTAAATCTTGTTTACAAGGAAAATGAAAAATTTAAAAAATATTATTGTCAAAATCAAAATTTGAATTTCTTCCTTATGTTATAGTAAGAGAGGTTCATATGGGTAATTCTTGTTTGCAATTTATTTTAAGTCAAATTTGTAAATTTTATGAAATGATTGAACAACATGACACTATATATGTATCATGGAGATACATGGACTATACATTATACATGTAATTTTAAGTGTATAAAATATAAATTGACTTTTAAATTTAAATAAATGATAAATTAAAACATATATGAATTTGGAATAAATATCTGCTGCAATACATTCTTAAAATAGTCATGCTTTGTCCCATGTTGAATTAGATATTTCTATGGATTATTATTATAATAAAGAATAGAAATGAGATTATATTTATGTAAACAGAAAAACAGGGATAACATTTAGTTTTTAATGTTGCCAAATAACTATCAATTACTATTAATTAACTATCCCTGAGGCTAAACTAGTTTTTTCATTAACTTATAAATTAATGAGAAAACTTATTTAGCCTTAGGAATAATTAATTCATAGTAATTGATAGCTTCTTGTCAATATCAAAAGTTAAATGTTATCTCTGTTTGCATATATCATGCATAAAAAGCTAAATTCAAAAAACATATTGGAAGCAAATGTCATTAACTCAAATCCCATGATGCTGAATTTTAATGTTAGAAGCTTGTCTAATAATTATATTCATTTTATTTTTATTTATGAAAATTACCTTCTTAATTTTTCATTTATTCTGGTTTCTCTCTTTATGAAGAATCTTAACACTGTCAAATCAGAATTAAATTTATATTATATGTCCTTTCATGATCCAAAAAAATCTGAAGTAGTCAGTAAATCATTAATTTTACTTTTCACACTTATATAACAATTCATGCTCATTTAATCTTTTTTCAATGCAGCACCCCAATTTACCAGTATATGATAGCATATATCCATAAAAAAATTGATACACCATCTTACTTTTTTGCTTGACAGGTATGACATTTTTAGAATTATTCACTAACTTATTAACATTATTTGTAACACAAAATGAAATGTTAAATACATCCTTATATATCCTTAAAAAGTTCACTTGAGCATTTGAAATAGATGGAATATATATGGATTTTTTATTATCAATTTTCAATAAATCATTATAACTCTTTAAATTGACATAAAGTCTTAATCTATTCAATCTTATAACCAACATCAAACTATTCCTTGCAAAATATCTTAATCTTTTTAAATTTATCACACAAGTAATAATATAATTTTTCATTACAAAACAAAAAGATCTAAAACTTGCCATCTGATGCATAATTAGTACTTTTGATTTACAATTTATGTATCCTATTTTCTGAATTTAGCAGCAGCTGAGGAGGGTTAAAGAATTGACTGAAAGTACTTATAAGGATAGAAAGACTGTATATAATAGTTAATTATTATTATATTTATTATTATTATAGTTATTACAATAGTTTTAATGGACATTTTATTTTTATTATATATATATATAATGTGAAAATTTTATTTATATATATATATATATAATGTGAAAATTTTACAAATCTATTTAAATAATAATTGAACTGCCCTCTAGCTGCCAAGTTTGATAACTTTTACAATAAGAGAGTGGACCACCTTTTAATATCTTTTAGATCTTTTATGTACAGCCATCTAGAACAATAACAGCCAGAGTGCCAATTTAAATCAGTCGTTGTATATTTTAATGTAAATACTGATTTAAATTGGCACTCTGGCTCTTATTGTTCTGGACAGTTGTACATAAAAGATCTAAAAGACATTAATAGGTGGTCCACTCACTTATTGTAAAAGTTATCGAACTTGGCAGCTAGAGGGCAGTTCAATTATTATTTAAATAGATTTGGAAAATTTCCACATCATTATATTTATTCATTACTAAATTATTATTTATCATTATATATATAATATACTTTTACAGGCCTGCAAATGGAGGTAAATTGTGTATAGGTATAAGGAGTCTTCATAGAATCTGTCAAACAGATGTAAGTTGTATTTCTTTATATAATCAAAAGTACACCAAATTCACAACTCAAACAGATTAGCCATGAAAATAAAATCTAAAACACTACCAATATTTTCACTGCTACAAACAGACTTCTCAAGTGTAAAAAACTACAAAATGACAATATTTTAAAACTAAACATTACCCATAATTCTATTTATCTCCCACCCACCCTTAATATTAAAAGAACTTTTAAATAAGTTAACTGCTTCAGAATCATAAATTTTTAATAATAAAGATTCTTTAATTCTTTTTTTATTTCATTACTCTCAAAAAAGACAACTTTAGTTTTATCAAAATTAATTATGTGGCCTGTATCTTTTACAGGGATATATAAGGCAGAACTAAGATATTTACTTCTAACCCTACTTTTATGCAGCTTTATTCTTTCATTTAATTGAACTCAAACTACTCTGACATATATATATATATATATATATATATATATATATATATATATATATATATATATATATATATATATATATATATATATATATATATATCATCATCATTATCAACCATTATCAATCTACTGCAGGATGAAGGTATCTCCAAGTTTAATCCATCTTCTCCGATCTTTAGCTTCTCTTCTCCACATCACCCCTGCACATCTTCTTATTTCATCCATCCATCTCACATGTGGTCTCTTTCTGGGTCTTTTACAATCTCTTGGAATCCAGTTTAAAATTTCAATTGTCCATCTATTATCATCTCTTCTAGCAATATGTCCAGCCCAACTCCACTTCAATCTTTTAATTTTGTCAATGAGGTCAGTAACACCTGTTTGTTCTCTTACCCATACATTGCATTTTCAATCTCTTCTTGTTACTCCCAACATACATCTCTCTATACTTCTTTGAGTTGTCTGAAGTCTCTGTATTGCTCTTCTATTAAGTGTCCAAGTCTCAGATCCATAAGTAAGAACTGGTAAAACATATTTGTTAAAAACCTTCCTTTTCAAACACATAGGCATATTTCCTTTTAGTATCAAGTTATTTCTACCAAAAGCACTCCAACCAAGTTTAACTCTATGATTAATTTCTTCCATTATGTTTCCATCTGTATTAATAATCTGACCAAGGTATATGTAACTGTTAACTTCTTCTAATTCATCATAATCAATCTTTATTTTCATATTTTGAGCAAATCGATTAAACATTACTTTAGTCTTTTTAACATTTATCTTTAGTCCTACTTTCCTACTTTCATCTGATAATTCCTGCAACATATCCTGCAGCTCTGAAGCATTATTTGCAAAAACAACTACATCATCTGTGAAATCTAAATGACTTAAATAATCTCCATTTACTTTCACTCCTTTAGTTTCCCATTTTAATCCACAAAATACACCTTGCAGCACTGCTGTAAAAAGTTTTGGAGATATGGAGTCACCTTGTCTTACACCTTTCTCAATGTTGACTTTCCCAGTATCATTATGTAATCTAATTGTTGCTGTTGCATTTTTATAAATATTCTTCAAAATATGACAATATCCTGGATCTACACCTTGATGATCCAATGCTTTAATCACTGAAGAAATGTTTATAGAATCAAATGCCTTTTCATAATCTACAAATCCAAAACATAATGACAACTCATATTCATTTGACCTTTCTATAACTTCTCTCAACACCTGGATATGATCTACTGTACTAAAACCACTTTTAAATCCAGCTTGTTCTCTTGGTTGGTGGAAATCCAATGTTCTCTGTAGACGAGTTGTAATTATCTTGGTAAAAATTTTATATAAAACTGATAAAAGGCTGATAGGTCTGTAATTTCTAATATCTTCTTTATCACCTTTTTTAAATATTAATATTATTACTGCATTCTTCCAATCATCCAGTACATCTTTATCATTTAGACATTTGGTATATAACTTTGCTAAAAAAATTTCTATTTCTTCACCTGCTTCTTTTAATATATCAATTATAATTCCATCATTACCTGGAGCCTTTCCCTTCTTCATACATCTAATTGCATGTCTCACTTCTTCATTTAAAACTCTGGGCAATTCGGAAGATGTAATAGATATAGGAGGTACTTGTTCTTTATTACTATATAATTCTTGATAAAAATCTTCTATCAATTTCATGATGTCATCTCTCTTTTTAGTAACAATTCCATCTTTTTTTCTTATTGCAGATATATATATATATATATATATATATATATATATATATATATATAATATATATATATATATATTCTTATAAAAACAAAGAATAATATATACTACTCTAAGAATAGTATTTTTATCAAAAATTTCTTTTGTATTATTTAATAAATTATTCAAAGTAATACTTCTTTTCCAAACAATTTTTTTATTTCCAAACAAATTATTTTTTATACATACAATTTTATAAGAAGACAACAAATCTTTTGCATTTTGTTAATAATTTCTTTTTTTAATTTCTCATTAAATTAAAAGAAAAAGGGTGGTAATGGTGGGTGAATTGGAGAGAGAGATCATACATGTGGTTATGGAAAAATGGACAAAAAATAAACAATTTACAAAATGTAGATAAATTTCAAAAAATCATTTTTTTATCTGTAATTGAAAAAAAAATATTTGTTTGGAAATTTGGATTGTGCTTTTATTTTGTTTTAAATCATAACAGAAATAGAGACAGAACTATTTGTTGTATTATGATAAATTTATAAATTCACTGTGTAATCTACTTTTTATTGAGGTTTTTTTGGCCAACCATCATTTTCTAAATTTTTTTTTGGTGAACTTTTATTTCTCTTTTCAATTTCTAATTGGATTTAAAAAAGTGAAAGAGGGGGTGGAGGAAAGCAATGAATTCTATTGACAGGCTTTTTGATTTATTTTTTTTTGCTATTTTTTATTTTTTGTTTCAATTTCTTCTTGAGTTTTAAAAAAAAGAGGAGTGAGATCTAGAATTTGGATTATTTTTTTTGTCTTTAAATAATTTATATTATGTTTTTTAAAATCTTGATTTATACAACAGAAAACATTTTCTTACCCACCTATTCCAATAAATAATTAACTGTTTAGAAATTAATTTATACAGAAATATTTTTTTAAATTTTGTCATGATGTTTATTTAAATTTTATTATTATTTAGTTTTTAATTAAAAAAGTATAATCTAAATCAAGATATAAAAAAGGTACTGTTCTATTAGCCAGTGTAAGCCACTTGATGGCATTATTCCTATGTAAAAACACAAAAGTATGCAGTTTACACGGCATCTGCTGATGTAGAAAGAGGTCATTTAATGTGACTGCTGGTGATGTTGGCATTATTTCTATGCTAAAAGCACAGAAAGATTCCATTTTGGCTGCAGACATGCTGCTTAGTGTTATGCACTTTATCCCAATGCTCACCATTCAAAGTTTGCTACAGTATTGTGTGAGGGTGTATAGATTTCTGCCTGCCATAACTCTTCAAATATGGATGTCAAAGTGATTAACTTAAAACATATCTGATCTACTATTATCTCCTAACAATTCTAACCCCATTGCCACACTTCCCTACTCAACACGGAGCCTTCAAACATTTCAGAAAGATATATCTCAGAAGGATTTTGACTGACTCATGCAAAAAGTCATGTTTTCACAAAAACATGTTCACAACAAATGAAAGACTGACTTGAAAATGGACAGTTTTAAATTGTGACAACTGCCATCCACAGAAGCTGGCAGGGTGTTGTTGTTGATCTTCTGATGACATGCACAAGGCTGGATAAAAAGATGGGAATTAAGTTGAGTGATAATGCAATTTAGGTCTATGCTGGGAGACCAGTGAATGTTTTACCATAGCCATTCTATTGTGCTCTGTGGCCACTCCTATGCAGGCCATATGCAAGATTGTGAATCCTGAATCAACCAGCTACTTTGACTGCTGAAAGGCTACAAAACCTGAGACTGCAGGTTTCCAGCACATGACCATCAGCCACCACTGAGACCCTATTGCAGGTGCCCTGGGGCTTGCTCAAGTGGTGCAACGAAAAGTAGCATAAAACAGCCAGGAAATCCCTGGACAATTACACATGATAGTTCATGTGGTGACATTTTTACAAGGCTGAAGACATGTTTTAGGCCATCTTAGTGACAATGAGTTTGACCAGAAAATGTTTGGATTTACTGCATTAAATTGACTGTTGTTGTTTGAAAGTTGATTGATTGATCCATCCCATGCGGTTGTTGAAAACAAATGCAACAATTGTTTCCAATCAATAAACAGTTCAAGGTTATTTATTTTTTAGTATTTATTTCTTAATATTATTTTTTTTTTTGCAATTTATTTATTTATTTAGTATTTATTTTTTAAATATTACTTGTTTTAATTTTGTTAAAAAGAAAAGAAAAATGTTTCTTCTGCCAGATGCCCAGTAATGTTATATTTCTGTGTTTTTGCATAGCAACAATGCCATCAAGTGGCTCACACCAGCTAATAAAACAGTACCAAAATATTGCTATTTAAAAGCTGGACAGTTCATTTTTGTTTGTAGTGTTTGAATGGCTTTGTATTAAATGTAGCTGAAAATTAGTCAGTAAAGCACCTCCCCCTACTTTTTAAAAAGCTAAAAATAAAGAAGAAAAAGAAATGAAGACAATATATCCTAAGTTGTTTGAATTAGGAAATAGGTGCAGTTTATTAATCTCTCCTCACTTTTTAAAAAGCCAATAAGGAAAAAAATACAAATTTTAAAAATCATTCAAATTTCTGGCACACATCTATAAATCGAAAAAAGTTGTTTGAAATAGGTAAGATACAATTCATACATCCTCCTTCCCTCCTCATTTTTAAAATGCTAATGAGAAAGAAAAAATTTCAAAAACCTTTAATGACAAAATTAAATCCCAAATCAAATCTGTCACAAATAAAAACATGTTGTTTGAGTTTAGAAAGACAACATACTTTATTACCCCATCTCCTCACTTTTTAATTAAAAAGCCAATAAGAAGGAATATATTTACACAAATTTTTAAAGATAAAATAATATCCCAAAAGAAATCTATCATTCAGAAATCAAAAGAAAAACTTTGCAATTCTAAAGCAATCAATTTTACAATAACAGTGAGAAATCCAAAGAAAACTTACAATTGACCTTTTTTTAAAAATTGAAAAGAAAAACAAAAACAAATACTACTAAAAGTTTGCTAAAAAAGGAATTTGTCAATGAAAAGTAATATTAACAGATTTTAGATTACACATTGAATTTATGAATTACATCACAAGTAATATTAGTATAATAAATCACCATTTTTCTAAAGAAATCTTCAAATGATTGACTAGACATTCCAGTATTGATTCTCCATGTCAAGCAGTATTTAAAGGGTAAATAAAAGATAAAAATAGAAATGTAGATAGCTGATTAGATCAGAACCAAAACTTATAGATATTATTTTTTCAAGCAAAATTATAAGCTGAAATCAAATTGATAAAAGCAGCAATATTTTTTCATTTTTGAAAACATTTTTTAATGTGTTATATATAAAAGGAAAAACTTATACATATCAGCTTTTTCTTTGTCTAAACACAGACTTCTTTACAAGTAAATAACACTCTATTATTGGTAAATTTTTGTTCATGTGATTCTTTTAAATGTTTTGAATCATTTTTACTTATTTTAATTTAATTTTAAAATTGTTACAATTTGCTTTTTTATTGGAATAATGCCTGTGTGAATAATGTGTGTGCTTTCAATTTAGATCATTTTTAAAACAAATTTCTAGGTGAAAATTGTCACTTTTAGGTTCTTTCTTGATTTAAGACAATCAAAGACCGATTTAATTCATAAATATATTTTAATTATTTTAGTTTGATATTAGAGCAACATTATTAAAGAGAAATCTTCAGTTCTGATTTAAAAAGGCTTTGCTAATTTTATTAATCTCATCATGAGAAATCTGATATATCAGATTAACAATATCATTAGCAGTAACAAATATTTTTTAAATTAATTGCTATAAAAGGCCTTTTGACTATATTGTAAGATTTTTTATATAAGTTCACATTAATTGTGTTCTACCATCATCCACTAATTTAATATGTTTGTAAGCAACTTGGAACAAATTATTTTTTAATATCCTTGAGGTTGAACTCTTTGGAAGCTACTAGATATGAATTTTTTAACCTTATCATAAGAAAAAGTGGAGATTTTTTTAATGTTTTGTTTTAGATATTCAGTATATTGACACCAGTCAGTGTTTTTTAAATTTCATCTTAGAAGAGAATATTTTCTAATTATAAGCATGTAAATTTTAAATGTGATTAGCTTACATACTAGATATTAATAATCATTTTTTGCAATTGCTATTTTCCACTGCTTCAATGCAATGACTCATATTGAATTGTATTATAAAACAAATGCATGCTGTATAAATCCAACCATTTTATAATTTGACAATTTGTTTAAACTTCATTTGAATAACCCCATGGGTACTTCAGGAATATGCACAAAGTATAGCAAAATCTAGAAATTGGAATGCAGATTGCAATATTGTTTAAGCTAACTTGAAAATAAATTATTTTTTTTTACAAGATAGGGTGAAAATATATAGCTATATCATGTTTACCATGCATTCTATAAAGACTCAATGTAAAATTTGAAATTTTAAGTTGTACATTATTAGATAGATGCTGAATCTTTTGAAATACAATAACATCAATATTACACTGCTTTATATTTTTAATTATTTAGGTCATATATTTCTTCACCTCTGTAAAACACAAATATTTTATAAGAGATAATTTTTATTTAACAGGAATGTGTAGGCATTATTTAACATAGGTCAAATACAATTTAAAAATTACTGTTCAAGTTTGATCACGTACTAGACTTTAAATGAATAATTAATCCAGACTACATTGTATCCATGGTAAACAGTAGACACACATGGATTAGGCCATCATACTTCATCACGATCATTGTACAATATTTATTTCTATTCATAACATGGCTGCTAATGATGGCTGTTAAATGAAAGATTATATTGAAGCTGCTGGAGAAAGCATGAGCTTTTAATAAAATTTTAATTACACTTTTATTTAATCTGTTCATTGTTTAAAAAAATTGTATTTATGATCTTGCTTTTATTAATCTTTCGATTTAGTGGGACAACAGAATTTCAACTTTCACCTAATTTGCCCCCTGGTGACTTTCTTCATAATTATTATAGGTTAAAATGTGTGTAAAATGGTGTATTTTATTATATTAAATTTTCACTAAACATTTTACAGTGGAAGGTGGGAAATTCAAAATTCCCACTCTTACAATAGACATAAGCCCTGCCCTGACATGTTAAGTCATTGTCTGTTGCCAAGGCTGTAAAATGTTCAGTGTTTTATGACATTGTTTAAAGAAAATAGTTCCATTGACCAAAAATGTGTTTATTTGTGAATTTATTATGGTTTTAGATAAAAAATAATTTACACTACATTTATTAGATATCAAGAAATATAAATTATTAATAACTTATTTTGACTTGAAATCTTTATTTTCAAAAATATGTTATATTAGCAGCAAATATAAGCATGGCCTGAAGCAATTTACAAGCTTAGTTTCTATATAAGCAATCTATTTATACTTACGAGTATGAAAATATCACAATTTTGCAATAAATAGTCAAAAATTTTTTAAGCATAATTTATTAGATATAAGAGAAATAAATATTTGTTTGAATATTTAAAAATAATGAGAATTAAAAAATATTTCATTGATTTTATAAACTGAAAATAATCTTTCTAGAAATTATGATGTCTAAACTCTTTGTTTTATTTACGATCTCATTTTTTTAATATTTACAAAAACAAAATGTGAACATTTAAAATTTATTTCAGTAGGAAACAAAAATATTTATCAAATGAAATCAAATTTATTATTTTCAAATAAATAATAATCATTTTATCATATATTTTACATTGATGTGTGAGACAAATAAAAACATCAGAAAAGGCACAGACCTTGAGAGGGTTAATAACAATCGCAAAAATATTTTTTATAATACAAAAATCTTTTATGTAATTTTGACATTTTTAATTAAATAAAATTTGAATTTTTTTCCCTAAATCATATTTTAATTTCAAACTTTGACTAATTAATTTTAAATCTTGAACTTTGAACTGTGAATGTTAAATTTAGAGACAATAGAAGCAAATTTTAAATCAGTAAACCAAAAGAAAACAGACTTACTTGTCTACTTTTTATCATTATTATTACAAATTGTCATTCCAAAGTAATCAGCATTTAGCCACTTTTGTGTACAATTACAACTAATGCATTGCCTTCCTATTAAATTAATAATAAAATATTTCAGATTTTTGATATTGGCTGATTTTTTTTATATGCTAAGCATTAATATTATTTTTTATATATCATATTTTTATATATATATAACCTTGACAATGAACTAGAGATTAAAATAGGAGAGGCACTAAGTTTAAAATCACTTTTCAAAAGTAGAAAAAAACTGATTAAATGTTAACTAAACTCTTTTTTAATTTTTCAAGAATGATACAACTACATTGTAAACAAAATTGTGCTATATATGGGTTGCTAACCAGAGACTCTTGGTTTGGATAGATTTTTGTGAATGTAAGAAAAACTCTACTGAATATCTGATTTGAAATTACAATTCATAATTATTTATCATTTTATAGAATTCCTTTCTACCAGCTTTTTATAGTCATCCCAGGATATCTTTCAACTGGTGCTTCAGTATCACTTTACATGGAGGTTTTGAGCATAAACACATGCCTGTAGTTTGATTATCTTCTCCAGAGAAAACATTTAATATTACAAATATTTTCAATCTACAATTAGAATACATACTATAAACCTTACATCCTATATCTTTACCTTTTCAATTATCTAGGCACTATCACTGATAAGGCATTGTTGATGCATTGGAAAATTATGGTGAACAGGTTTTTATAAATTTTCTTAAATTTTTTTTGTAGATATGTTTTTCAGGGCGATTTATGGGATTGACTTAAATCATAACTTTATGACCTAACTGAAAAGTCTGGCTAGAAAGCTATTTACTTTTTCTTAGTTATCTTGCTTTCATTAATGTGTGGTTTGCCTTAAACATGTCCTACAAAACTGTATGTATCACATGGCCAGGATAGAATGCCTGTCTGGAAGAAAAATCTATAGAATGAGCATTTTTCAAAACATCATTATAATTTTATACAGAATAGTAATAAAATAATAATTAAAGAGATCATATTCTGTAAATATTTTTTTCTGTGAATATAATCTTTATGATAGACATGATTCTTAATTTCATAAGGTATATGCTAAACATATTTAAATGTCTTACTTTTCAACTACAGTTTTTGTGTCAAGAAATATCTTTTTGATTATGTGCTAATTCTTTCTATAATCAATCCTTTTAATGCAAAAAATGTAAATATTCAATGATATGATCTTTACTATATATAATACTTTTCTTCTATGTCTTAGACATATTTAAATATCCAACATAAACATAGCAAATATTATATACATAATATCATTCAAATTTTAGAAATATTTTAACTATAAACATTTTTTAACTTGTGACTTTTCTTTTCTTATTTTTCTCATTATGTTTTTTAACAATTATAATTAAGATAGAACAAACGATTTTTTTTTAAAAATATTGTTTCACTAAAATTATATTTTTATTTTTTATTCATGCATGAACTCATTAATCAGATTGTGTGTTTTTGAGGAGATAAAACCATCGAGATTAGACTTTCCTCTCTCCATGTATTTTTTTAATTACTCTCAGTATTTTCAAATGGAATAGCAAGAAAATTTCTTCATCTATGCTATGATCTATTATATGGTCAGCCTTACTACCAATTTTTCACTGGTGTGAATATTTATTTTGTTTTCTAGAGGCTTTACTCTCCCTTTTTTGTCACTATAGCTGTGACCTTTTTAAGTCTTTCTTGCAACCGGTCTCTTACTCTACAAGGTATGGTTTTATAAATTTGTATTACATTTATAATGAATATTTTGGATTTTTAATTTTACCATTCTTTCTATATTATCATAAAATTGACTGTCTATATTTTCCATATCTTGGGAAATAATTTTATTTTCCAACCATATTTTATTTATGTTAGTTGTCTATCTTTAGCCGTTACTTTCTCACTTTGTTGTAACTATTTGTTTGGAAACTTCAGATTAAAGTTTTGTTGCTCTTTTATATAATTTATTTCTACTATATCATCAGAACATTATATTTCTATCTTTTCAAACCTGTCATCAATAGTAGTTATTTTTAAAAGTATTTTCTCTAATGTTCTATAATTTTCTGTTTTACCTCATCTATTACTTTATGTAATAATTCTATTTTGCTTTCCTGCTCAATTCATTTTGCTGTATTTTTTGACATGCCTTTTTGACTTTATTCTCAATTTGAATTAAATATCCCTCTAGCTCTTTTATATACATTACTTCCAGTACATGATCAGAGCATTATATTTCTTTTTCTTGTTCTATTTCATTTTGATTTTCTGGTTCTACTATTTCCTTTTTATGATTATAAAGTATTCTATCAAATATTATGGATATTTCTTTATTTTGACTTTCTATTTTTTTTAAATTTTATGACTGTCTCTTTGGTCATCTCTCATTAGATTTTCAAGTTTTTCAAATTTCATGAACATTTCCTTCATCATCACTATAAGTTCATCTTTATTTGAGATTTCTTGATATTTATGTTGTTACTCATTGAAAACGTTTTCTAACTTTTTTTTCTGAAGTCTGCATTTTTCTCCCAATCTTATAAGTATTTAATAAATTCTTAATATTATCTACAATATTTATTTTTTAATAATGTTATTTTTAAAATTATTTCTATTCAACTTTCTTATTCAATTGATTGGTGTGAGCATTCATCCTTTTACTCTGTAGCCTTATTTATTATTGTCTGCTTGATTACTTTATTGCCTGCCATTTTACTAGTTTGCCCTACATACATGCACATTTAATTTATAGTATTTGCTTATATTTTTTCTTAACATCGAAATTCAACAACTACTATAAAACTCAAATCAGTTATTGTTTTAAATGCTAGCCTCTTCTCTGTTTCCACATTTCTCACCAAATTATTATTCTCTATTTATTATTATTTTTATCTTTAATAGCCTGAGTCATTATCAGATATTCATATTAGATGCTAATTTATAACTGACTTATTTCAGGTTTAGAGAGTGGAAAATGAATGTATTTGAGATCCATGTTAAAGTGCTAATTTGTATTGATCCTACAATTTTGATATAAGATTACCAAAGTTAAGAACAAATCATAATAATCCTATGGATATAAAAAACTAATGCTTAATCATAAAAGATAAGGTTTGAGATTTCACACTTAAATCAAAGTAACAAAGATGAAACAACATAGAAGAAAAAAATTAATTTAATTTAATCATAAATTAAATCTAGCTATATTCTTAAAAATATTATAGACTATGGTAACCTTTCAAGATTATTAAATCATTCCTAATTAACTGAAGGGAAATTAGATCCTCAATAGATTAAGAATTTATGTTAAGTTTAAATCAGAATACCACCCAATACCATTAGCATTATTAAAGTACCACAACTAGTTTGGTAGAGTATGAAGACTTATTTCACAAGCTATTGCCACATTTAATGTATTATTTAAATGATAAGAATTCTATCTCTTTCAGCACTTATGTAAACAAAGCTTGTTTAGAGCTATTGGTAAAGCTCCATCTAGTGATCATATATATATATATATATATATTATAGCGGTTGGAAAGAATCGAGTCTTACCGTATCTGCCATACAAGGTGCCACCAGGCATTTGAACCTGAAAAATTTATATAGTAGGCAGATATGTAAGTTAAGAAAAAAAAACATTTTTATATATATTTTATTCCGACTGTCAGCCAAATGTCACTAGCTCAGTGAGATGCAGAGATTTATAAAATATAAATTCTTATCTAATAATATTTCAATTAAAAAAATAAATAAATAAAAGAAACCACTGCCAGTAATAACACACACAAACATTTATTAAACATATATAAATTTAAAATTATTTTAGTATGTTTACTTTAATTTTTTTTATTTATAAAACATTAAAACTTTACGTTAGATTTTAATTCCCAATTTAACTTTTTATTTTATTTTGAGAGTTTGCACAGATGAATTTAATATTTTATTAAAGTATAAAGTATGAATAGACTACATAGATTGCATTTGAAAAGAAAATATTCTATCCCTTATTTAACCTTAGGCCTAAAGTTCGCAGTCAAACTAACATCAATCCATTTGATACATTGATGTATTCAATGCAGCATGAAATACGACAGCACAAATACCATACTGTCAGAAATGCACATCTGAACAGCATGGTTAAAGAAGACATTGACTTTCATCCAGAACAGGAATACTACATTGTCTGATGAGAAGAGCAATAAAAAAAACTCCATAGGAAGGGACTGTGTTTTCCATCTTACTATCTCATTCCATAGGCAAAAAGGGGATGTGCAGCGTAATATGTGATCCTGCATGTAGCGGACCTCATACTACATTTACTAATTACGCCGATATATCCAATCTATTGACCCAATTTAACTATGAAACAAATAACCTAAGATTTACCCTCCTTTAATTAAACTAATATAACTTCACAAATCTATGCAACCATTCACACCCAACTTAAATTTAGCATTTATTAAGTTTAGTTTAACGAAAAAACAAAAATCATAATAAAACTTAAAGAACAAAAAAAAATAAAATAAATGGAAATGATTTAAAAAAAATACATTCAATAAAATAATTAATAAATAATTTAGTCAGATAGGAAATTCTACTTCTATTTAAATATTGAGACATTTTTGGCATTCAAGTTCTTACTGTTTTGAAAATGTTCATTAGCTAGATAGATAGTTCTTACTGTTTTAAAAAAAAGTCCATAGTTTCTAATTGCTTGTAATTTGGAAGGTGTTAATTCCCATGACGTCATGAGGAGATCGGTTTGCAGTTAGCCATTGGTCTTTTATTGTAGCTGTTATTTTACTGCTGGGTCCAGATGTTTTATAGTTCGCAATATGGGAAAATGATGTTTAATTTTTTTTTAGAACAACTGAAGAAATTGAAAGTGCATCTTTCAATCCCTTCTCCTCCAACTCTCTCCAACTTAATACATATCACCTCTCTCTATCACATCTCTTTCCTTTTATAATAAACTTTCGGATCCAGTGGGCATTACATGATGATGATGATGATTCTTTCATTGAGGTCCATTTCCTCAGGGATTTCTTTTATTGGCTATTAGTTTCTATTGTTTTTTCTCTCCTATCTGACTTTACTTCTACATTTTGGAATGCCCAAAAGCTAGTTTACTTTTACTAATTAAAATAATCACTTCCATTTTATACAATAGAATTAATTAAATTATCGTACATTGTTTTTATCTTTAAATCTTTCAAGTCTTTTTCTTAATATTTAGTTTTAAAACTTTTTCTTTTTTTTTTCTTTAATAAAGTTTTCTTTTAATAATTTTTCATCTGTGCGATTTTATATATTAGAGTTTAGATGATTTTTAATTTTCAATTTTTAATTATTAAAAAAGAAGTTTTTATTTGCAAACTTTTATTTTTCATGTCTAATTAAAAAAAAAAATAATGTAACGGCGTATGTGCCCGTTACAATATATACATAGTATTAATGTTGAAGTCTTTTTGCAAGAGACATATGTTTGTTATTTTAATGCAACTAATAAAATGATGATTTTGTTAATGAACTTATAAGTATTGATATATAATGTTGCTCTAAAAGATAACATTTGATAGAGAGGAACATAACATTTTTTAGTACTATTAAAATCTGCAATAAAAATATTTTCTTATTTTTATTTCAGCAAAAAAACAAAACAAGTCTTTTATATATATATATATATATATATATAGTTCAGAAATTGTAGAATCCTGGAAAGCCTTGATAAATTTAAAATTTATAAAGAAGAGATTGAAGTAGATGAAATCATTGAAAGTAATTTTACTTATTCTATGGGTAAAGAAAAAAATTATTAACTCTACTATTTATGTTCTTAATATATATATATATATATTTTTGAGAGTTCATCCATGTAAAATTTTAATTAGATATTCCAACATAATCTATCTATCTATCTATCTATCTATCTATCTATCTATCTATCTATCTATCTATCTATCTATCTATCTATCTATCTATCTATCTATCTATCTATCTATCTATCTATCTATCTATATCTATCTATCTATCTATCTATCTATCTATCTATCTATCTATCTATCTATCTATCTATCTATCTATCTATCTATCTATCTATCTACCTACCTACCTACCTACCTACCTACCTACCTACTTACCTACCTACCTACCTACCTACCTACCTACCTACCTATCTATCTATCTATCTATCTATCTATCTATCTATCTATCTATCTATCTATCTATCTATCTATCTATCTATCTATCTATCTATCTATCTATCTATCTATCTATCTATCTATCTATCTATCTATCTATCTATCTATCTATCTATCTATCTATCTATCTATCTATCTATCTATCTATCTATCTATCTATCTATCTATCTATCTATCTATCTATCTATCTATCTATCTATCTATCTATCTATCTATCTATCTATCTATCTATCTATCTATCTATCTATCTATCTATCTATCTATCTATCTATCTATCTATCTATCTATCTATCTATCTATCTATCTATCTATCTATCTATCTATCTATCTATCTATCTATCTATCTATCTATCTATCTATCTATCTATCTATCTATCTATCTATCTATCTATCTATCTATCTATCTATCTATCTATCTATCTATCATCCATCCATCCATCCATCCATACATACATACATACATTCACCCACCCACCTACATACATACTTACTTATCTATCTGTTTTTATGTGTTTATATATCTATCTACCTATCTACTTATCTATCTGTCTATCTGTTTATTTATCTGTCCAGCTATTCAACTCCATAGATAGATAAAAGAGCATGGGAGATAAGTAAATAGATAGTCAGATAAATGAAAAGATAGATAGATAGATGGATTGATAGATAAATAGATAGGTATTAAGTAGATATATAGATATGTAATAAAGAAATTAATGGATAAGTGGTTAAATAGTCAAATAGATAAATTATTGGATGGTCAAATGAATAAATACATAGAAAAACAGATACATAGATAGTTAGATAGATCAATAGGTGCAGATATTGATAGATGAATCGAGTAATAGTTCAATAATGTAAATAAATGAATAGAATGATCGATGACTAGATAAATACAGATGTCGATAGATTGATTGATTGATGGATGGATGAATAATAAATAGAAAAATAAATGGATGATTTGATTGATGGATGGATGAATACATAAAGAGATAACTAAATGTATAGACTGATAAAAGATAAGTAGATAATCAAATCGATGAATAGAAAGATACATTGATGTTTGGATAGATTGATATATGATTAGATGACTAAGTTTAGAGATAGACATGTGGATAGATTGTTGTATGACTAAAAAATAGGTATAAAGTTAAATGGATGATTGTGTAAATATATTTAAAAATGGGATAGATAGATAGATAGATAGATAGAATAACATATAGATAGTTAAAGAGATAAATTGATAGGTAGAAACATAGGGAGAAGACTCAAGTGGATGGATTGGTATAGAGAGATGGATAAGTAACTTGTTGGAGAAATAGATAGATAAACAGATGCAAATAAGTAGAAAGATAGGTAAACAGATGCAAATACATAGATGGATAGATAGAAAGATAAATAAATAAATAGATAGATAAACATACAGGGATAGATAAATAAGCATTTAAATAAACAGGTAGGTAGACAGGTAAATAGAGAGATAAGGTATGAAAGATTGGTTAAACAGTTAAATGGTTGGTTGGATGCATAGATAAATATACAAGTAGAAAACAATTAAATAGATAGATCAACAGATATATAGATAGATAGAAATATAGAAATATATTTAAACATATACAAAAACAGACTGATAGTTAAGCATTTAGGTAGAGAGGTAGGTAGTTAAAAAGATAAGAGATGGGTTGAATTTCTACGTAATGATGGTTGGATTCATAAATAAATAGACAGATAGAACACCAAATAAATAGATAGACGGACAGATAGATAGATAGGTAGATAGACAGATAGATAAAAAGATAGATAAACATATACTCAAACAGATAAATAGCTATTTAGGTAGATAGATAGGTAGAGGAATATAAATATATAGGTAAGGGTTAGATGGGTGGCTAAATAGTTAAATGGATGGTTGGATGCATAAACAATTACATAGAAAAACAAATAAATAGACAGACACATGGGTGGATAGATAAACATATTGAAAGATAGACAAAATGGACAAGCATTTAGATTGATAAGTAGTCAGTTAAATAAAAAATGGATGGGTTACTAGATAGTTAAATAAATGATTGGAAATATAAATAAATAAATCGGTAGAAAACCAGATAGATAGATAGATAAAAATAAAAAGAGACAGATAGGTAGATAGAAGATAAGTAGATAAGGAATGGGTGGGTGACTAGATAGTTAACTGGATTGTTGAATCCATAAATTTATTGATAGTTAGAAAACCAGATAAATAGATAAACACATAGAGATAAAGGTAGATTATGTATTGATAGATGCCTAGACAAAAAAATTTGACAGGTAAATAGAAAGACATAACTAGGTAATTAAATAAGGTGATCAGACGTTGATATCAATGTTATTTTTGCCATGACATCAAAAATAAAAAAGCAATTAAATATTAAAATAACAAATAAAAAATAATTATTTAAAAAAACATTAACTGATGTTTATTATTATTACTCACAAGCAAAACAATGACATCAAATAAAAAAATACTCAATTAATAAATAAACAGCATTCATAGATTAAAAAAAAAACTCAGTTTAATTTTAGTTGTATTTTTATATTGGACTACTCAGTTTAATTTTGTTTGATGGATAAAACGTTTTATTTTCCTGCTTTCCATTTAGGTATCAAACATTTGAATTGCCTCACATGATGAAGACAATCTTGAAAATAACTTTTTTACCTCCTCCCTCTTTTTGGGTATTTGGTGGTAATATATTTATATACTGATCAAAATAATCAACATAAAATATTTCAGATTAAACTCATGCAAATTTTAAATATTTTAAAAAAATTATTTTAATTTGTTAGTTGATATTTTTGTTTTTCCTTTTAAAAAAAAGTAAGAATCAAAGGTTAGTCCATGTGGTGGCCAGTTAACCCAACAACTTTTTTATCTAGAATGTGGGTTTAGGACAGCAGCTTGCATGGCATTAAAGTAATTTAAAATCCATTTTAACCTTTATGTTGGTTTATTAATTTAATTTTTAATTGTGTGAATATATATTTTAATGGATTTTTATTTATTAATTATAATATTTATAATACGTTCATTATTATTATTTTTCTTGCAAATAAACATTTGATGACCTTTATAATGTGATGCTTGTTAATTGTAAAACTAAAATATTTTTGTTTCAGACCATTTTTTTTTATAAATGAATTCAGTAATCTTAGGATTTTAATATACACCTGGGTCTCTTTTTACACGGACTTATTTAACACGATTTTGAAGTTACGCGATTCGTGTTTCACCGGAAGTCAAACTCCGATAATGCGCTATTACTTTAAATAATAAATTTCATGCACTTACGTTATATTGAAAGTAATAGCACATTATTGGAATTCGACTTTCATCTTAGTAATTTCAATATTTTAAGTGCTTTATAATAGTAAGATTTTATGCAATTATGAAATTAAAATCATAATTTCCAGATTTTATGTATACACACATTAAATTTTACAAGATTATAATGTAAATTTGTTCAAACATTGTACGTGTTAATTTTGCATTTTAAATCACATTCTGTTTTGGCTTTTTAAAAAAGAACATAATCAATTATTAATCATTTAGTGTCCACAAGTTTATTTTTAAAAGGTCAGTAATAGCAGTGGGCACAATTAAATTTGACAATTAAAATCTGATTTTTAATTGTAATTAACAATTTAAAAATTACTTGCTGTGACTTGAAATTAATGTGAAATTTGATTTTTAAACAGAATTGAAAATTAAAGACAAAAATAATTTAATTTTTAGTTGTTAGTTTCATAAACAATTAATAAAATCATCATCTCAAAGATTAATTACTAATTACGTTATCACCAGAAAACCACTGTTACAACATGAGTGTGAAGTTGGCGCTAGTTGTTTGCAAATGAACTTGTTAATAATTAAAATGTCTATAAAAAAATGTAAATTATTGTACTGTAAATTATACATAAAAATATATTATTTTGAATTAAATTAAATATTATAGTTAAAAAAAGTTTGTCTTGTATCAATTTTTTTCCAAATTTGAAATTTTTTATTAGTCATATTTTATTTCCTTATTTTTTTTTTTTGCGCGCGAATTTTAAAGTAATTTTACATTGGTGCTTTGCTTTTACGCGAATTTTGAAAAATCACAGACCACACCCCCCCTTTTTCAATGTAAGTTACATCTATTTTTGCATGATTTCATTTGCGTGTGTTTTTTGAGGAACCTATCTATCGTGTAAAACGAGACCCAGGTGTATCTTGTAATGAAACCTTTGATGACTTTTGATTTATTGTTTTTTTTGTTAAATGTAATATTTAAATACATTAATTTAAAGACATTCTTGCTTGTGTTAGTTTATGCAATTTTTTTTGACTGCTATAATTTCCATTTGGGTCATTTCCTAATTATTAATATTTTTGATAAAACTTGGCCAAATATTAATATATTATTTTTAAAATTATTATTTTTTAATCATGTATAATATGCTTTTACAGTTTTTAAAAGCAAACATAAACCTATAAACCCATTTTAAATTCAACAGTAAAGCTTATATCCTATTTAATTCTTCACTATTTGTTAATAATTATCTTGCAACCTCATATAAATAACGAATATGTATATAGATATGCAATATTAACTCCCTTAATATAAACTAAAGTATAATTAGAAAGTTTGAACCCAGACTTTCATGCTTCTTCAGATATCCATTCTAATCTATACAACCAATACATGAAAGTTGGTTCAGCACGAAATACATATATTGGAGATCATTTATCTTTTTCACATATGTGTAGTCATGTGTTTTGGTTGTATAGAATAGAGTGAATGACTGAAAAGAGCTTGAAAGTCTGGATTTAAATTCTATCTAATTACTTCTAACTTAAATGTATATAATATGCTTGTATTTTTTTTAAAGAAACAAAAGTATATAGTATATATGTAATAGGTATGATATATTTAAACTAGTATAAATTATGTAGCCATATACTTCATCAATAAATAGATTAAGTTAAAATATTTATTTTGTGCAATTTCATTATCATTATCATTGTCAACCATTATCAATCCACTGCAGAATTAAACTCCAAGTTCAATCTATCTTCTCTGATCTCTAGCCTCTGTTCTCCAAATCACTCCTGCACACATTCTTATTTCATCTATCCATCTCACATGTGGTTCTTTATGGGTCATTTGCAATCTCTTGGGATCAGTTTAAGATTTCAATTGTCAATTTATTATCATCTCTTCTAACAATATGTCCAGCCCAATGCCACTTCAGTATTTTAATTCTTTCAATGATGTCAGTAATACCTGTTTGTTCTCTTACCCATATATTACATTTTTGATCTCTTCTTGTTACTCCTAACATGATTCATTGAGTAGTCTGAAGTCTCTGAATTGCTCTTTTATTAAATGTTCAAGTTTCAGATCCATAAGTAAAAACCTTCTTTTTCAAGCACATAGGCATATTCTCTTTTAGTATTAAATTATTTCTACTAAAAGCACTCCAACCAAGTTTAATTCTATGATTAATTTCATGCATTATGTTTCCATCTGCAGAAATAATCTGACCAAGGTTATTGTAATTGTTAACCTCTTCTAACTCATCATAATCAATCTTTATTTTCATCTTTTGAAAAAATCCATTGAACATTATTTTAGTCTTTTTAATGTTTACCTTTAGTCCTTCTTTCTCACTTTTATTTGATAACTCCACAAGATTTCCTGAAGCTCTAAAGCATTGTTTGCAAAAACAAGTATACCATTTGCAAAATCCAAATTACTTAAATAATCTCCATTTACTTTTACTCTTTTAGTTTTCCATTTTAATTTTCAAAATACTTCTTGCAGCACTGCTGAAAAAGTTTTGGAGATATGGAGTCACCTTGTCTTACATCCTTCTCAATGTTAACATTCCAATTATCATTATGTAATCTAATTGTTGCTGTTGTATTTTTATAAATATTCTTCAGAATATACCAATATCCTGGGTCTATACATTGATGATCAAATACTTTAATCAATGAAGAAATGTTTATATAATCGAATACCTTATTGTAATCTACAAATCCAAAGTGTAATGGCAACTCATATTCATTGGTCCTTTCTATAACTTCTATCAATACTTGGATAGGATCTACTGTATTAAAACACTTTTAAATCCAGCTTGTTCTCCTGATTAGTTGAAATTCAAAGTTCTGTGTAGATGAGTTGTAATTATCTTGGTAAAAATTTTGATAAAACTGATAAAAGACTGATAGATCTGTAATTTTCTAATACCTTCTTTATCACATTTTTTAAATATTAATATTAATACTGCATTCTTCCAATCATTTGGTATATCTCTATCATATAGGCATTTGGTATTATAACGATCCAAACGAAGTGGTAGATCGCATCGCACCGCACCGCACTACCAAAGGGCGCCATCTAGGCATTTGAGCCTAGAAAAATTTATAAAGTAGGCAGATACGCGCTGTTAGGATTCCACTTTATTTACATATTTAGATCGTTAGCCCATTGTCACTAGCTCAGTGGAATAGCAGAGATTTAATAATATCATTTACTAGTATATAAAAGAATAAAGTAAGCCACTGCCAGTAATTATCATACAAACAGATTTATTTATGCACATATATATAAGGTTTAAAATTATTTTAGTGATTTACATTTAACATTATTTTTAACTTTGATTTTACTTTAATTTACATTGAGTTACTATTATATTATAAATTTACATTTTTAATCAAGTTCGCACAGATGGGATTATATTAACCTGTTTAATATGTTGCTATAGATCGGTTACATAGATTTCAACGGTCAAAAACATTTCAAAGTAAACATAAACGATCAAAATACAAAGTTATTGATTACTGACAATTGCAGAGGGAAATATAAGAAACCCTCTAGTATTCATCATAAGATACCTGCATTGTCACCAATAACTTAAAAGACATCCGAATAAATACCTTTTAGATACTCACCGTAAGGTATCAGTATTTGTCGAATGTCTATATATTTTGATCAAATATGAAAACGGAAACATATTTAACCGATAGCCAATCTATGCAAGCGTCTATAAACAACTTAAATTTAATAGTTTTATAGGATCGAGCCTGAATATACTATATAGATTTGCATTCGAAAATAAAATATTCTATCCCTATTTAACCCTAGGCAACACATTTCGCAATCAACCGGCGCCAATCCATCTGATACATTCATGTATTCAATGTAGCATGATACGACAACACAACAATATTGTCAGGAATGTACATCTGAACAATATGTAGAAATAGAAACGACATTGACTCTCCACCCACAGGGATGTGACATCTGTGGGCAAGTAGATCAATAAACTAAAAACTCCATAGGAATGGGCTGCGGTATTCTGCCGACTTACAAACCCATCCATAGGCAAACAGAGGGTGAGTGGCGTATATCTATAATCCTGCTAGTAGCGGATCTCATATTTACACCTACTAATTACATAAATATATCCAATCCATTGAACCAATTCAACTACGAAATGAACAACCCAAGATTACCCTCCCTTAATATATCTTTACAAATCGATACAGCCATTCATGCCCGACTTAAGTTTAACATTTTTTTTATAATTTATTTAACGGAAAACAGAAATCATAATAAAACTTAAAGAACAAAATTAAATAAATAAATAAATAAATGGAAATGATTTTACAAATTAAATACATTAAATAAAATTAACCAATTAATAAATATTGTTGGTCAGATAGAATAATATTAAAATCATTTTAAATATGAAAAGTTTTTAATTTACTGTTCATAAATTTTAAAGTTCTTACGGTTATTGAAATAGTTCATCCTATTATATTCCTGGCCGTTTAAACGTGAATTCCCACGTCGTCCGAAGATTAGTATCCGGTTGATTTATTTATTTATCCTTTGGAGATTTTGTTTTTCGTGTAGTTGGTCCTCATTTTAGAAACGATGGCCCATTTTTTTCTCTTTCTTAGCAGAACTGAAGGGATTGAAGCTGCGCGTCTTTTTCAATCCCCCCAGCGCTAACACCTAGCTGTTACATCATCAATAATCAATCAATTTCCAGTCACTCAACTAACTATTTCCAAATTTTCCTTTTATACGTATTTGAAGGATTGACTTAACATTACGTCATCGATGAGATGATCCTTTTCGTTGAGGTCCGATTCCATAGGGATTTCTTCTTATTTGCTAACAGTTTCTATTGTTTTTTTTTTCTATCTGACTGAGGTTATTACATTTAAATGCTCAAGGCTGGTTTTAATTTAACTAATTAACAATCATTTCCATTTCTAATTAATTACCCTGTTTTCCAAATCAAAAATATATTTCAAGACAAATTTAAAGATATAATTTTATCTCCAAATCTTTTTTAAAATTTAGTTTTAAAAATACCTTTTTCTTAATAAAAATTTTATTTTAATAATTTTTCATTATCTGTGCGACTTAATATATAAGAGTTTAAGACGATATTTTAATTTCAATTTTTAAAGAAAGTTTTTAAATGCGAACTTTTTATTTTAACTTGTTTAATAATATATATAAAAAAAACAATGTAACGAACGTCTGTGCTCGTTACAGTATATAACTTTGCCAAAATTCTTTCTATTTCTTCACCTGCTTCTTTTAATATATTGATTATAATTCCCTCACTACCTGGAGACATTTCTTCATAGATTTAATTGCATAACTCATTTCTTCATTTAAAATTCTGGCAATTCAGAAGATATAATAGATTTAGAAGCTACTTGTTCTTTATTACTATATAATTCTTGATAGAACTCTTCTACCCATTTCATGATGTCAGCTCTCTTTTTAGTAATAGTTCTATCTTTTATTCTTATTGCATATAAATTTCCTACCAATACCAAATTGTTATTTTATACTCTTGAGACTTTTATTATCTTTTACAGCCTTCCTTGCTACTTCACAATTATATATTTTTTTATATCAATATCAACACTTTTTCATACCATTTACAAAATTTGAGATATTCAATTTTTTTTAATGCATCATTTTTATAAATCTTCATATTCCTCCTTTTCTTCATTTATTCTCATGTCTCAATAGAAATTTTATTTGTCAATTGCGACTTTCTTCTACCAGCTATCGTTGTTGCAGTTTTTACGTCATTAATTTGTTTATTTTTTTGATTAAATATTACTTGCTAAAGTATTGTTTTTGAAATTTTTTACCCCTCTGCATTTTTTTTTGTTCAGCAAAAGTTTTGGATTTTTTTTTTGTGCATAAGAAAATATCTGTAATATTTTGATTTTAATATTTAATAATTACAGGAAAAGTAGCTATTTACATATCATTTAATAAAATAGTTTTGATGAAATATCAAATTTTACTCTACCCCAATAAGCACATTCTATTCTATTTATATATTTATTTATTAATTTTTGAACTATGTCCAACATGTTATTGCATATAAGCAATTATGTATTTTGCCAAATATTATTTACTAATTTGTATTTTATTAATTGTGCTAGTACTTTTTTTTAATTTTGGTTTAATAATTTACTTTGCTGCTGAACATTTGAAATGCTATTTTAAAAGTAGTACACATTTAATATTGTTTAAAAATTTTTATTATGCTAATTTTGGGGGGCATTTCCTAATTACTAATATTTTTGATATTTGATTTTGAGAGTTATTTGGATTTGTTGGTTATGTGACTACATTTATCTTTATGACCATTTTGTGGTTGTTCTGATTAAAACACAATTATTTAACTGTATTGAAAAAAAGAATTGGACCAATTGTTGATGATCTAGGGTGTTATCTGACATCCTTTAGGGTTTGTTATATTAGCAGTGGTTTTGGGGTTCTTCTAAAAACTAACATGGAGGAAAGCACTTTCTAAACTAGTATCATATATATATATATATATATTGAAGTGGTCATATATATATATATAAAAAAAAAAAAAAAAAACAAAAAAATAAAAAATAAACAAACACAAAAAACCTCTCCAAACAAAAAAAAAAAAAAAAAAAAAAAAAAAAAAAAAAAAACCCACCCATAACTCCACACAACCCCCCCCCCCCCCTCCTAAAAAAAAAAGAAAAAAAAAAAAAAAAAAAAGAAATTTAAAAAAAAAACTCTTTATTTTTGATTAAAATTATAAATTTTTTTATTTTAGGGGGGGGGGAATTAGGGGGGGGGTTTTTTTTTTTTTTATATTTTTTTTTTTTTTATTTTTTTAAAGGTTTTTTGAGGAAAATTTGAGTTTTTAAATTTTATTTTTATTTTTTTTTTTTTTTTTTTTTTTTTTTTTTTTTTTTTTTTATTTGTATTTTTAATATATATATATATATATATATATATATATATATTATATATATATATATATATATATATATATATATATATATATATATATATAACATGAAAGCTGAAACCTTCAAAAGATCCACCTTAAACATGCTAATGTGATAGCCAATTAGATGAAATAATCACTGCATGTGGGACTCCCAATTCTAAAACATAAGTCAGAACTATAAGTAAAAGATGGGATCCACCTCCTTCTATGCCTAAATTTATATATAAGTAAGCCAGATTCAAGCATTTCAAATGAAGAGTGTGAAGCTTAAAATACCTTCACATTTAATTCACTAAATATTATATATAAATAAACAATGCAGAATCTTTCAATTTATTACGAAACAATTTTCAGATCTAATAAAATGATAGTAACAGATGTAAATACATCAAATTTATTTGCAAGCAGTTAACATTGTAATAATGTGAAAGCTAAAACCTTCGAAAGATGCACTTTAAATGTGCAGTCATTATTACATCTGATTGACTGTCACATAAGCTTGTTTAAGGTGCATCTTTTGAAGGTTTTAGCTTTCACCTTATTACAATGTTGACTGTTTGTGCTTAATAAATTTGATATTTTTACATTTGTTACTATCATTTCATTAGATTTGAAAATTGGTTCATAGTAAATTGAAAGATTTTGCATTGTTTATTTATATATAATATTTAGTGAATTAAATGTAAAGGTATTTTAAGCTTCACACTCTTAATTCGAAATGCTTGATTATGGCTTATTTATATATACATTTAGGCATAGAAGAAGGTGGTCACATCTTTTTCTTATAGTTCTAACTTGTCTTTTAGAATTGGGAGTCCCACATGCAGTCATTATTACATCTGATTGGCTGTCACATAAGCATGTTTAAAGCATATCTTTCAAAGGTTTTAGCTTTCATGTTATTACAATGTTAACTGCTTGCGCTTAATAAATATGATATATTTACATTATGTATATATATATATGATATACATATATACATATATATATATATATATAAATACTTGTAACGCTTGTAGTTATGCCCAACAGATCCATTAGATTTTAGACTTAGTTATGTAAGACAGTGTTTACATGAAATTTTTCCTCATGAGCGAGTATTTTTCCAACAGACAAACTTTCTAGCCAATGCTAGGTTTGAACCCAAGTCATATTCTTAGGGATTGTGTAGTTTTACTTAGTAAGGAAACTAAACCTTTAATCATAAAATTTCTAAGCAAAATTTGTTTTATTTAGTATTGATTCATGGAGTAATTTAATAGCCAAAACATAATTGAGAAATGTATAGATTAGCAATATTTATACATCATTGTAATAGTTGGAGATTGGAGAGAAGGGAAGAGGTTGTATAATTTACAAAACTACATTGGAGAGTGAAAATAGATAATCATAATTTTATGATAATAAGTTAAAACTCAATAATTCATAAAATCAAATTGTCAAAAAAAAAGAGATCAAGAATTAATCAGAGTATTGAGCAATTGGTCTAATTAGAATTGTATGTGTGAGGGGTACATGTATGTATATGATTTAGATGTAAATTTTAATTATAAAGTTAATGAATGAATAATAATTATTCCATGGTATCTCATGGGGAACTCCTTTAAAGAAGAATTAATTCGTTTCAATAGTTCATTCATAGTGGCCAAAGTTTTGGTCAAGATTCTGGGTTTGAAGTTGGGTTACTATGCATTTTTTATTATTATTATTAAAAAAAAAGTAAAAGGAGGTAAACATCTTTCTCTCATTTATTCTTTGGGGAGATTTTTCTTTTATTTGTTATTTGGGGAGATTTCCACAAGCAGAAAATTGCTAAAGTAAATCGCATGATATCTATGACACAGTAATGTATAAATTTAAAAACAATGGGTGGTCAATCTATTGGAATACAGACATGAATTTGGCAGGTCAGTTATTCAGGAGGGGATAAGTTTAAAACAACAACAGAAAAAAGAAAGAAATGATAGGTAATTAATCAAGTAATACCAAGACATAAATGGTTTGAAAGGTCAACTATTCAAGGGATGAAGGAACCCAGACAATATAAGAGCTTTATTTGTCTTTAGCAGGGTTGGTTGTCTCTCTCTCTCTCTCTATTTCTTGCTCTCTCATCATCAGTTATCCAGAGAAGACTCATTGTCAGGTTAAAGGAAAAATTTTTGAAAAAAAAAAGAGAAAAAAAATCATTTGCTGTAAATTTTCTGTTCTCTCTCCTGAATGATAAAACTTAGTCAAATTTAATAACATTCGTAGAAAAATGACTGTCGAGTAAGTTTATATTAGGTGCACATCCCATTCTCTCCTGAAATTGATCAACTTCATGATTTGTCTTACATCTAGATATACCAAATTTATCAGGAATCAGCAAGTGATGAAACTTAAACTGCAGAGGAAATTTTGCTCAAGAAAAATCGGAGAAATACTGAGTTATATGAATTATTATTTCACATTTAAATTTATTAAGTTTAAAAGACGTAGCTATTTGTACTATTCAAAATTCAGAGAGAAAATTAATTTTCATTTCGCAAGTAGGGAAAATCTGAACACTGCAATCTCATATGAATTATTAAATCATCCTAAGTGAAATACATCAGTAAATGGACTTGTACAAGTAAAAAAATTAAAAGCTAGTTATTTTCAGCTATAAAGTGTTATTAATGCCCAGAACTCAAAATGGAGAAAGTCTTACAATCAACGTGAAAATTTTATTGTATTTTAGCATAAGAATTGAGCTTATATAAAAGTGATTCTTTCAAATAAAGCCATGTGTGTACACGGAACAAATAAAGAAGGAAAAAAAACAAATGGAAACTAGAGATTGAAAGGACAATCCGGGAGGACTGTTTAAGTATAATTTTTATTATTTGTTATTCATTTCTAACATTTAATCTAAAAAAAATTATTTTTAATCATATATATTTATTTAAAGTTAATCTATGTTAAAATTATTATTATTTGGGGGGGGGTAGATAAGTGAATATCAAATCATTTTGTATGTGCCTGTATTAAATGGTTTACATTTTTTTAATGAAGAGAGTGAGAGATATTGTTAAGTGAAATGTTTTTGGATTGGATCAGGTATTATTATCAAATGCTTAGACTTATTGATATGTTTTATAAAGTGGGTTAATGTTTGGCTAAAGCATTATCATTATGCTGTAAAAATGCAGAGAAATAGTTTTAAAAATTTAATATGCATTTCTTATTATGATTTTCTGTCTAAATTGCATGATGTTATTAAATGAGTAATAATTGAAAGGTTTCTAGTCTTTCACATGCGCCTACAGTTGTTTCTTAGACTGCCAATCAGATTTTTAAACAGCTGTCTTAAGAACAATCAGGCCTCAACACATGACAGATATTTTGATAAGAAAAGGATGATGCCACCTTTTCTCTACTTAACTTTTATATATATAAGCCAGTCTTAAGCATCTTGGCATGAAAGCTTGAAGATATAAACATATTCATTTATTACTCACTGAGTTTTTAATTTACGATATTACAGCACAAAATCTTAGATTTACTACACGATATTACAGCACAAAATCTTAGATTTACTACACCGCAATTTTCTAGATGTTAATATAATTTATCAGCAACATATGTAAATAACATTTGTCTAAATCACATGTTGTTATTAAATTAGTAATAATTGAAATGTTGCTAGTCTTTCACATGCACCTACAGTTGTTTCTCAGACAGCCAATCAGATTTTTAAACAGCTGTCTTAAGAACAATCAGGCCTTGACGCATGACAGAAATTTTGATAAGAAAAGGATTTCCCCACTACTCAAATATAACAAACAAAGACAGCTCATAAAACAAAATAGAATTAATAAAGAATATTTGACAATTGCATTTGCTAACAATAACATGAACTTTAAGCTTTGTAAAGTAAAAATAAAGTCTTAATAAGGCAAACACAATAACTTAAAAACTCTTTTTTATTAATAACTATGGCAATATGATCAAGATCAGTGAATGATGTATCTAATGATCCAAATAAACAGGTTATTCAAAAATCAATAGATTATTAAATTTATTATTTAAAATAAGGCATGTTCTTAAGATCTACATTGTTCTGATTAATAAGCGATAAATTCTAAATGTACTTTAAATGTAAGAGCTTACCAAAACTCATTGTGATATATTAATGCATAATAAAATATACTATATTGGTTGATAATGACTTTAATACAATAAGATAATGTATTGGTAGCAATAACAATAGTAATATGGATGATTAGCAATAAGACCACAGACAACCAAATATATTTTCAAAACAATAAGATTTATTTACATTATATACAACTTTCTAAAATAATAATAAATAATTGAGAACACATATATTTCACATGATCACCATTTCTTATGCTTGCTCATAACTATTATTAAAACAGGCAAAACTCTCCATATAGTAGTGTCACTCAGTTTTCAAGGCAGAGTAATCAATGGATGCCAGAAGAAATGTGCATAAAATCCCTTGCACTGAGTGGAATTGCTGTATGCAGAGTTTTGATGTTTTAATAATAGTGATCACTTGATGTTTAGTGGTTTAATACCAATCCTGCCTAATAGAATAGTGGTGGCTATGGTTATTAAAGAACCGAAGACATCAAAATGTATGGGTACTGAACTGAGTTCAGACATATATGACTATATAAGCTAATGAGCTTGGATTAAAAATAATATTGTGTTTTCAATTTTAGACTTATAATTTTGCAATTAAGTAGAGATAAAAGGTGGCTAATGGAAGTTGCATTAGATCCTAATATCTAGGTGCATTGCTTTCAGATTCAAGCCTTCTCACTGATGAAAGCCACAAGCTAGAAACTAGTCTGGGGATATTGGATGAGTAGGCACTAGATAGGGAATTTTATGCACAAGCCTTCTGACACTCATTGATTACTCTGGATTGCACTGAGTCTGTAGGGAGAGTTTTACATATTTAATAACATATATTTCAGAAACAATATAAAACAAGGTATACTCATTTAATTACAGGTATATTCTCTTTTAGATTTATTAACAGTTTTAATTCACTGATATATCTAATAATTGTTATTCATAACAGCTATCTATAGTATGCTATTGAGAGCATTAAAGTATAACTAAACTTTAAGAATAAGTAATATGATAATGACAATTATCATATGAAACATAAATGACAATTATTATTTAGCATTCAGCAATCAATTATATGACTGGAAACAGACACCAGAATTCAGATACATAGAGGATACTAAACTTTGCCTATGTCTACAGAATAATAATCTTAACTATTGAAATATCTTACTTATCCATTGGTAAACTACTCCTTGATGGAAATAAAGTGACATTACATATATGTCTCTTTTGTTATATCATACTCAATATAAGTTTTAAAATTACTAATAAATTTTGCTGGGTTGCTTGTAAACAGTTGATGAGGTACCACAGTGCAATACATACACTATGTTATTTAGCTAAATACTGTAGATAAACAAGTGTCCCTGAAGCTAAGTCTACCATATCATTGCCATATAAATTTAAAACACCAAGAACTTCACCATACATGGTGAAAAATAGCTAGACATCATCATGAAGGATTATACAACAAAGAAAGGCTCTTCAGAACAATATTATATAATTGTATAACAATATGGCAGATTCCAATCCTTTTTCTTAGGTACAAAATGCATGGTCATTCTCTTATCATGAGGAAACTGATTGCATATTCCTCTTTAGGGATTAATCTTTACCAGCTAAGCATAAAATAATTATAAGCATCAACAATATAACCCTCTCATGGAATAAGCAATCCATCTATCAATGCATAATATCAATGATACAATATTTAATAAAATTATATCTTTCTCACACTTATCAAATGGAAACTAGCACAAATACTCATCAAAACATTGGCAAGATAAAATAATTCTCACATTAAAATCTAAAAAGATAAATATCCCACTTCAAACAATGCCTATGCTAAATTGTGTATGAAACCAACAAAGATACTGTAAGTCAAACACCTATAAAATATTTTTAAAAGCATAATAAACTTTGCAGTAATAAAAAATATACACAATAAATGAAAAATACTGTAAATTCTATAAACTAAAATGGACATACTAAATTATATGCAAAATATAGTAAAGATATAAAATGAATGTACACTTGCTTACATGAAAAATTCTATATAATAAAATAATTGTGTCATCATAAGTAAATACTATTTTATTTCTGAGAAGTTATTCTGTCTGTTTACCAATACATAGAATATCAATAAACTATTCTTGTAAATATAAGAGATGTGTGTCTCTATCTAGACAAGCATTATTTAATATTAACTTTAAATTAATGAGTACAAAAATATAATTTTACCTTAATCTGTTTTCAAAGTCAGTGCATATTTATACCATAAATAGAAGAAAAAGTATATATACCTTAAAATATATATTCAAAATTAACATAGAATAATAATAAACATGAACAAAAATATTATTATTATATTTTATTCCCATAGTCTAATTTAAATTCCTTCACCATAAGCTGACTAATGAGGGAAAAACAATATCATTGTCGACTGGCAAATTATTTTATAAGATGATACATCCATATCCTTCATATTTTATCATGGTAAAGTAAATAAAACATTCATAAGTTCCTGGAAAATAAAACAATGATACAATAACACTTATAAATATTTTTCTTCAGAGTTTTGGATCTGTTTTTTAAGGCAAAATGGTAGCTTAAATAATATCTCTGATTGAAACAGCAAAAAAAAATTTTCTCAAAAAAACTATTAATTTTTCCATCTCTGGTAATATATTGGAATAATTAAGAATGAATCCTACATTTTAAAGTATTTTAAAATCTTGTTATTAGTATTTTAAACTAGTGTTAACTCCAGCAATCCACTATAGTTATTAAAAGTTGCTATTTACTTTTACAAATTAAATTCGTGCAGTACAGTATATGTAAATTTTAATATTTTTCAAAATGAATTTTATTTTTTTAATTTAAATTAAGAAAGTTTTGTTTTAAGTACTTTTAATTTGGTTCCTATTATGTTTTGTAATAAAAGCAAATAGTATTTCATATTTATTTTACAAATGAACATATTGAATATTTTTCTTGCCCTTCCAAGCAAATCATTGTTAATCATTAAATGTACATAATTACTATAATAATTAAAATTATAGTAATATATAAAATAAAATTTTATGCTTATGATCTCTTGTCTGGTTTTCAATCTGAAGTCTCTTTAAATGAAGTATTTGCTTTTTAAAATGGTTTCCATTTTTTTTTAAATGTGAAATTGCGGTGATTGTCAGTTGATAGATTAGTAAATTAATGCATGCAAGGAAGTGGGATTATCTACTCCATATTCAAGGGTCAAAATACAATTACTTATCCTTTAAATTCATTTCAAATTCATTTCCGTTTATATTTATTATAAGCTTATTCTTGGTCTTAATTTTTGTTATGGCTCAGATGTTGTTACTTTTTCTTTTGTTCTTTTAAAAGTGATACCCCCTTACAAACTCTGCTAGGTTACTTATACCTTTATCAAAAAAATTGTTATAAAAAAATAAAAACATAGACCAATTAAAATTTGTATGTGCATACACTTAATATGTCTCCATCTGTCTTCATTAGTGATAACTAAATAAGGTGTTCAAAATTATTTTACATTGCAATAAAAATATGCTTAAGGATTAATTATAAAGATTAATTTAGAAAAGTTATAATTTTAAATCCTTTTGATTATTACATAATAACAACAAAATATCAAATGTTTCTATACTTATAAATTAATAAGAACACTTTAATATTATTAAAAATTAGTTCATCTGGCAAACTGCATATGAAAATCTCATACACATCCCGAATCCTTAGCATATCTTGAACAGTCTGAGTCCTTATTACTCTCTGGAGATTTATTGATAATATTTATCAAATTTTATAGTAAAATTTGGCAACCTTGATAATATACCACTGATATAATACACTGATTTAATATATTTCAACTAATGTCAATTAAACTTTTACACATTTGACATATTAATAAGGCTTGAAAAATATTAAGCCCAGACATAAGGTTACAACTTTCTCTTACTGGCAGAAGGAAAATTTTAAATTTTTAAATATTTGATCCTATAAACATTTGTTTTTAAACAATTTATAATAATTAATAAAACCTTCTGAATCTCCTACTTAGTCCTCTGCAATGATATGTACTAGTTTAAATTACTTATTAACTTATTGATGGGTATGGTATTAAACTGTGGGCATTGTATGTTATCTCTAATCTCTTTTATTAGAGTACCAATAACATCAATACAAGGTTCATCACCTATCATAATTGGTTTTTCACCAGTCTACCCTTACACACATTGACAATAGAATAAGGTGAGTGTCCCATCCTAGGGGATAAATAATTTATTCCATGCAGTCTATTACTTATAAGACTAATTAATGTATTACCACTCAATGGGTAAACAGAACACATGCCTATGATGAGATAAGAAGAGGGCCTCATTTTGGAAGATAAATAATCCTTAGCATGCATCACAAGAAAGGTTAATCTATGTAGTATCAATCAACAGGTGTTTAATACAATATCAATAAGGAGGTAAGGAATAGCCTCATTTTTGGAAATAGGTAATCCATTTTGCATGGTCTAACAACACCTACAACCAGGAAGAGGTAAAAAGAGGGCCTATTCTTGGGAAGTAAATTATCTATTTTATGGGAATGTATCTGAAATTTCCTTGGCTTGTTTTATTTCCAGGAAGTATGTAACATTGTGCACTATTTCCTTAATTGGAATACTATTATTGTTGAGAGTAGGAACATCTTGTTCTATGTATGTTTCTGATAGGTTAAAAATAAATTACAGTCCTACTATTTAACATTTTGACTTAATATTTTGTTTCCCTTGGCTACTGTCCAAAGAATTTTTAATACTCTTATGACCATTGGTTATCTCTTTTCTCAAATATTCCACTGATTCTCTATCTTGCATTCTAAACTTCCCTTACCTTTACACAAAGATTCCCTTAATCCTTTAACTTTTGGTTTCACTATTTCTTCAATCTCCCTTTCTAAATTTTCTTCATCCTCATTTAGAGATTCTGCTAATTCTTCAACAGTGCTTTCTATTCTCTTCTTAAATTAAAGGTTTTTTTTATTTACCTGATATGCCATCAAACCATTCTCAGACTCCTTTCTCATTTCTATTTTAAATTGGGTTTATTGATAGTCAATCTCTTCCCTAACTTCTTGAACGCTATACTTGACCTTTCCAATCTCAAAACACACTTGAACAAATCTCTGTTATCTAACTTCCCTACTAGTTTCTAAGTTACTGTAAAGGTTAAAAACATATTGAACATTATTATTACTATAATTAAACTCTAATGTCACAAACCTGTTTGTGAGTTCCTGTATATCTATGTTCCTAAAATTTGGAAATTGTTCTTGCATGGACTTTCCAATGAACCCTTAACATGTTCATTGTTTATGATTATATCTTCTCTCAAAATTTCCCTTGATTCTCCTATTTTTCTATCTTCTCCTCAACTCTACTTTCAATTCCCTTCATTTTATCTTTTAACTTCCTTATACTCTCATTATTTTCCTCCATTTTATTCTCTAATCTATTCTCTAATTCTTTCATATTATTCTCCATTTTGCTTGCTAACTTTCTTATATTCTCATTATTTTCCTGCACCCTCTTTTCTATTATTTTCCATTTTATTTTCTGACTTCCATATTATCATTATTTTCTTTCAATTATTCTCTAATCTTTTCATGTTATCTTCTATCAATTTCCTCATAAATTCCATTAGTGGTTGATACATTATATTTATATCAGTTAGTTCAAGATTAGTATCACTGTAGGGTTTTCTCTTCAGATGTCCCTGTTTCTTGGGACTCAAAATAAAAGACATCTGATCCATTATTGTTGCTTCCAGAATAGAAGCATTTATCAGAATGACTCACTTATTATGTAAATATTTTTCTACACTAATATCTCTAACTATAATATAACACCTAATTTGAATTGAATTGAATTGATCTTGCATACATTTCAACACTACCACTCTTGATCAACCTACAATCCCACATAAATTCACAAAAAATCTCTTTGATGATATGCCAGACTCTACATAATCCACCTAGCTCATCTGATTTTATATGCCTACATAAATACATATATCAAAACATATGCCACAACCTTATGCTAATAACACCACCATTTAAAATATTGCTATCATAGATATTTTATTAAATAATAGTATTATAATTAATAAAAATTACATCTTGTAATTTATTGATGATCACTGATAAAACTTATTTAAGTCAGAATCATCCACATAATTCTAAAAGTTACTTGATTTATTAAATTGAGAACCATCATTTATGACTTGGTCACATTGATCAAATATTAACAATAATTCTTTTAAAATGACTGAGACAGGTCAAACAATAATCAATACTTTAGCAATTGGCCCACATGTTGCTAGATACCAAAATTCCAAATGGAAAGGACTTTGTAATCGTCAATCACCAATTAATCTAGCTCACACATTGCCACATTGTACCCTGCAACCACTAATCAATTAATTGGGCTGCATAAAAATTCTGTAAACATTTCTATATGGATAATAAGAATATGTACATACAAAAAATAATGTTAGAATAAAAATATTTTTTTTAAAACCAACTAGGCTAGCATGAATTGGTAAATTTAAGGAAGATCACAAAGTGTCCATGAATATAATAACTTCTAGTATCAACATCAGTTAAACTAGCTTTAAAATCCATAAGCAAAATATTATTAGATAAATTTAATATTTGTAAATACAATAAATAGTTAATAATCAGGTCTATGAAATGATTATGGAATTCAACTTATGAATTAGGTGACAAATGATTTAGGATGTTGATGACTAAATGGGTGATGAAAAGAATAATTATTAAATAATGAAAATAAATAAGCTTAGCAATGAGGAAAAGAAAAAGAAAATGTGTTAGGAATGAGCCAATGAAGAATGTTGATGATGGAGAATGAGATCCTGATCTATAACATAATATTGCATTAAATGATAGTAAGATAAACTAAAACAAAGTATGAATTCTAAGCTTGACTTAACCAGAATATTTAACCATGAAATTAAAATAAACTATTAAGTTTTAAAAACGAGAAAAGAAATTTACATCTTTAAATTATACAAACTTAATTAAACTATGAAGATAAACATAACTGAAATCAAAGCATAATGAATAACTTTAGACATAAAAAGTACCATAAATTCAAAATTACAACTATCAATTAGTAATTTATTTTTGTCAGGTTCAAATAACATAAATATTGCTATTTTAAAAGATATACTTGGGTCAGTCACAGGGATTTTGCCATTATCCAAATATAACAAACAAAGACAGCTCATAAACAAAATAAAACTAATAAACTATTGTTCTTCTTTTGAACAATAGACAATAAATGTTTAATCTCTGCTGTCAATATCCGAGGTATTAATTCCCTCGGTCGTATTAATGCCATCAGGCATTTCTTTAGGCAAAACTCACCACATATGTTGTTCATAGGTGAAACAAAATATCACCTAAACTCAAACTACTTCATAAAATCAGAACTTAGTAAAATAGGTTTCACCCATTTATCTACAGGTCATGTGGCTAGGGGAGGAGTTGGGGTAATAATAAATAATCTTCTGGCTCCAACCTCCTTCAGAACAATTTATCTAGATCAGAACCTAATTGCCTTGGAGTTTACCTTCTCCTTGAATACTTTCAATGTGATTTATGTATACAGCGCCAATGTTCATGCAACACTGCTGAAAATAGTCCACACAATTAACCTAATTACTAATAATAATAATGCACCTACCATTCTGCTCGGTGACTTTAACATCTCCTATGAATCCTTCACAAAGAAATATTTACCCCTACTCAACAAAGTATTTCTCAATGGGAGGGGATTCTTTCCACCTGATGCATTTTCATTCTATACAAAAACAGTCGCACACTCATTGATCTAATGTTCTACTCGGCCGAATTGCACTATGGGATAGAGGCTAAACTGCAACCGACAGCCTTTTCGGATCATTTTGCGATTATGGCATCCATAGAGCTGAACAACTTTCAACAAATTAAAGTCAACTGGAGTCTCAGAATGTTCACTAAAACCAACGCCACTGAGGCATTCTTCTCAGAGGCCTCATTCTTTTTCACAAGGTGAACCTCATATACCTACACCCGGTCGAGGCCTGGAGTACATTTATAGGCATTATTCAGTCACTGATTACTCAATACACCTTCAAGCTTAAGGGAACAACCACCCTGATGCGTGAATTAGACAGCCTGAATTGGAAAATTAAAAACTTCAATGGTCAGGATCATAACATTGAATACTTACTTGAGTTAAAAGCTTCATACAGATCAAAACAATCAGCAGTAGCAGAGATAATAGCTACAAAAAATGCAAAGAATTACCTGCCAGCTCAACATTGCTGGACCCGGGGCTATCTCAGGTGGGCTCTGGGGCCAGAAAGAAACAGGAGGTTCCTACTTCATTGCTCATCAATGGTGGTAGCCTTACTGGTGCGAATATGATTTTACACATAGAGAACCACTTTCAAAACCTTCTCTTAGGTCACCGCACAAACCCTGCCTTGGAGTGGGTGAGCACAACCAGAGAGGCAGATCATGGTATTACACTCCAAGACATCACCAGTAGGTTGCAGGGTCTCCCTGACAGTGTTCATCCTGGGATTCATGCTATTCCGAAGTTTGTGTTCACTCACTTAATTTTTTTTACTGCGAGGATTATATTAAACATGTTAACCTACCTCGCCATTGAAAGGAGAGTAATTCCTAACCTATATCCAATCGCCATGGTTCCATTCATTAAAAAGAATCGGGATCCTACCTCACTTAGCAGTATCAGACCAATATCGATGACACCAATTTTGTTCAAAGTCATGGAGGGTATAATAAAGAAAAATTCAGAATGCCATTTTACAGGATATATCGGCCTCTCAATATGCAAGGAGGGGATCATCGGCGCTGACTGCAATTGGCAAGTGAAAATTCTGCTTGATCACATTAGATCTAACAGAAAATCCCGCCTGTGGCAGTCCAGCTGGATGTGTCCAATGCTTTTGATACAGTAGATGTCAACATTCTTCTTGAATTGCTATCTCAGTTGGACATATCAAAACAGATAATTCAGATATTGGACAATCTCCTGAATAATAGGCATATTCATATTTCCATAAATGGACATTACTCAGATGGATTTGGCCCTTCAAGATCCATACCACAAGGTTCACCGTTGAGTGGTCTTTTGTTCATAAAGTACATCGACCCTCTGATTAAAGAGCTAGATCAGCTTCCAGGTATATATGTGCCCCGGCTTAAGAAAAACATCAAGGTTTTTGCATACATGGATGACATACTTGTGATTCTTCCATCTCGTAAATATCTGAAGACACTTCATTCCATAATTACCAATTATACTAAAGATTATAAATTATCCATCAATCCTCACAAGTCGTCATCCTGGTGCATCAACACTGGTAGGAAAATACTATCCAATTTTTTAGCGGAACCTCAGTGTTTCCTGGGGTTTCCTATCTTCAAGTCACAGACTGCTATGTCTTTCTGCCTACAAAAAACCATCATAAGCAATGCTACTAAGGTGGTTCAGTCGCTGTCAAGGACATACCTGTCCCTACAAGGGAAGATTGCTTTTATTAATATGAAGATTATGGCAAGCATAAATTACTACCTGCCAATAATGTCAGTTACCAAATTATTCACCTTACAGATTCAGAGGCTCTGTGGTCAGCTCTTATGGAGAGGTCGGACCACTGCAATTAGCATCCGCAGACTTCAGTTTCACAGGAAACAGAACGGTATGGGTCTCCATTCAATACAGACAATCAATTTCCAAAAAGGGCATTCACTTTTAGTAAATCTGGGGAAAAAATACCCTCTATCAAATATTATAGAGACTGTAATACCTACTGACAGACCTCCCCCCAGTAAACACACATGGCTTGACACCATTATTAAACAACAATCTCTATACATCGGGCACTCAATAACAGGGTTTAATAATAAAATCAACATCTGGCAGGCACATTGCCTGCTGAATCCTGTTAATACAGTTATTTATGCTCACCTAGGGTGCAGCAATCATAAAATCACCTCAATATTTAAATATCTGCTACTGGAGCCCAAACTTTTGGATTATCTGATTAAGGTGAATATGGATTCCATGCCAACTTATACATTCTTATACTACAAACGGTTTCTAAATAAAATAGACCCTATTTGTCATGCCTGTTCTAGAGGAGAGGAGTCCTTTAATCACCTGTTAAATGTATGTCCAGGCTATAACAGTATTCGAAGAATTATCTCTCAACACTGCATTATAGCAGTGGATAAAATCCTGGACATCAGGGGTTGTCTCTTCTCTGGAGACTTTACAGTAATCAGGTTATCAATCTTCCTGACATATGCTTTTTGGTACACAAGGTGCAGGACAAAGTTCACACAACCAACACCGGATCCCAATGCTGTATTTTGCGATAAGCTTAAAGCTCTTCAAGACAAGGATAAGATACTATCCTCTAGATTTTTGTTTAACAATACATGGAGCCTACTAGTTTGGCCTACAGACTCTACATGAATTTTGGACCCGATATATCCACATTGTAGTGTATTGTAGAAGAAGTAGTCTGTGTTGCAACATGTCAGATTCTTCTAGAGGGGCATTGAATTCATACTACATCTATACCAGCTGATAAGTTAGCATTATTGGGTCATTCTTTGCACTGGCAGGGGTGGGCAATGCCAACTAAATAGTACGTATCTGCTCATTTTATAACCTGCTAGTGCGGAGAATGGCTCTTGCATACTTTTTCCAGACCAACGCCAGCAATGGATGAGTCAACATTTACAAAGTGTTTTTATTATGCATCTGTACAATTTTATTAAGTCAATAAATATATTTTTAAATAACTACAGCATTTATACTCTCTGACTCCGCGCTCTGCTTGAATTTCTACCCACAATATCAATTCATTTGATCTTTATTTTTTTAATTAGTTGCATTTTTTATTTTAAATTTTTGAATACACAGAAATTAGTTAACTATTGATTATTAATCAGTCTGAAATTTATGTCCAGAAACTGATTACATCTTCTACAAATTTGTTTTCAATTATATGTTAAATTTTAATACAGAAAAGAAAAGAAAGATAAATTATAACTAATATTTTAACTTAATCCTCAAGATTTTTATTTATTTTTTTATTTTTTCTTTTAACTTGTTTTTCTAACAGTAAAATATTGAAACAATTTTCTTATTTTATTAATAATATCATGTAACTGATATATATATACATACTTATGTATCATTTATATATATTAATTTAGTTTTATTAATATTATAGTAGGTTGTGAGTACATAGTGACAGATGTATACAGAGGTACCATTTCAAAAATTGGAATAGTGCCAGATGGTATTAAATGCAAACGTTCATCTGAACATTTTGTCTGTATGGATGGTAAATGTACAGTAAGTACTTTCAATATCTATCTATCTATCTATCTATCTATCTATCTATCTATCTATCTATCTATCTATCTATCTATCTATCTATCTATCTATCTATCTATCTATCTATCTATCTATCTATCTATCTATCTATCTATCTATCTATCTATCTATCTATCTATCTATCTATCTATCTATCTATCTATCTATCTATCTATCTATCTATCTACCTATCTATCTATCTATCTATCTATCTATCTATCTATCTATCTATCTATCTATCTATCTATCTATCTATCTATCTATCTATCTATCTATCTATCTATCTATCTATCTATCTATCTATCTATCTATCTATCTATCTATCTATCTATCTATCTATCTATCTATCTATCTATCTATCTATCTATCTATCTATCTATCTATCTATCTATCTATCTATCTATCTATCTATCTATCTATCTATCTATCTATCTATCTATCTATCTACCTATCTATCTATCTATCTATCTATCTATCTACCTATCTATCTATCTATCTATCTATCTATCTATCTATCTATCTATCTATCTATCTATCTATCTATCTATCTATCTATCTATCTATCTATCTATCTATCTATCTATCTATCTATCTATCTATCTATCTATCTATCTATCTATCTATCTATCTATCTATCTATCTATCTATCTATCTATCTATCTATCTATCTATCTATCTATCTATCTATCTATCTATCTATCTATCTATCTATCTATCTATCTATCTATCTATCTATCTATCTATCTATCTATCTATCTATCTATCTATCTATCTATCTATCTATCTGATTTTCGGTTTGACCGTGTATTTATCTATCTATTTGCCTTTCTATTTATTTATATGTCTTTCTATTTAGATACTTATTTTCTTTTCAAACACAGGCAAAAGAACTTTAAATGACCAAAGAACTCGTCATTGGTTAATTGTGAAAGATAATAAAACAGAAAACATATTAAGAAATAGCATCATCATCACATCATCATCATCATCATAATAATAATAATAATAATAATAATAATAATAATAATAATAATGATAATGATAATAATGATAGTAATAATGATAATATTGATAACGATAACAATAATAATAACAATAATAATAATGATGATGATAATAATAATAATAGTAATAATAATAATTACATGTGACCATAAAAATGGTGATGGTCAGATTGCTAGGAAAATTTGAACTCTAAGTTTTCTAAATGCCTTTTATGTAAAAATAAACCAAAGCAATAGAGAATTTTAGCCTGTTCAAAGGCATCTAAAAAGCCATTTATAGATAAATTAGACAGAGAAACTGAATGAAGTTGTGTAGTAAGTTTTGTGATATGTTTTGTTGATTTATGGACAGTTTTTACACAAAATAATTTATTTATTAATTTATATAAGCAATATTAATTCGTAAATTATTGTTAGCAAAAATTTATTTAAATATGATAACCAATAAAATATTAGTTATTTAATAGTTATTCAATTTACTATTATAAATTAATATCTTTAACTAATTTTATACAAGGTACAACTATTATATATATAGTTGAAAAGTATATGCATGTGCATGCACACATTTTGGCATAAAATATTTATAGTCACTCTTTAAAATAAATTTATTTAATTCTCTATTTAATTTATTACCATGTATTTATAAGTAATTTTAATCAGAAGATAATTACAATCTATACACAAGCACTATAATGTTTTAATACCTCAATGATGTTTTGCTGATACTCTCAAAACCAAAGCCAAAAATAGAGACTTTGAAAAGATTAGAGAGACCAAATTATTTTTATACCTAAATTCACTCATGTAGGCCAATCTAAATGATCATGGAAAGAGAGTGCATTTCTATTAATCACTTTACATCCATTAACTTTATTCTATCTATTAACAATTGTGAAATCTTCCAATATACTACCTATTGATATTATGAAGTATTAGAATCTATATAACTCTATTTAATTTACTAGCACAAAACTTTCATGTAATTTTAATCAGAAGGTAATTATGCCCTGACACATGTACAGTAATCTTGTTTAATACCTCAATGATGTATTATTGAATATGAAGGATACACTCAAACCAAGGTACAAGATAAAGACTTTGAAAAGATAAGAGTGGCCATTTCATCTTTATAATTAAATTCATTTATGTAGGAAAATATAAAGCATCTTGTAATGAAAACTTCTAAATAAAATTAAATTAAAATTCAGACACTTTTAATTAAAAATAAAAAAATGTAAAAATTATTGCTCTTGGAAATTGCATAATTCTAGATAATATTAATTAACCAATCAGTTATTAGAAAGAAAACTTCAATAGTGTGCAGAAATCTTTGTGTGTTCACTTTTTAATTTAACTTATTGTTTATTTGTCTCCTCTTTGTTTTCTTTATTTTTAATTTATTTAAATTTCAAGTCAGTTTAATATCACTCTTTTTTAAAGTTTCCAAATTTTGTTTTAAAGGAATTATTTCTTTCAACACAAATCTTTTCAAAATTGTAAGCTTTGAAAGCAAATAATATTCATGATAGACTAGATAAATCCACATTTCTCTCTTTTTAATCTAACTGAAATTATGCAAAATCGTTTTAACTTAGACATTCATCTGAAAAAATTCCAATAAAGAACGCTATATTTTAACCATTCATATGTTTTTATATGATGCTATTAATTACAGAAAATGTTTAAAATATATGTTATTTTCATAACTGATTGGCTGTTAATATCAGTTTTTATTGTGATCTACATTATTTTGGATACTAAAAGGAGTTCCAAATCCTCTAAATACACACCCAAGTAATAAAAAATCTTGAAAAATATCCCAAAATTAAATTATTATTATTAATTTTTTTAAAAGAAAATGTTCCCGATATTTTGCCCAATCTACATAAATTTTATATCTAAAAATAAAATCCATCTTCCCCAGAAATTTCATAACCAGGACAAAAATACGACAAAAAATTATTAATGTAATAAGTGCTTAAACTAAAATATTTTACTTTTAAAGTATATGACAGAGTTATAAGTAATTAACAAGTGACAAAAAATTAGTAGCAAAGCCAACATATTATGAATATGTTCTTAAACTAAAATATTTAATTTTTAAAATACTGCATAAATTAATGCAAGAATTCATATGCTTAAACCAAAGTATTTTCAAATTACAATAAACAAAATAATAATAAATCCACGTGATATATTTCAAATTTCTTTTACTTTTAAAATAAGTTAGCAGAATGTCAACATTAGTCACAAAAGTACTAATGATTATATATTTATAATTATTTGTCACATTAAACTGTTTATAGTTAATTGTAAAGCTTACAAGTTGTATCAAAGTGTCATATATAAATCTTGATGAGAAATGTAGTTGGATTCATAATGCACATAAATTTGATGCTTATATACGTCAACGAATTATTCAATAACATATTTTCTAATACTTTTATAGACAAATGAATTTTCCAATAGTATCATGTTAGAATTTTGGAATGTATTATATTTATTCACCTGATCTGTTATATCTAACTAGGCTGATCATCATCTTACCAGGTATAATGATTTTGCCAATTTTACCATGTCAGATGTCTGATATCTAGGACAATTGATTTCCAAATAGAGAGTCATTACATATTCTCCCAAATTATTTAATTTTTTATGAATTGATAAAATTTTTTAACTTCAATTAATCCAAACCCATTATTTGTAGTGGCATAATAAAAGCTTTGACCCTATTTTCCATAAATATTGGTTTATATATTTATTCATGTGTTCTATCACTGAATTGGTTATGCCATTTCTAAATGCATAATATCAAAGGAAATCTTTGAATATAGAATTAACTATTTTAATTTTTGTTTTGATGTGGCAATTAATCCATTAAAAGTTGAAAATTTAATCAAACATTTATTGGTGATTACATGTTGGAATATCAATGGATTTTTTGGAATTGCTGTAAATGAAATACTTTTCCTTTGATAATTTGCTATGCTGACGATTTGTCTCATGATACAGATATTCTTGAAAATTTTTAAAGCCTTTCTAAATAATAAAAAAAGTTAAAATTTTCTGGTAATTATTAAGAAATCATGGATATAGAGTAAATTAATTTAACAAGAAAGACCATTCATGACATAAATAGAGTAAATTAATATAAATAGCAATTAATTCAAAAAATAAAGAAGATTCTTGGATAATGCTTTTGGTAATCTGAAACATTAGCTAGTCTTATAAAATTTTTCATTGCAGCTGAATTATTTTTCATATAATTTATTAATCAACATATGAGGGTTAACAAAATGAAAAGCATTTTTAAAATCAATCTTTTCTGCTATCACAAGTGACGTGGGATTTTGCTTCACATATGTTACATCATTATGGTATGCCAGTATTGCATGATGAATGTCTTATTTAGACATAGAATAATGGTCAGAGTGTAGGTTATTTGTTAAGCTGGAGGTTATTTATTAAAAAGAGCTCAAGTTTATCTAACAATATTATAAAAGTATTTTAGCGTGCACATCTTCAACAGTTTTAAGTCTTAATTGAGACACATGATTGGTCTTATAGTATAGCATTTTGTACTATTGTACACATACATAGGTATATCCTAACAGTTTTAAATTTTAATCAAGACATAATTAGTCATATAATATTGGAATTTTTTATTATTACAAATAATATTTGTATTTTTATATTGGACTATTTCCATAATCTAATATGAGTATCGAATATCTTTAGAAAAATTTAACTTTATTTAAATATTCCAAATACATTCAACTTTTAATAATAGCACATCAAACAGGTTAGTAAATGCACAACATTTTGAGAGGTATTATTCTTCCCTCTTCTTCAGGTGTTGCTGGCCTGACCAGTGACAGTACTAGCATGGGATTCCAACCTGGACCCTTAGATTCTTGAGTAATGAATTTTAAGGTAACACTCTAACCAACTGAGGAATCATGCCAAAGGCTAGTAAGAGAATTACCTTAAAATTCAATATTAAAGAATCTAAGAGTCCAGGTTTGAATCCCATGATAGTATTGTCACTGGTCAGGCCAGAAATACCTGAAGAAGAGAGGAGAATAATACCTCTCAAAACGTGCATTTACGAATCTGTTTGATGTGCTATTGCTAACAGTTGAATGCATTTGGAATATTTAAATAAAATTAAATTTTTCTAAAGACTTTCAATACTTATATTAGATGCTAAAAAATAGTCCAATATAAACATACAACTAAGACACCAACATCACAAACCTTCAGGAAAACAGCAAGAAATATTTATCTGTTAATAATGGTCATCCATATAAATCAATAGTTAATGAATTTAAGAAACTCAAGTGATTAGCTATTTCAAGGATTTATAATAAGTAAGATATAATATTTAAAAACTATAATGTTATTGTAGATTTTTCATTTAATAAATAATATTTGTGTAGGTAATTTCCATTACATCCCTCTCACACAAAGTAGGTACTGGTTTCTATTCGCTTTTAATACCCTGTTGAGGGATGTAATCAAACACATGTCACAGACATGCGAAAAAGATGTATGATGCACACGTTGCACATTTCATATTGTTTGGCCCATTTCTTAGACATATCTTTATCACTATTCAGTATATACATAGCTAATTAGTACAGTTTAATTGATAAGTGACAAACTTACTGCCCTTACAACGCTGACACAAATTGCTGAATAAAAGTATATTAATAATTATTATTCGTAATTCATGAGACTGAAGATTATCCACTTAATGAATAATATATCTGTAGTGTAATTTCCACTGCATCACTCTTGTTCAGAATAGGGGGTAATTTCCATTAACTTTTAACATTTTGTGGAGGGGTGTGATAAACACATGACCAAAGATATGCGAAAAAGATTTATGGTCCTCGAAGATGCACTTTTCACACTGAATTAGCTCTCATCATACATCTGTATCATTGTTCAGTATATATATATATATATATAATTGCTATAGTTTAAGTTATATGTCTTTGGTCATATGTTTATGATTACATCCTTCCGTGAAGTGAATAAAAACCAGTCCCTAACCTATGTGACAGCTGTATAATGGAGAAATATTATTAGATAATCTATAGTGTAATGAATGACTAATAAAAATTAGTAATATTATTTTGTAATTCAACTATAAATAATGTCTCTCTTTTCTGAGATGATGTAATTCATGACCCCTGAATAAAAACGTCGACAGAAAAGATAAATTTTTTAAAAAATATTCAATTTTATTATTGCCTGGAATGCTTTCAATATAACATGTATATAATATTCATGGCTTATAGTAATATGACTTAAGAGTTCTTGACATTAAAGTATAAGTAGTTACTAATTATTAATATTATTATAGATTTTATTTTGTTCAATCACGTTGTCGAGATCATGGAATAAATATTTGAAATATTTCCAAATTGTATAATCAGTCTAACTTCCAAACATAATGTTATCATTTCTTTTAGTACGTGAATTTTTCTTGAATAATATGATTTTGTCTGGGCTTATTTTATAGATATATAGGGGTCTAGATTATTAGATGACCCAATTATATTTCTGAATTTAAATATCTGCATATCTTTTTTAACAAAGTAATATAATTTATTATAATACATTGTACAGGCTTAAACCTGCATTTTTATATGTAATATATGCAGGGTTTGAACTCAGACTTTCACACGACCCACCACTCTCAGTGCCATCTCATTTTGCGGACCCACCTGATCACATGTGTGTGATCAGGTAGGTCAACAATATGAGATGGCACTGAGAGTGGTAAGTCGTGTGATCACCTGTGTGTGATCAGGTGGGTCAGCAATATGAGATGGCACTGAGAGTGGTGGGTCGTGTGAAAGTCTGAGTTCAAACCCCGCATAATTTATTATAGTGATTTTTTAGTGTGTCATATTTTTTATTATTGATAATAGATAAAGAAATCTTTTTAAATATGTATGTTATTTATTTTATAAAATTTCTTATATGATTTTATATAATTTGATGATCTTTCATAACTGATTTAATTGGCGGACTGTAAAAATCTCATAAATTTGTTTATTAGATGTATGTTTGTTGACATTTTAAAATTAAAGTTAATAATAATTTTGACAAATGATCACCAATATTCTATTGCAAATTAAATTAAATTTCTTTTTTAACATGGGTATTGGTACTTCTTTATAATGTTTAGTATTAAAATCACTTCAGTCATATTATAACAGATCATAAACAGCAAAAAAGACTGATGTGGTAATGAATTCATGGTTTAAACAGAAATTAGACAAAAAGATCTAGTGATCAATCAATATTGACAAACTGCTATTTGATAATTATTATGAAGCTTTAACTTTATCAAGGTATCTATATCATATGGTAATAGATATTGATTTAATTATCTTGGAAAGTGTTGCATTTACCAATTCAACTCAAACAATATGATATATAGGACATGATTTGTAATAATACTTTTAGTTAATTATTTTTGACAATTACTTCTTCTTTATGTGATGAATAGTATGAACAGATAGTAATTTTAATGTTTGAAATACCAAATGAAATAGTAATAGGGGTATCTATAAATCGATTTAACTATAATTTTGGTTTTTGCGATTCACTAGGTAATCAAAATGAGGTTTTTCATAATGAAATACATAATTGCAAAAAAGTATTACTAAATCGAGAAATCATAGTTATATATTTCTGATTATCTTCATTGTTCCAGGCTGGAAGTAATCAATGTAGTATTTGAGAGAGATCATCCCTCCCCCTCAAGGATAATTTATATTCGGATCCCATCGTTAACAACTCGCCAAAACTAATTCTCACATCGTTAACGAAGTATCAAATTATCATTTTTTTATTAAGTTACGATTTGAAATTTCTTATTTATAATTTATAGGCAGTTAATTTAAAGTATTATTTTACATCTAAGACTAATAATTAACATAAAAGGAAAATATGGGATGAAACTTGAGATTTATAATACTGTCAAGGTTGGACATTTATCTCCCACATAATATCTATAATTATATCCAAAAATACATCAGAATGCAAAAGAAAATATCAAATAATAATTAAGAAAATGTAATGCCAAATACTTAAAAAATATAGTTTTATAATTAATATTAATTGAATGAGTTATCTTACTAATATTTTATCACAGTTAATTCAGTTCTTGGTATCTTTTATTCATATTTATTCTTCTTTGTCTTGATTTTATCGGGAATTTTCTTAGTTTATGCACGTTCTGGATTAGATGAGTTTTTCAGTTTTTTTAGTCAGTTTTTCTTGCAAGTCATCTGGAGATAATTACCAGATGACTACATGGGTGATTATTTGACAACAGATCAGAAATAGGTATATATTCGTTGGTCAGAGCAACATTTCGTTAGCAATCAGCACATAAGGCAGCCCGTGACAACAACAGATATATCAAGGGCTTTTAGTCAGTAATGTAGAATATTTCAGCTTGCATTTTAATCCTTCCATAATTTTAGTCAATGGGAATTGGATTTTTAGTGCTCATTATCAGCTATATTTCTCATTTCCACACTTCCGATGATCCCAGGTTGCTTAATTATGCTGCTAATGGATTAGCGTCTTGCACAGCAGTAAAAAGAAAAGAGAGAACATTTGTTTGGATCAGTCTTTTATACGATAACTAGTCTGTCACCACTGCTTTTCAATACAAAGGATGTCTTGTCATTTTAATTGTAACTTTTATTTTAGAAGTTAAACTTAGATTTTAACTTGTAATTATAATTTTTCCTATTTTTGTTTTACAATTTTTTAATATTGCAATGTTGCTTAACGGCACTTTTATGCTTAAACTTTGTTATAAAATAATTTAAAAAATAAATATAATATGTTTCATATTTTTAAGTTTTTCTATGTCTTAAAAACACAGAATATAAAGTATATTTGTATTTAATAATAAAATGAAAATTTTGTACATGAAACCTTTTTACTTCCTTTTTTAATTGCACTTTTGACTTAGTTTGAGTGATATTTCTTTGGTGAGATCCCTCCTTACTTAAAAAGTTAACTATCATATTATTTTCCCTTTTTATTTTATTACAACTTCAGTCAATTCTAGGGAAAATAATATCAAACATTATCAACAGTAATGAATAAAGATTATTTTATTATTTATTAATAAAATGGTGTTCCATTGCAATATATGCAAATAGTTATTGGGCAACTGGATGGCACATCAGAGATGCGATTATATATGTTCCTGTTGTTCCATTAAATAATTATTGATCCAGATATTTTTTATTGATTAAAACAGCAACCCCTCTTGCAGTATGATTATTTAAAAAAGGCATCTCAATAATTAGATAACACTTTAAAATATTTGTGTTAGTACTGTAACTAAAATATTGTTTCATTAATTGCTAATTCATCAAAAAATATCTTATTAAAGAATCTGATGAATTTATGCACTTTTGGCTAGATATTTAGTCTCTTAACATTAATAATTGCAAATTTGGAATATTGAAAATAGTAATCATTTAGTAAATGCTCAGAAACACTTATTGACACTTGAGGTAGCCACCCACGACTGAAAACATCGAATCAATGATACAAATACTAATTTTCTTGTACAAAGCAATAATAACTTTTGTTTTTTTTTTAAAAAGTAGATTTTAACAGTATGTTTTTATTGATATTAAAATTAAAAAAATCTGAAGAGGTTAGCATCTTACAGACTGTGGCTATTATCAAAAGACTTATTTTTTGTTCTTTTGACAGAAGAAATTTTTCAGAGGTTGATCACTTTCTTCTTTCTTGTCTAGTTTTCATATCAATATTTTGAAATTACATTTTAAATGATTTTTGTTTTGTTTGTATTTTTAATTATTTTTACACACTTATTGGTTGATTATTATAAAGAAATACACATTCAAACTTTCAATTTATTCGTTATGATTTAGTTTTAAAAGTAGAAGTTAATAAACATGACCATAATATAAAAGAACAGCGTCTATTATGTCATTATCTATCAAAATTGACTTGGTTAAAATCTTTTAACATATTGTAATTTTTATATGAAAATATTAGATTTTAAAGCAGAATTTGATAGAGTTATAATAAATCTACCTTTATTTGTTTTATATTGAAAAAACAAATGTAAAATAAAAACAAACTTATTTATTTTTAGTTTTAGTGTTTATGTAATATCAGTGATGGCGTTTATGGTATGCTGTTATACATACAGGTCAGAGTTTAAATATTTAAAGTGGACAAACGTGATTTTTTAGAATATTAGTTGCTTATAAAATTAAATTAAAAGAAAAGCAAGTCCAATTGATTGAGTTTTAGTATTAAATAAAGATTTTATAAAAGCAGAAATATAGAACATTTTCAAGAACTCTCACCAGATAAAACAATAGAATGTCAAAATGTAAGAAGATTAATAATTACTTATTTAACAATAAACTTGCTGTGGAACAATTAAATATATGTTAAAGAAAAAAAGTTGCATTTAATGAAATAGTTACAAACTTAATAATTGTGAGAAAAATAGAACTTTAATTTTTTTTCATAGACAAGCAATACTTTATTATAAGCATTTTATTCAAATCTTCCATAAGATTCTGGTGTATAAGATTTCAGAATTAAGTGAATTAAATAAAACTTTTAAGTAAAAACACAGCATTTGTAGTAAAAAAAATATTAATAATAATTTATTTAAGAGTAAATTTGCTCTTGCCCAATTAATAAAAGAATAAAAGTGTAATGTATGCACATTAAATATATGTTAAATAAAAAAAAAAAAAATCCCTAATCTGCATTCTATATTGTCTTTCTGAAAAAAGAATAATGGAATTTTGGTAGTGCCAAAGATACGGGGGGGGGGGGGCTTCAGTTTAAAATATAAAATATTAATTTATTATTATAAAGATACACAAAACTAATAAAATGCATTAGAAGTGCATAAAATAACAGTAATTGAAACACACACACACACACACATATATATATAAATACAATTTTTTATAAAAGTTTATCCAGAGTAGTTTATAGTGCAGTTTATTTATCATTTATTTACATATAAATAGGGATATTTACAGCATCTAACTTTAGTTTAAATTTAAATAAATTTATAGGGGGAAACATAAAACATCATTTAGCTTTTTATGAGCTCTGATAAACATTTCCTAGATGTTGACAGTGAATTTTTTATATTTTTAGAATTTCATGTAAAATATTTCTGCTATTCTCTTAAATGTAATCTTTTTATTTTTGCCATTGAGGATGAGACATTTTATAGTATTATTTATTATTAAAGTATAGTATAAAATTGGTTACCATATCCAAAACGATCCTTCTATATTACACTGCCATTAGTTTTAGAATTTGTAAGGAAGTTAATTATATTATATACATTTTTTTTTTTTTTAAAAAAAATGTTTCTAGCATGTCAGTTTTAGAATGCTAAATCTATTGAAATTCGTATAGCGATTTTTAGAAACCAAACTTTATTCAAATCCTAAGAGATGCCAATTTATGTTATTTGTTCTTCTAAAACAATATCAATCATAATACGGTATTCATGTATACATTCAGAAATTCACCTATCATTTACTGTGTTCTTTGTATGCTCATCATCATCATTATTATTGTTATTATTTTAAATTAATTAAACTTAAGATTATTTCATAAAAGATTTCAAGCAATCCTGGTCCAGACACGCATATATATATATATATGTGTGTGTGTGTGTGTGTGTGTAAAATAAATAAAACGTCCGTTAATTAAAAACAAAATTGTAATTATAATTGAAATAATAAATTTAACGGTTTACAAACTATTACAAACAATCCTTAAATCTGCAAAAGTACTTTCGGTTAATTTCTTAAACCTGCCTCAACTGCCATTAAATTTAAAAACAAAACGGAAGCAAACGTCATCAATTCAAATTCCATGAATCTTGTATTTTAATGTTAGCAGCTTGTCGATTTATTAAATGCATTTTATTCCTGTTTATAAAAATTACCTCGTTAATTTTTCTTTTACTATGGTTTCTCTCTTCATGAAGAATTTTCACATTTTCAAAATCAAATTTAAATTTATATTTATATGTTTTTTCTTGATCAAAGAAAACTGAAGGAGATATTAAATCACCATTATTTTTACTTTCTACACGCTTATATAACAATTCATGCTCCTTCAATCTCTTCTCAATACTGCACCTAGATTCACCTATATATGATATCATACAAGTAAAATTTTTTTAAGGATATATATAAGAATGTGTTTAATGTTTTATTCTACATTCCAAACAATATTAATAAATTAGTCAATAATTCTAAGGATGTCATACCTGTCAAGCAAAAAAGTAATGTCATATATCAAATTTTTTGTGGTTGTATGCTATCATATATAGGTGAAGGAGCATGAATTGTTATATAAGTGTGTAAAAAGTAAAAATAATGGTGATTTAATAACTCCTTCAGTTTTCTTTGATCATGAAAAAAACAAAACATGTAAATATAAATTTAAATTTGATTTTGAAAATGTGAAAATTCTTCATGAAGAGAGAAACCATAGTAAAAGAAAAATTAAAGAGGCAATTTTTATAAACATGAATAAAATGCATTTAATAAATCGACAATCTGCTAACATTAAAATAGAGATTCATGGAATTTGAATTGATGACGTTTGTTTTTGAATTTAATGGCAGTTGAGGCAGGTTTAAAAAATTAACTGAAAGTACTTCTGTGGATTTAAGGATTGTTTGTAATAGTTTGTAAACCGTTAAATTTATTATTTCAATTATATATATATGATTTCTTTTTACTTGTATGAGTAAATGGTAACTATTAGTATTTGTACCCATACATATACTACGTAACATTGAGGATACTTATTGATTGACATTATGAATTATTTTATTTTAAAATATATATCTTTTATTATTGCATTTAAATCGCATTAATTTTCTCTGCCTTGTGTACATTGTTTCTACATTACATCCTCTATTCATAGCCTATTGTGAAGTGATTGATGGATATATTTATTTGAAATGATTATATTTAATATGTGCAGTACTTAATAATTTATTATCAATAATAATATTATTATTTTAAACAGGAATTTATGTGTAACACTACAAAAGGGTATGAAGTTTGTTACGGTAAGTAATTTGTAAGGCATACATATAAATAACATATATATGTATATATATATATTAACATATTCAACGCAATTTTATATATCTGACATGTGCTATTTTTGATCTCAGACAACTAATTTATTATTAGACAAAATTAATTCCAATTCTAGATTTACTATTCGCGATTTGACAATATAAGAAAGGGTATAAGTTAGCAAAAATAGCAATGTGCTATTATTAAATCAGAAAACTGCAGTCACTACAAAAGAAAGTGATAAGTGCAGATTTTATTTTTCAAAGAACTATGACTTGGCTTAGATTAAAAAAACCTTTAGTAGAAAAATGAGCGGCACTTGAACGGAAGCAATCAATGTGTTAATCAACAGAACGACAACATCTGAATATTTGAAGAACTATTTTTCTTATATTTCTATATCTTTTGTTTTCTTTATCAATCTTTTTTCTACTTTAATACTGGTTTTTAATTGTTAAGATATCTGGTGAAATATTAACAACACCTGAATTCCTATGAAACAAGTATAATAAAATCATTATCTTCATAGAGATCGATGATTAACACAAAAATGAGAAACTATTTTAAAATTGGATATGAGGTTTATTCAAACTATCAAAAATGTTTATTATAACCATCTGAGAATACGAATTAATGCTAATTATACAATAAAATCTAATATATAAAACGGAAATGTTTTTAAAATTGTGATAAACATAAAGTACATTTTTATTTGCCGATTTAGTACTTTAAGCCACAAATTTGAAAGAACAATATATTTTAAACAACAAGGATCAATAATATTTTATAAACGACATTTTCCAAAGTATTCAGATGTAGAGTTATTATAATGTAGAGACCAGTTGTAAAGAATTATAAAAAACTATCCTTATTAATGATTATAAATTTAGAAGTAATTAACATTAGAATCAAATATTAATCAAAGCCTTTACAATATAAAAGGATCAAGAGAATGGACTCAAGGAAGAAGAAATTAGTGAAAAAATATGTACTTATCTCTTCCAGACTTTCTATTCTTTATAATCATTAAAAGCAGATTAGATCATGCTACAGTTTACTTGAAACTTATTATCATTATAATTCTTCAAGTTATTCAAGTATTAGATGTAATAATAGGTTTATAATTATTTAATAAATGTATTCTTGAATTTGATTTATAACATCAAACTTTTAAAAGTTTTATAACTAATTAACATTTTAATTAAATGTATTTTTTAATTTATCTAAGTTATACTCTATTAATTTTCATTCTATGTATATAATTCTAATGATTTAATGAAAGCTATTAATAATAAATTATTGGTGCAACTAATATGTTACTAATATAATTCCCAAGCTAGATTCTAAAGTCTTATTTAAATGAACTTGTGATAACCATCTTTTGGTATGCTAATGCCATTCTATTTTGCCGGATACAATATGATACTTTTATCTGATATTTGGATTGTTATGTATTGGTAAATCAAGCACTGACATTAGCAAATTCTGAATCATTTTATTAGTTGCGCCTTTTTTTTTTTAGGAATATAGCTTGTGATGTATGTCCTTATCGATTAATAAATAGACTTCATTTAAAATTTCATGTAAATTAATATTATAAACTGTTAAGTTGGCTTCATTAATTAAAAATCATCGCTAGTAAAATATATTAGCCTTTTCAGATATCAATGCTTCATTTATTACTATATAAAAGCCAGAAAGTCTGATAACATTGATTAACTTTTATCTGAAAAATAGATTGGCATTGATATAAGAACACGTGGGCATTATTTGCAAGTTTATTTAAGAGATTCTTTAGAAATCTAGCTTATGAACTATCTTGAGTAAATATTTGGACTTTGTTCTGTTAATATGTTTATGTGTATATATATATGTACAATACAAAATTTTTAGTTCTTTATATGACAATCGTTTTTTTTTAATATATAAAATGATCACAAATTGTTATTTAAAATAATAACGTGCTTGAATTCATGGTAATGTAATTTATTGATTAGAATTGCAGGTAAAAAGTTTTTACTGGCGGAAATACAAAAAATGAATTATATAGTTAGTTCTCCTTAAATAATTTTGCATAGAATTTAAAAGCAAACATGATAAAATAAATATTTTTAAAACAATCATAAAAAATATTTATATAAACCTAAGTGAAGTATACAAAAGCCGCGTTAGTCTTTTAAACGTAACTATAGAATATAAACATCTTTAAAATATAATTTTATGTAGAGCAGAAGGAAAAAAAGAAATTATTGATACGGTTAAAAGATTTTAAATTAATGAGTTTTATATATGTATAAAGATAAGATTACTGCCATGTCTTCTATATATATATATATATGATTGCTTATGATTATTTTTAAAACAACCATTATAATTAGACTTACTAAGTAAAGATTTTGGAAAAGAATATAGGTATAAAAAATTGTGATATTCAATTCTTATTAAATTACATATAAAAAAGAATACGGATCATACACTCTCTGCTCTAATCTTTTCTTTCACGAGTATTGATGTTTTAAGCATCTTTATAAAAAATTTTGAAAAAAAACCTGCACTTTAGATGAAGAAATTCTTAAAACTCAGTTTCTTTATAAAATTTAAAGTAATTACTGAAAGACAAACTAAATAAAAAAAAGAAAATAAATTTAACGAATTAATACTCTTAGAGTTAAATAAATTTAACAACATTCTTGCAATTTAGAGACATAGAAGCTCAAACTTCAAAAAATTAATCTTATAGAAATTAAATAGAAGATGAACTAAATGTTTTGAATTTAGGATATGCTCTGATTCTCATACTTATCCATTAAGGATATTAATTATATTGTAGAAAGAAAAAATCGCCTAAAGATCATTTATCTCCAGACTAAGGAAAAGTTTAGGATTCATCTCAAAATGGTAAATGTATTATTGCTATTCTAAAAGATACTATATGGGCAATATTTTTTATCATAACCGATTATTTTAATAAAATACAAAATTTACTGGTGGAAAATAATCAAAAGCATTACAAAGATCGATTGACATATCTTGAAAAAAAATCTTTTATATTTTTAAATTAGTGAATGGCTGGCTGTATTATCCGGGACTTCATCAGAATTCAAACACCAAAAGTCCAGGAATGAAATCAATTCGAGGACATTAGAAGAGTCTGACACTTTTCTACTTCATTAAACCATCCGGGCTGTTACTTATACAATTAATCTAGATAAAGAAACCAAAATTTATTTTGTTTAATAAATCCACAAAACCGAAATCTATTAATAGGGATTCGAAGACAAGCATTAGCTATGTTCCTATTTATTTATTATCACCTTTTACTTAATTTTAATTTGAGAATGATATTATTGTGAACAACCTGATAATAACGCGTTGAACACGATCATCTCCTACACTTCGTTGTGAGATTATTAAATAATATATTTCTATTTATTTTTGGTAGTCAAATATATAAATAATTATTAAGATCTGCCATGGAAATACTAATTTGTCAAGAATTGACTTACATTTATATGAAAAACTAAAAAAAGATTTTTTTTTCAATTCCTAAAAAAATTATTATCAATACTACGATGTATTAAAAATACTTTTACTAATTGACTATCTTATTGCATAACTTTTTGAATAATATAAAACAATTACTGTACCCTCGTTTGTAAATATTTTGATTAATAAAAATAAAGATGATTCTTGATCTAAAACTATAGAAAACAAATATATAAGAAAAAAAAAGATATTTATAATTGTTATAACAGTCCCAGGTCATATACTTGTTGAAGTTAAAATATTAGTAAATAAAATAAAAAAAACTTTGTGATAGTAAATATATTTACCAAAACATTTCATTTATTAACAAAGATGCAGCTTGGCAAAGAGTTTTGATTACAACATTCTGACTAAAACATTTTCATCATCATCATCATCATAATAATAATAATAGCAGTAGTAGTAATAGTAGTATAATAGTAGTAATAATAGTAGTAGTAGTACGGTGGTGGCTGTAGTGATAGCAGCAGTAGCAGTAACAATAGCAGCAGCAGCAGTGGGCGTAGTAGCAGTAGCTGTAATGGAATTCATGTTGCTTTTAAAAAGTGATTAATAATTTGATAGATGGGATACCTACACAATAAGATATATTAGAAGTTATCGGTTTAGCATCAATTTTAACCAGTCTTTTTTACTTAGGCTGATCAATTTCACTTCCATTTTTTTCTCCTTTGTGAGAAACTTTATTATCTCTCAACTTGAAATTCTTATAACATATCAGTTCATTTTAAATAGATATACTAATTACCATATACTACCTTAATTTATTATTCATTTATTATGTTACAGGCTAATTTCTAGAGTGCACGTTTTAGCAGAAGTGTTAATAATAACAATGAAACATCTGTACACAATTACAAATTTTTAATAATCTTTATTTACAATAAATACATATATGTTCTCACAGATAACCTTAAATCTCTTAGCCCTTTTTTCGATTTTTTCTCATATCTAGCAAGAGATAGATATCTCCACATTAGGATCGACAATTATATCTGCTTAATTTGACAGTCTGGATAAAGCATCATGTCAAGATTCTGCATTATTATTGCCTGATTAATTATTTACTTCACCAGACAGACATTTTGTTCTGCTAAGTAGGTATTTTCACATTCTTCACTTTCACTAGATTCGGATTTAGTATTCGATAATATAAGTATGTTTATATACAATATAAAACAATCATATAATTAGCATTATTTAACTATAATAATATAAATGAAGATTGGAAAAATATCATAAATATATATCAAACTTGTAAAAATATTATCTGTTATTTAGTAAACAAGAAATCAATTCTAAATTCTATTAGCGTTCGTTCATAAAAAAAGTAAAATTATGTTAAGAAAAAATAAAAAAATAAAAATACTTATTTAAAGGAAAAGAAAATGTTAGAATTATTTGCTGCATATTAATATCGACTTTAATATTTATTATAAATGTTATTACCATTATTGTTTCTTTTATATTTTAATTTAAATAAAACATTTTTTTTACCATAGAATCAGAATTTGGATTTTACACTTTACTAAAATATAGGTTCAAACCTTTTTTAAAAAATAAGAAGGTTAAAGGCTTTATTGGATGTATTTTCCTTGAAGTATTTTTCAGATAAAATGATGATATAACAAAATTATATGTTTATGAGTAGGAAGATAAAAATCATGTGACAGATGATAGGTAGTATTAATTCTATATCCTCAATGATGAATACAAATAGAAATGAGGCACTTATAGAATTAGCAACTAAAGAAAACTACATAATTTCAGGCTTATTTGACTAGTGCACTAGTTAGAATTTTCAACCTACTTATAATGTAACAGCTATTGCTAGATTTTCCATATTAATTATTGATAATTCAAAAGTTAGCTCTATTGCTGTAATCAGCTTAATTTTATAATGCTATTACACAGAGTTGAAAAGGTCCTTGAGAATGAAGATATTAAAGTTTTGTTCAAAATCAGACTTTTTCTTGCTTCTAAAACACAATAACAACAATACTAAAACTAACATCTTTTCCCACTTTTTTTTACAAACGCTAATACAAGTTACTCATAATAAAGTTACACATAATAAAGCCGGGATTTTTATTTATTATTACTCATTAATTTAAACAACAAAAAACACATCCTCTTTCTTTTTCTCTTTAACAAAAATATATATTTCTTGCTAGTATAAGTAAGAATGAAATATATAAATAACTCACGATTGTTAAAGAAAAATCAATTCCAATATGAGTACTTTTACTTATATTATTTCTTTTTTTTTTTTTTTTGGTATATCTATTTAGTGTGTGGGTAAAAAAAACTTTTAAGTTTAGACCAGCTTTATTTCTAAAAAATGTCTAAACTAATAATATATCCTAAGATTATTAAGGCTTTCTTAAAAAGAAAAAAAATATAGACAAATTCTGCTGGAAACTTTTATCAAAGAACAAAAAAAGCACAACGAAAATGGGAAGAAAGTTAAATTAGTTAATCATCGATATAGTTTAGGAGAATATTAGGCAACAATATTGAAGATGTAAAACAAAAGAAAGAACAACTAGATAAATATCGACTTGCTGAAAAAGTGATATATGACCAAAATAGAAAAATAAAGTAATAAAAGAATCACCGTGTGAGAGTGTATCTAGATAAGTCTCCTGGCAGAAAATAATAAATAATTTAAAATAATTTTTAAATTTAAATATTTAAAAAAAAATGAAAATTCTTACCGTTCTATAGATTAACATTAATGGTAAATTTTATTTTATTTTTTATTCTAGTATCTAAGGAGAAATTGCAATGGATTGTTTATCTCAATTTACAAATTATATTTAAAAAAATAAAAATAGTTGACAAACCGAAAATAAAATTCAGGTTTCACAAATTAGATTTAGATTTTTTCATTAAATTTCGGTTTCTATTATAGGCATACTCAAGTATCAATAAATATATATGTGCTTAAAATAAAATAGCGTTAATTATAAATTTAGTAAAAAAAGCTCATTTATTTTAATCAAAAGGGAATTACACCCTATACACATGTGCTGTAATATAATTTTAATATTTCAATGTTGTTTTGTTGAGTACAAAGGATACTCTCAAACCAAAACACAAGTTAGAAACTAAGAAATGATAAGAGCACAGCTGTCTTATCTTTGTACCTAATTTCACGTATGTAGGCCAATCTAAAGCATTATGGAATGAGAGAATGAAGGTGTTTTAATAATCACTTTGTATTCATGCACTTTATTCTATCTATTAACGCTTGTGAAATCTTCCGATTTACTGCCTGTTAATATTGCATATGAAGACTGCTCTAGACAGTTACATAATTTATTTCAACTAAATAGATTTGTCGCAAAAATGTTATAGAAACTGGGTTTAATTAAATATAACTAAAAGATCAGATTCAATTATAAAATTTTTTGGTAAAATAGTTTATTTTAGCATTAATGGGGCTTCTAAATATAATTTATTTTATTAAGCTTTGTTTCATATTTTGTATATATTTAAAATTTCAATTAAAAATATTTTAGGGATTAAGATAGCTATATGTTATCTATAAACATGTTTACTTATCTAAGAAATTATATAAATGTGGGTGATTAAAAAATTAATTACTGGCTTGTTTAATTTTAAAAAGAACTAAAAAAATATATTTTGAGAGTTAGTAACCCTATAAATTGGCATAATCAGAAGATAATTTTGTCTATGGTCGGTCTTCTCATGTTGAACATACATTCTAAGATATCTTTAGTCAACGCGTGCTGTTAAGAAGCCACAGACATGGATCCCATAACCACCAGGATACCTAATTTTAATAGCTGAATTAAATCAAGCATCATGCCTATCATATTCATATATTACATCCCACGCTAAAATGGACTGTACTTTTTAGCAGTGAAAGTGAACAAATTTTAAGATAAATCTGCCAAGAAAGACGAAGACCCGATCATAAAATATTTTGAAAAGTGTCTATAGTATATCTCACTAGTGAACTATAAAAATAGTTCTCCATCTTTGTGGAGTTAAAAATGTATGAACATAAATATAATCTTATCTTGATGCCGAAACAATTTCTTCTTGAATTTGAGGTAATCACTTTATTTATTTTATGAACAGTAACAATTTAATAATCTTTAAAAAACTTAAGTTACCACAAACCAGTAATACTTATATATCATCAATTTATAATTTATTTATGCAATTTTGTGTATTTATTATATGTATCTTTCGATGGTAACTTCATTCAAATATTTATGCTTTATAATCTTTTTTTAGTTTTCAGAATATTTGACATATCATGGTATGCCTCTGAATATTTAAAGGGATAGACACTATTTAAAATGTTCATTATTTTTGACAAATTTATTTGTATATAATTGTTTAACACTGAATGTTTAAGATAAATTCAATCTTGCATCTTGAATCTTTCTCGTAAAGATTTTTAAAATAAGAAAGGTTTAGTGTTCTTTAAAAAAATTGAGATTTAGTTATCAAAACTCTTTAAGTAATGTATTTATAAATGACTACCATCAAGTTATGCGTAGGCCAAAAGTGGTGTGTGTTTATATATATGTGTGTAGTTTAATAGGCTGATTTTACTTTACTGAGAACTTTAAGCAAGTTTCAATTTGTGCTTTTGTTTCACACGTGTTTCTGAAATGAAAGATTAGAATATATGTTTGTGCATTTCATATAGTGATCCTGTAAATATTTTATCCACAATTTTTGAAATTTCTATATGTTATTTACCTCCCTGAGATACATATTATTCCTGCTTGAGTCACGGAATTTGATTTTGATCTGGGTTTAGAGATAGCTCCACATGAATTTGCTTTTTAATTTTACTCCGGATTAGTAAGAGGTTTATTATATGGTTTTACTTTTAATGTGGTGTTGATGGAATGCTTATTGTATAAAACTGATTTTAAAATTGGCTTCACATTGTGAATATTTATATCTAATTTAGACTGTTTTATTATTGCATATTTTTTTAGGTTAAAAGAAAAGTAAATGCCCATATCTTAACTTAGCTAATATATATCTATATAAAAGAATCAGATGGTTGCTGTCATTATTAGGATGATAAATAATTTTCCGAAGGAATACTGAATTATTAATATAAGGTTTTATGAGTGTTAATATTTAAAGGCTATCCATTGTCAAATGCTCTAGGCTAACTTAAAAGAGTCATTTAACTATATTATACTAAATTGTAAATATATTTTCTTTATTAGATTAAACTTAGCATTTGTTTACTGTTGTCTGATTTTACCAATTGATGCTTCTAAAGAATTTCTTCTCCATGACCAAATGACATTAAAAGTATCTATTAGAAATGATATATAAATGTGTAGATGTTTATAGTTCCATATCCTCACCAGCAAAACTTTAATTTGATATCTTTTGAAAAGTCATTCTACGCTATAAGTCTTGGGTCGTCATCTGGTGTTAGATATTGACCAACCTATAATGGAAGACTGTCCGTTACAGTATCATCCATGATAAGCACATGAATTTTCATGGTAGCAAACAACTGAATTAAATAAGGAAAGACATATCATGTAGTGAAATAAATATTGATTAGGGAATAAATATTGTTTATATATATATAAAAATCAATATTTATTTCATCACATGATATGTTTTCTCTTGTTTCAGTTTCTTTAATTTATATTTTTTTTTATAGACATCTCTTCTGTAAACTTTTTATCTCATTTAAATATCTAACATTTTGAATTTTTCTAATGCTTTCTGATCTCTTTTGGATTTTATTTATGATTTGATATTTGGTCTACAATCATAGCCAAATCAGGTCCATTTCAATTCCTTAATTCCTTCAATGATGTCAATAAATCCTATATATTATCATATATTATCTCATTTTTATTACTTTATAGTTATTTCTAACATATACTTTTCTATACAACAATATCTTAGATCCATAAATAAACAATAGAAAACTCTATTTTAAATCTTTTTTCAAGTAGACTTTCTCCATTTTATTTTTACATGCATTGTATAAATATAATTTCTAAATCAATACTAACAATTTTAATTCCCTTTTTTGCAAAGGCCAAGTAAACATTAAGTCATCAGCAGACACTGAAAACAATATGTAATTATGTTGCTCATGATGTTGATTTTTTTAATTTTGATATAAAGATCAAGCATTGTTACATTAAATTAAAAAAATCAATTGTCATGTAATTTCATATATATATATTTCAGAATTAAACACAAGTATGATAATGTTTTTTGGGAATTGTCGTTTCCTTCCTAATATTTCTTTTGGGAGTTATATTTTAGAAAGTACTTCTGAAAATGACTTAGAAAAACAAGTCGTAAGATATTCATGTGATAAGAATTACAGACTAATTGGTCACAATAAGTTAGAATGCATTAATTACAAATGGAATTTTGATCCTCCTTTATGCAAGCGTACCAGACATGACCCAGAAAGTAAGTATTATAAATAATTTAGCACAATCTTTATATATATATTCTTTGAGATCTGTGACAACCTTACAATAATATAGAGCTATATTATTACGTTTAAGTAAAATTATATTTATTATTCTATAATTTTCTAAGACTTAATACATTTGACATGACAAACTTAAAGACATTTACCCTGAAGGCAATAAAATTAATAAGTAAGTAATTTATTAAATTTAAGCAAATTTATTTTCTTGGTTAGTACCGAATAGCATAAATATATAAAATAAATGCCATTTGTAAAATGGTTTTTTTGAAAGACAAATATAAATTAAGAAAAATGAATAAATAAATAGATATTTTTGTTTGAAAATCATTGTTTTAATCTATCTGTTTGTTTATCTATATAAGTATTTATCTCAAAGATGTGAATATATATTTTAGATTTGTTTATAAATATGGCCATATGTTGTCGAGTATCAGCATTATACCAACATTTTAATTGGATTTCATTAGCCATCTTTAATTTAATCAAAATTATGTACGAAAGTTGCATATGAATTGAAAGTGGTTGGTGGGATCCAGTTAAAAAATGTTATAATAATATTAACAGGAAACAATATATGTTTACCTAAAAAAATCTCTCTATATATATATTGTAAGAGTTAGAGACGAGACTTCTCAAATTATCCTATCAAAAGAATAAATTCTTGTTACCCATTAGTTGCACCAAAGTAGGTACTTATTATCATTTTCATTTATGAATGCCTTGCAAATCAAAATATTTACTGAGTATATAATATACTCATGTTAATTTTTCTTACTCTTGTTACATTAGCCTTTACAGCAAATACATTAGTAGTACAGATAAGACACGTTTTAATTATTATGTTGATAATAATAAAAGAGCTCCTGATATTATTGAAGAGTAAATTCCTATTTGGCATTTACAGATATGCATCAAACCGAAAACGAAACTAATAAAAGAGAGTGAAAATAAGGACCACTACGTAAATAACGTGAATGTAAGTTTTATTACAGTATGCATGATATAAATGTAATACAAATTAAATTAATGATTAACCAAATAATAAAATAAACATCAACAAATAAATATGTTATATGAATAACATTGTAAACTATTAGTGTGTTTATCCTAAAGTTATAATGTAAATACATTTTAATTTTTTTTTACTAATAAGTGCGTTTCATTTTTATTATTGTAGGCATAAGCTACAATAAATAAATATTATAATATTTGTCTAAAAAGTAAAAGGAATAGATAATTTACACAATACAAAGAAAAAATTTTCAAGTGGCATATCGTGAAACTAGAAAAGCAGGATATAAAATTTAAACTAGCTAATCTAAATTCAAACTAATTTGATTTTTGCAAAATAAATGTTTAGGAAGATATTGAGAAGGACACCTATTCAGTTAAAAATAATAGTGGTATACAAAGTATTCCTTGGAATTTCGTGAGGAGAAGCAAGGTATATAATTACATTTTTATAAATTTAATCCCTCCATCTTCCGATCTTTTATTATAAGCAAATAACTTGAATAAAAATAAATAAATTAGACTATTAAACAATATACACTTACTAAATATTGTAACCCCCCTACTTAACACCGATCCTAACAAATGCTCAGGGCGCCAATTCTATTAATGATAAGAATAAATTACCAACTTTATTTTGCTTTAAATTATTATTGAGACTCTTCTACTTATGTCTGACTTATAGCTTAGCTCAGTGGAGGGATATAGAAAGTCAAGAACATATAGAATATAAATAAATGAAAGAAGAAATACTATTGATCATTAAAATAAGATATATATCTCATTTGTTTATCAACCAAATGATATAAATCAATAGAGTTTCATTTATTCAAGCTAATAAACTATAATTTCAATTTTATCTCTTCCATCATCTAAATACACTCTTATATTAGCTACAATATAACTTTAACAGAAAAACATGATATTAAATACTCCACTATCTAGCACATCTTAATCTAAATAGCTAAATTAATCTTAGTTTGGGACTATGAAATCAGATCTCAGGGAATCTTTAATACAATTTGATTAAAGATATTCTATTATACAATAACTTATAACTATTATACTAAAAAATAATGGAATGAATTAAATGATGTTTCACTGGACTAGCAATTAGATAATTAAGAAAACAGGGTACCTTTTAATCTCAAATCATTGTCTAAATAATAAACTGAGTATATAACCTTCTTCATAAGTCTACCAAAAGCTAAAGTATTTCACATAATGTTTGGATCAAGAGAACAATATTATCAGATTTAAGTATGTTCATTATCAAATTTATAAAGTGCATTTATGTTGTAATAGATTTGTGGAATATGGAAACTAGAATACGAATGCCTATAACAACAACTCGAGACAAAGTTTTAAATAAATAAATAAATAAAGCATTTATTTACATTTTCAATCAAAATAAATATAATTGGTTCACATTGGGACTATTCATCCTAATTCTTAAATTTACAAATACATTTGCCAATCTGGATTTGATATCTCTTTTTATTATACACTTTATTATTTATTGATTAGACATTTATAAGACCTGAATAAACAAATAAAATAATGCTCTCATATTCTAACTTCAAATATATTTAGGATGTTAATTAACTCTAACATCTAAATAAATATCTTATTATGGGGTCAAACATACAAGTTGGAGAGGTCACACTATCATTTATTGGGATAAAACAAATTAATAACTTTGGCTGTCAAAAAAGTAACCTTAATTAACTCAATCAAATAATCCTTTTACATATCTATACTTTTGACACATTCAAAATATAAGTAATCATTCTGATGATTTGATGATTTAAAGCTTGCAGTTAATTAACATGATATAATTCAAAATATTTAATTCCTGATATATAAATTTAATAGTATTATAGTCTCATATCTGCAAGGTTATTCGCATTACGTGTGTGCCACATCTTTTTTTTTTTTTATTAAGGAAAAAATGCAGGTGACTGATCACCTGCTACATGATGTAAATATATTGTTTAATATTACAAGGTGAAACAATTATAGACCAGGTTTACAAAAGTACATACGCTCGATAACAATTATATCCATAAAAGAGTTTAACGAGTGACGAGCACATATCTGCACTGCTCAAAAACAATCCATCAAGGGGCACAGAAACCCATAAGAGTGGAAATGGCGCTGGAAACTTTGACCCTGTAGACTTTCCGGGTAGTGATAATAATTGTTAACAGCCTGCACCCATAAACCAGACTCCCAACAACCGCCACTAACTACCCCTGAGAAAGAAAGAAATAAAGAGTGCAAACCCGTGCCCAAAAATATTACAGCAAAACTCCATTAATGTTACAGAGATATTTCTAGCTGGAGTGTCTGGCATCCAGCATGTAAATTGAATTTGTCTGTGATTATGTTCTTGATAAAAGAATTGTTTGCTTTTATTCCTTAAATTTTTCAATCCTTATTAAAAGTTATTCATTGAATGATTTCAGTAAAACAGTTGATTGTTCATCTTCCTCATCCATTAAATCCAATATAAGCCTCTTGCATAATGTTATTTACCACATACTTCTATTCCCACCAGTTTTTACTGCATTTGTAATGCCTCTTCATACTTGAATTCTTGGTTATTAACATTAAATAATTTGTTTAACTTACTTCTCCCATTAGTTTCAAATTTAAATTTTATAGATTTGTTCTTATTAATCGGTTTCACTTTTTAGATAATGTTATTTTCAATTTTAAACTTTTCAAAGCCTTCAACGACATTCACTTCCTCTTTCTCTTGTGATATTTTTGGTGACATATAGTCCAAATCACCTGAGGTGATTTCTTTTGTTAACTGGATTCTCTTCTTCCACCATTTATTTATTTATACTGATGTTTTCTTGACTTGCATTTTCCCCTCTATTTTGCACTTGACTTGAAACGTTCTCTGCCATCCTTGTTTTCACAATGATGTCAGTTAAAATCTTGTTGCTGCTAAGAAACTAAATGTTTTCTTCATTTTGATAACAACACTTAAAGGTAATGAGCTTACCCTCAGTTTGACTTTAAAATATTACCGTGAAGCTTCGTTATCCTTTTTTAATTCCACCTTTTATAGGGGACGTGAAACTAACGTTGTATTACTCGAGCCACCATATACTTACTGCAATAATTAATACAAAATCAATATATTTACATCTTGTTGGTTTGCTTATGAGTTACTAAATAAGTGTCATAATACGGATAATGCCATAAACCAACCAACAAATACAACAGTATTTCTGCTTTAAATATTCATAAAGAATTTCGTCTTACCATTTATTTAACAACCAACTACATTACTTATAGCTATGATTCTACAATAACAAAAGATATATTAAAAAAAAACAAATTAAGAACATGAGGAATAAACAAGCTTCTTGGCTGATAAATCTAATGACAAACAATGACTCCCCACCTAACTTTGAGGTACATTATTGGTGTGGAACTCGGTCTCGCCACTAGACTAAAAGGGGAATACATGTGCTTAATAAATTTATAATTACAACTTTAAATTATCATAATAGATTTTTAACTATAAGATCTTTCCATTAACTTGTAAATCGAAAGATTTCGTGAGTACTAATGTGTAATATGAATTGTGAACTTAATCAGTGAAGTATTGAATAGCTTCATGCTCCCAGATCTAAATGCTTTAGTTTCACCTATTCATATAGAAATTAGGTTGAAGTAAAAAGTGGTTCTGCTCTTTTCTTCCAAAGTTGTAAGCTTGTGTTTAAGACCTGTAGAGGTCCCTATATTCGCATATTTAGGTGCATACTCTTGAGGTTCACAGCCTTAATAAAATATTACTACTTAACTTTATAAAATATCATTTTTACAATGCATAAGTACATAATCTGGAAATATACTTCATTCATGGAAAATACTTAGATATATTAAGGCAGAGAGTTCTTAATACCAATCAACATAGAACATATCACTGATAATTTTCTTTCTCACAGCTACTCTCTACATTTCATTCTGTACATTGAAACATAAATACATATAGATAAGTCCCTAATTCTTTCAATTCTTTTAGCATACGACATTATCTGAAACTGACAGAGAGAAACAAAGTCATAAAACTGAATATTTACTAATTATATATGAAATAAATTGCATAAGACAGACACACATATGTATAAATAAGAGCGTGTAAATAACTTCAAATTATATAATACGCAAATGTTACGGTAAAGTAAATGGTAAACTGAAAATAAAACCTTTAGTTTATTACAAATTATTAGCTGTTTTAAAATTTTAAATGGCAGTTGTTATTATCAATGGGTTTCACCATTTCTGATAATATTTATCTTTCATACATTTACTACTTACTCTCTAAGCTAATTGCTCATTTCGAGACATTAAGTAGAAAAATACATCTCTTCAATAAAATACATAAAAGGCAAATATATAACCAGCATAAAAATATATTTAAATAATAATCAATTGCTGGCATATTGCAACTTGTAATACACTATCTGAGACGTTCTTGAAGTCAAGGAAATAGCATAAAATAAATAAATAAATAAATAAACCTATTCATCTTTCTACAATATATCAATAATTTTAAAAAAATTTACTTGCAAAGTTTTTAACATAAAGTCTTCTGAATGACATGAAGATCAGGATGATGATTTTAAATGAGTAAGTGTTGGTGAAACATAAAGATGAATTCCTATAGGATAAACATTCACAATTTTAAATTTAATTAAGCAATCTCAAATGTTCTTAGCAGTAGCTAATTGAGCTCACTAATATGGATGGTAATAAATTTTTTTATAACAATGGAGATAATGAATAGATAATTTCAGTTGCATATTTTTTGATATTGACCATTTAATTAATTCTGAAAATTTTCAACTTAGTAATAACTATAGCAGTCTTCCAAGAGAACATTAGCTTCCCATAAAGTTCACAAGTTAGTATGAATAAAATTATTTTGGTCCATTGCTAATTGTTTATGGAGAATCTGCAATTCCTTAGATAATAATATTTTCCTTTTAGAATATATCCACATACTGAGGAGAACAAAATATATAATATTAATGTCCTTCTACATGACTTAAATCAGGTATACATTAAATAAATACTGTTTATCAATTAGTTCTTTGTAAGCCACATATTCATTTTTTAATAAAATGTTTCATAAACATGAATGATATGCATAGTTATTATCATGTAGTAGTTTAAACTATAGAACAATAAATTATATATGCATCCTCTCATTTTAACTTAACTTTTATATAATTAGAAGAGAATTTAAACTTAGAGTCTATGGTAGGCTTTTTAAAACAGTCCTGCATAAATATCCTTAAAAGATTATAAAGTTCATGCAATTTCATTTTCTTCTTAACAATAGAAAACATAGGCAAATAAAGTAGATTTAAGTTATAAGCATATAAATACATTTCAAACAATGATGTTAATTTAAAATTTAACTGAGTGGAGAGTGAAGAAAAATATACCTTGTAAAAAAATTAGCCTGACATTCTTTTTCTTAAAGTTATTCGGTAGCTAGAATTCCAATACTGAATTTTATAAAATAATAATATTTAAAAAATTATACTTTGAAGTTTAACCGACTTGATTTCTGGAAGAGATTGGAAAAAACCATGTGCATAGAAGAAATGGCAAAAGCATGAATATATTTTATTATTGACTATTACTTAAATACATCTCCTTTCCATCAATCAAGAGGTCACCTTATCCTTCAAAGGTTAGCTATATCCTTTGCACTCAGATAATTAAGCAACAAATATTCAAGAAATCTTTTCTTAAAAAAATCATTTGATTTTTTAAATTAAATCAAACCAAATAAAACAAAAATTGTTTTTGCACTTTTAAAATAAATAAGCATTAATTGGCCAGTAAATAAAGTAATTGATAACACAATTTAGTTTGTCAAATGATTCTCTAATCCAGAGATCCATTAATCACTCAAAATATACTTGCATGTTATCAGATATTTGCTGTAATTTTAAGTGTTTTATTGTAAAATGTAAAATTCTGTACTGTAATTAAATATGAAAATGAAATCGGAAGATGATACAGACATACATGCACACACATACACTGCTATATGAATTCTAAATTATCCTGACTAAAATATAACTTATATGGCTATTGGTTAAACATATTTCACTGATTATAATACTTATAATGGATAGGTGTGCCAATGAATAAATAGATCAGAAAACCATCTGAACAAATACCAATCACTATTTTACAAATAAAATATCAACTTAATTTACACCTTAACTCCTGTAAGAATTCACCCCCCCCTATTCTACCATTAAATGTTTCATCAAATATTATAATACTAAATGCTTATAAAACTGTCAACTAACATCCATAAGCAACTCTCACATAAGGTTTTAAACCATTAACATAAATTTTTAAAATTTTTTAGTGCTATTACATTTTTTTAGCTAAATGCAGTTATTCACCACTGATACAGTATGATTTAATTAAAGTTTGTTTCTTGTGCCCATTCAGAGGGTCACAATATATATTTAAATAATAATAATCTAGTGCATATGTACAGCAAATTATAACTATGTTATTGAGAGTTAAAACAATTCATGCATTATTTTATGTGGGATTTTCTTCCCATATTTACATATATAAATTTTTATCTTTATATTTAGAAGTATCGTTGAAATGCTTAATATACAGTCTATATCTTCATGATGCTGTTGATTTGGAGATAACTTGATATTTTACCATTGCTTTGCTTTAACTGTCATGCTTTCATAGAATGGCTGGAAAACCATTGATTTTAACTACTGATAGATAATTTGGCAGGGCATTTTTGGGATATGGAACATGTTAGATGATGGCTGAACACTGCTGCTGGAACTTCATTGTGAGGCTGCCTTCCTCCCTGATAACACAGAAAGGATGATTCTGGACTACTCATACATTTCTATATGATGATGACACATAATAAAATATGGAACTTCTAGCAGAATCAGGATTGTTTTGTCAGATCTTTCCTACTCTCTGATAACCAGATTCTTCAAAAATTATCAGATTCATCTTAACAAAATACTACCCTCAGTTATTATAGGGCAAGTTCTCAAGAGCACTGGGAGTAAATTAATTGATTTGTAAAACCTTTTAGTTAATGACCATTGACACATTTTATTTTATTTAAATTTTTAATTATCTTTTATACAATGCACTTATTTTTCCAATGCACCTTGTCCATGCTTCCTGCTCTGTATCAGTTGATCTTCCATTGACACTTCCAGATCATAATGTTGCTATTTACACTGCCAAAGGTGTTATACTGAAACTATTTGTTATCTCACATCTTAGATTTTGAATCAGGCACCAAATTTTTTTTTTATAGCTTAATGGATTATTTCCATTACTGAAACTTTTCTTATTATTGTAACCACTCCTACTCATTGAAAACAGTTTTACTTATATAATTATTTTATTTCATTTTTAAAATATTTAATTTAAGTTTATTTGTATGTTTCAATAAGTTAAAGTGTTTACGGTTACACACACACGCACACACTTATTACCTATTGGCAGAAAAATAAAAGAAAAATAAAGCATGCATATATGCACCACTTCAATATATATACAAAAATCCAAAAAAAAATAACTGTGGAATATATGCATTATAAAGTAATAATTTCCACATTTAATTGGAATTGGTTGAACAGGATTAAATCTATAGATCTTAATATAATTATTAGGTTTTCAGCATATCAAAAATGTAAAGCTGATTAGCATGACCAAAACAACAACTATTTTGACTTTCGATTAACTACATGTCTAAGAAGTATTATTACATAGAATCACCTTTTATTTTTAAATTCTAACCTGAGAACTAACCTAATAAATGTCATATCCAGAAGAAGAGGTGGTTCTATAAAACATCACCCAACATTTACATTTCATCTATTCGTCATTACTGCAGCTAACAAGGTTTAGCACAGTTGCAGTGATAATCACCAGTGGAGACACATTATGCTAACATGCATATATATTAGATTCAGAATAGGATATTAAAAATCAAGAATGCTATCAAAATAACTTTTTAATTATAACGAAAAGTTTATTAACTAAAACGAAATTAAAATCTTATCATTACATAAATCAAGTATTTTTCTTAATGTAATACATATGTAAATAATAAGAGGATTATCAAAAAAGTATATCCATGAAAACGTTATTCTGCTTATCCTTAATCAAATAAAGATATCATTAACTTTATAATTATTAAGTAAATTTATAACTTTATATATGTATGTGCATAATTTTATTCAGTAATGCAGCAGAGGTGTGTTATCTTATGGGCAAAAAGATAATTGCCTGAGGTCTCCAAGAACAAGGAGGCCCCAAAGTCCTCAAATCAATATTTTATAAACACATTTTTGTAGTAAAAAATTGGAAATTAAATTTTGCTCCCATATCTAGGATCTTTAGATTGCAGGTGTAATGCAGACAAATGACAACATATGAAATATAAACACTTTGGCATAGGGCAGAATGCATTGCCATGACAGCCCAGCCCTTTAAAATTAACCTACTTTCTGCATGATCGTAGAGTTTCATTCTGTCTTCTATTCTGCTGATGAGAGTTGAATTGTCCAGTAACAAAATAAATGATGTAGTAAATGAAATCTACTATGATACTTATCATCAATAACTAGAGCAAATATACAGCTGAATTTTATTGTTTTTATTTCAAAATAAAAATAATCCCTGTAAAATGGGCTATTATAGTTATCAATCTTAAAATGTTACATCACATTACATTTGGTAATAAAAGTAAAATTCAATTTCATTTATTCTAGTTATTGTTGATAAGTAGTAGATATCATTTATTACCCTGATTCGCTGCTGGAGGTTGCTGTATGTCTTTCAGTTTGAATGGAATTTTAAGATTCATAATTATAACTGTCACTGACATTTTCATTGTGCAGACATAACATATGGCTGATCGCTATTATCAATATAGTGCAAGCCAGCAAATGTATTGTGCATTATTATATTAACAATTGAAGTTGCAACTTTGTTTAATAAATAAAGAGAAATTTTGACATAGATATTAATACTAGTGTTTTGTTGGTTTTGTTGTTAAAGAATTTATTTTATAATAATTCTAACACATGATTTGGTGCAAGCTCAAATATACAATTGATTTAAACAAATTTTCTTTACTTTTATATTCTGCAATTGGTAGAATACTGGATTTCTATTTTACATTGTACATTCAAATATTATTTTACTTAATTATGAAAAACAATTGGAAAATAAAGTATTGGATAATAATTATACAATATATGAATATAAAAATATTTTAGAACAATGAAAAGAATATAGGAATTCACCTTAAAAAAAAGAAGAAAATTAAAGAAGTGGAATTAAAAAAGAAGTAGACTTCATTACAATATTTTGTAGAAATAAAAAAATCAAGACAATGACAGCAGAAAAACAGATGGAAGTAGGATAGAAATTGAACATTCCAACTCTACAGTATTAGTTGTTTTTAAAAGAAATTTTATTCTATTGATATATTAAATACCAAATACAAAAATGACATCAATTACATATCTATTTGAAGCAAAGTAGATCCAACCTTCTCCCATGTTGCTCTTATCGTATAGCTTGGAGCAATTAGTCAGTCCCTCTTCATGATTTTCTCCATGACGTTCTTGAATTTAGTTCCACATGGGTTTCTCATTTCTTCAATCATTACTTTGCATCTGACACACCACAGAGCATACTTCATGAAAATCTCCAGTCTTATGTCTATAAATAAACCTTGATTTATATAGTCTTTAATTGATTTATAGTTTTCATTCATATTGCTTTACCACTCATGAGTTATTGATCTGTATTTGGACATACTGGTACATCTAAGAAAAATGTGGTCAAATGATTTTTCCTCTCTCTCTCACATCCAATACAGATGATTGATCTTCTTGAAATTTCTCCTGTATGCCAAAAATAAGTTCATAGGGAGAGAGTCCAGGTTGATTTTTATTAGAAAATCTTGAAATTTTACCTCAATGAACCAGAATTTTGATCTTGAAATAAGTTGCTGATTGTTAATCCTGAGAGACCTTTGTTTATGTTATTTTCCCCATGTTTTATGTTATGTGCATTCCAGTATTTAATTTTTGATATAATTGGATTTTCATTCAGGGTCAATTATTTTCTGAATATTATCAAATAATAAATTTCACCATCTATTATTAGTGGGTGGTGGTCTATCCATTGGTGTGACAACTTCTTGATATGAAATAGTCAAGTATTTATTTTGAAGCTAGAACAGTTGGTTATAGTTTCTCTGAAATATCATGGTTTTGATACAATGGAAGGATGTTGAGTCTTCTAGGCATTTGGAGTTTTTGAAGGCTGATGGCAGCAACCTTTCAGCCCAGAATAGGTTTGTGGTCAGAGAGTTTATTTTTTTGATAAATTGTTTGGAGGGGCAGATATCAGATAGAAAATAATTAATTTTGGGAAATATCAATGAGTTTAAAAATCTTACCTTACCATGAAGTGAAACATATATCTTAGAAAAGGAAAGTCATTGTCTGGCAAATATATATTAAGAGGGATTCTTCAAAATCTTACCTTACCATGAAGTGAAACATATATCTTAGAAAAGAAAGTCATTGTCTGGCAAATATATATTAAGAGGGATTCTTCAATTTCTCTTCTCATAGCACTATTCAATCTTAAAAAATTAAAGCATAGGAATTTCTGAGGGTCTGCTGTAAAGTTGGATGTGATTTTCCTCCCAATTAACAAGCTCCAGGAGGATGATTTGTTTTTATTAAATTTGTATTTGTCTGAATACCAAGCTAGTATCTTCTCTAGTTTAGTAATATATTTCTTGGATGGCAGACAGATGAATATGTCATCAATATAGTTGAAATGTTTAATCTCCTTTCCCATGGCAGGCACAAACACTCCAGGCAATAATATCGCAATCTCCATCAATAGTGGATTGATATAGGGTATAAAATATAGCATGTTAAGTGGAGATCCTTGAGGAATATAGATGGCTGGCTCAAATACAGGTGCAATTTTTCCATTCAGTATGATGTAGATGATTCTGTTGGCTAGTGGGTTTGAAATCATCCTTAGATAAACATTCAGTGCCCCATATTCCTGGAGGACATCAATCAGAATGTCTGGCCTGACTGAGTCGAACACCACCGAGATGTCAAGTTGGATGGTGATCAGTTTCAACATCTTCCAGGCTCTGATAACATCAATAAGGAGTTTTATTTGGCCAATGGCATTAATTGATGAATCCTCTTTTTTCATATTGGTTAGTAAAAATGTATTTTGTAGATTTTCATTTGAATTTGATTTTTAATTAGTTGTTCTATGATTTTAATTAAAAGGGGAGTCATTGAGATAGGCCTCAGATTATTTATGTCATGTCTTCCATCCTTTTTCTTTAGGAAAGTTGTGAGAGATATTAGATACAATTGTTAATTTCTCAACTTCCCTCTACTATGTGGTTTATTATGGCTTTGATTATTGGCACTGAATACTTCTCTAGATATAGAAGTATGAACTTTGGTATGTCATGCATTCTTTGGTAAACCCTCTTTGGGAGACTTTTTAGTTTGATGTGGATCTTTTCCTCAGTGATATCATGGGTAGAATTCTCATCTAAGCTGAATAGCCCATTGACATTCCCTGTCTGATCAGATTGAAGTGTTGCTTTAAAGTGTTCTCTAATTGCACAGATCATTTCTGAACCTACAAAAATGTTGTTATCTATTGTTAATGACAGTGGAACAGGTTTTCTGCTGCTTACTCCCAGTGCCCATTGGAAGTAACTCTTGGATCAACATTGTTATTCTGATAGGAATCTCATGGCCCGCTTGATCAACATATAATCAGCCAGATATATCTGCCTATCCCTATATTGGCATTTCAGGGCAAGAGCAAGATGTATGAATTGATTATCAAGTGGAATTTCTTTCAGGTTTTGGTCGATAGCATCAAGATTGACTAGTGGTTAGGGCATTTTTTGTTAAGGGAAACCTAGTTTATTATGGATTGGAGGATGTCAATGAAGACCCATTCAGGTGCAATCTGTTTTAGTAACATTCAAATGGTGTTATTATTCTCTTTGACTATCAGATATCCAATGTTTGTTTCAAGAGGTTTCTCTAGGGCACAATGGTCAGAAAATATAACCAGCCAGAGTTTTGCACTAATTTTGGAAATTGTTTTGGGAGTAGTAGACAAGGTCAATCAAAGATCTGGCATTTTTAGTGTAGAAGGAAAAGGCATCTATGGGGAAAAAGTTCTCTCCACTCATCAGTATATGATTAAAAAGGTGAATATTTTTTTATCGAAAGAATTATGTCACATTGAAATCACGAATTAGAATGACTGGAAATGGGTTTGAGGCCATGACTGAATTGATGTCAGTGATTACTTTCATGATTAGATTGTGGTTATTTTTAATGTAGATGTAGATTAGATTGATTTGAAAGTGGTTATATTTTAGGTTAGCCATTAGGCAATTTGAATCTAAGTGTAGAATTTTAAAACTAGTAGGGGGGTCTTTTTTGTAATTGTTTAAAATAGCTACCTCTCCTGCTGTTGTCATTGAAATTTAGTATTTGAAGAAGCCTTTATTTTGGAGAATCTGATCAATTTTAGAACATGAATTTAGGTGTAATTTGGTTTCTGCCATGCATAACACATTTGGCTGGCATTTGACTATTTAATTTTGAATGGCAAATGTCCTGTCAATCGAGTTCAGACCTCTAATGTTAACTCCATATAAATTTAGCTTCATATAATTTGTATGAGGTAATTTGTCTATGATTAATCCCACCATTACTCATTGGTAATATCTTCCTTTCCATTGTTCTGTCTATTTCTGGCCAGACTACTTTGTTCCAGCACTTAGTTGAGTCTATGTTCATTTTCCACAGACTAATTTTTCACCTGAGGAGAAGTGCTGTCTGACTGGGAGATCTCATTGTCACTAAGGCCTATGAAAGAAGTTAATAATAGTTCATCTTGACTGTTACTGTCATCTTGATTCATGCTCTGTTCCTCTGCCTGAGAGGTCCTGGATGATATCTTAATAGGATATTGAATATTGGCTTTTCTTCTCTTATTATTCTTGTCGTGCCACTGATTTATCTCAATATCTTCATGGTATTGTTTATTTAGTTTCTCAGAATTGTCATTTGACTTTGATAAAATATCTTCATCTGGACTTGATTTATTGTCTTGATTTCCTTTTTTTCTTGTTATCCTTTGATGATATCTTTCTATTTTGTTTTATTTTTATAGGGCTAGAGTCTTCATTGTCACATTAATTTTGGTTGCCAATGGTTGGTGAGTCTGATTCACTCTCACCAATGACCAACCCATGTCCATTTGTCTTATTCTCAGTCAGATTATGAGGTTGGTTTTGAGCTTCTCCACTGGTGAGGTGTTGTAGTTCAGTTGTATTTGAGCTGATTGGCATATTTAGAGGGTTGTGATCCAAACACTTTATATATGGTAGTGCGAACAGGGATTTCTTCTGTAAATGTCAGTGGTGGAACAGATTGATTGACTTTTTCCTGATTTGTGTCAAATTGTATCAAGTCAATCGGATCATCAATTATTTTTAAGAGTCCAGTGTTGAGACCAGTGTTAGCTTTTTTGACTTTTTATTGCATTTGTGAAATGTATTCTGTTTCAACCTGCACAGATTACATAAGTGATCTTTGCAGTCTTTAATAAGATGATTTCGTTCTAAGCAAAACTAAACATTGTGGTAGAACTCCACCATCATCGAACTTCTGGAGTAGACCACCATTGGTATGTCAATGGGGTTCTTTAAGGTAATAGTGAAAGTACCATTGTTGGTCAGGATGCAGCCATTAGTTCAATAATCATATCTGTATGTTAATCTGGTTGTTTTTCATATTTCCCAAGCATGTTGTCCAATTCTGCTTGATCAAAATTTATCAAACAGCATTTTATGATTTCATTGAGTATGATTGCTCTATTTATGTCAATAGTGCAGATGATGTCCCATCCAAGTGTCTAATGTTATTTTTTAAAACAATTTCTAGTATACCATGAAGTAAATTCGGTAATTATGTGTCTATCATTTGGATGGGAAAAGATAAGATCTTATTAATACCCATCCAAATATCATTTTCAAAGATCATGTTGTAAAATTTCTCTATAGGGAATTTAAATAATCCTCTATTACGATTTCTTATGGCTAAAATCAGGGGTTTGTCATTGATATAATTTGTAAAAAAATTTAGCAAGAGATCAAGGATTGAGTTGTTAAATTGAGTATTAATTCCTTGGTATTCTTCTTCAGTGAGTTGTGTTATATTTTCTTCACTGTGAACTTCTATTTGTTGTGATATATTATCAATTTCCATATCAAGAAAAATTCAGTATAGAATTTTGGTTCTTATTTATTGTGTTTCCATTTTCCTTTAACTTATCACTTTCCTTTTTAAGAACATTGGCATAGATTTTACTTTTATTCTTACTATTATAACTTAATGACATATTTTCACTTTGATCTTGGTGTGGAAAACACTTTTAGTTTTATTGTGTTTAGAATCTAAAGATTTATTAGAAGGCAAATTTTCAACTTTAAGATTTTTCATAACGCTGTTATCGCTTATAGTGTCCTCAAACGGTTTTTTAAAACGAATTTTACTAAGTGTTTTTGATTTATTTATGTCACTATTACTCTTATGTGTGTTGGGATAGATGCTTCTCTCTCATTTTTAATAATTTTAGAACTAGTAATATTGTCTTCTATACCGACTTTATTGGTCTTTAACGATTGACTCTGATCAGTTTTCTTTTGGTTTTCATGAGGTTTGAGACTTTGTGAATCAGAATTGTTGTAATAATTATCATTTGAGTTAGAGATTTGTGATTTAGGTAGGTATCTGACTTGGTGAAAACTTTTTTTCAGCTTTCACAGATTTATTGTCTATTTTGTCATTACTATTATTCAAACTTCTATCGGCCATATTAGAAATATCATCGGAAAGTTTTCTATTATTGCTTTTAACAGATTTGGTGTTTTTATCCCCTTTTATGACTTAAGATTTAATGAAAAGTCACTTATCCACTTAATAGGGCACTTTTCTCAGCTCCAACTATTATTTTCCTGATTAAAACTTTAGACTTTGCAGGAGTTTGGAATGGTTGTTGTAACACTATTAATCGTCACCTGGTGGATAAGTATTAGTTGACTTTATTATTGATCAAATTGGAAACAATACTAGCAATGCAACAGTTTTTTATTATTGATGATAATAATAGTAAAAATATTAATACAAATATCAATGATAGTTATGATCAAAATATTAATATAAACAATCTGAATGCAATACATGCAAATAATATCAAACATAAAATATACACTAAAGATATCGCTTAAGGCCAAACCCCATCACAAATGATTTTTATTGAATTTTGCCTTGCAAAAAGTCACATTATTTTGGAAACATTAAAATTTAAAATTTTAATTGTGATGGAAAAATCATTACAAAAAAATTAAATGAATTCCATTTCTATATAATTAGAGCTAATGGTAGCACAGAATAAAGAGAGTACTGTAGTTAATATTTTCAGAAATCACAAAATCTGCGTACTGTTTTATTTGTAAATTCTTTTCAATTAATCAAAAAACTTATTAGTCAGAGGATGTAATGGCTGAAAATATATTTTGATATTTTAAAAAGGCATGATAAATCAAAAAACATTTTTTATCTTTTACATTTTATTACATGAGTGATTACTGTATGAACGTAAGTAATTAAAACAAAGTCATACATCACGTAAGTAATTGTTTGATGGTCTTAGTGTTTGACTTGTTACATAAGGAACTATTTTTAAAAATCAAACTTTATTTATACATGTTATAATACATTCAACTATTATTAATAACACGTAGATTACTATGGAATCCATTATTTTGAGAGATGTAATTTTTCTCTTTTCTTTCAATGATAGTAAGTATGAGAACAGAACTGCTACATTTTAGACTTACGGATACCGTTCTGTTAAAATATTTTACAATACAATTTTTATATAGTAACCCCAGATTTACTTTTGAGTTATTTATTAATATCACATGAGTAGCTTTTTAAAATGTTTTTCTCTTCTCTATCAAATATTCTTGTGTTTATCCAATCAAACCCATGTTTGTTGGTATTTGAATTGTCAGCTATTTTATTCATATATATCTTTTTATGTTCTTGTAAAGATTTTCTAATGAAGTGAGTTGTTTTATTTATGTATATTCTTTAATATTAACTTATATATATATATATATAAAATAGAGAATAAAAATTAATATTAACTTATATATATATATATATAAAATAGAGAATAAAAATAAATTAAGTAAAACGAGTATATTTGACACTGTGTGCGTCATAAACACGTCAAAAGTAAGGAAATACATTAGGTTTATTAAATTTATTTTTATTCCCTGTTACATTATTTTCATATTATTGATAATGGCAGAATATCAAGCTATTATATATATAATCAAAACTACCCCAAATCCCAAATTAAACCAGACCAGCATAAAAATAATATTAAAACACAACCTAAGGTTTCACTGCTACAAGCAGACACTTGAGAGTGTCTGCTTGTAGCAGTGAAACCTTAGGTTGTGTTTTAATATTATTTTTATGCTGGTCTGGTTTAATTTTGGATTTGGGGTAGTTTTGATTTTATATTGACTAGTTTACCTTTATGCTTGTAATGTATATATATATAAACAAAAAAAGACGTATAAATCCAATAAATAATATTATATTTCAACCAGAGGACTGGTTTTCATCAGAAAGAAAAAAAATACACAGTAAAATGGCGATAATCAAAAATTACAGATTTGGTAAAAGATTAAAATTTTTTAACAAAACCCCCCTGATTGGTCACAAAATCTAACACAGAATATCTACCCAATCAATGACAAAATTGAAACAAAAAAAAAAAAAAAAATAAAAAAAAAAATTGAAACAAAAAGAAAAAAAGTACATTCCCTCCTAATCAAGGTTAAATTCTATCCAAAATTAAAAATTAAAATATACATATGTGCATACATACAAAAATTAGACTATGCTCACATACAAAAAATATCTGTGCTCACATTAATATTCATTAAAAACTAAAATACTTATACATTTTAATCAAAAATTATAGTGCAAAGTACAATAATTTATAATAACTAATTATTTATCTATATACTAATTAAACACAGATATTAAACATCCATATAACCAATCTTTACATAAAAAACCTCATATAAGAAAATTTTCACATAAAAAACACATATAAAAATCATTTAGGAGACCAGGTAACCCAGAGATGTAATAGTTCCAGTGTTTAAATTCAATCCATGTGGTTCTAAGGTCTTGAATTTAAAAATAAAAAACTCTCCTTTTGTTTCCTCTCCCTTGTAGAAGAAAAACCTTCCTGAAGAATCACTACTTTTAAATCATCAATTGAATGATTCGGTAAGTTTTTAACATATTACAGTCCACAGATTATTTAAAATCTATTTTTTCTGATCCACCTAAGGTTGTATATCGAAAACATAGATCACTTAGAGATATACTTGTCAAAACAAATTTTATTAGTAGTTCTGTGCAGGTAAAAGGGTGTTCTCCATGTGAGGATAAAAAATGTTTTACATGTAAACATATTGCTGTGACAAAAGTGGTCTTTAGTACTAAGAATCGTAATTTTTAATGGTATATTCCTAATTATGTTACATGTAAAAGTGTTAATTTGATATATTTGATAGAGTGTAGTAGATGTTTAAACCAGTATATAGGTGAGTCAGCAAATAGTTTACATGTCAGAATGACTAATCATAGATTTGACATTTTGCATAAGAATAAAGATAGACCGGTTTCAAAACATTTTAACTTACCGAATCATTCAATTGATGATTTAAAAGTAGTGATTCTTCAGGAAGGTTTTTCTTCTACAAGGGAGAGGAAACAAAAGGAGAGTTTTTTTATTTTTAAATTCAAGACCTTAGAACCACATGGATTGAATTTAAACACTGGAACTATTACATCTCTGGGTTACCTGGTCTCCTAAATGATTTCTATATGTGAGTTTTTTATGTGAAAATTTTCTTATATGAGGTTTTTTATGTAAAGATTGGTTATATGGATGTTTAATATCTGTGTTTAATTAGTATATAGATAAATAATTAGTTATTATAAATTATTGCACTATAATTTTTGATTAAAATGTATAAGTATTTTAGTTTTTAATGAATATTAATGTGAGCACAGCTATTTTTTGTATGTGAGCATAGTCTAATTTTTGTATGTATGCACATATGTATATTTTAATTTTTAATTTTGGATTTTTTATTTTTATATTTATTTTAATTTGAATAGAATTTTAGCTTGATTAGGAGGGAATGTACTTTTTTTCTTTTTTTTTTTGTTTCAATTTTTTTTTTGTTTCAATTTTGTCATTGATTGGGTAGATATTCTGTGTTAGATTTTGTGACCAATCAGAGGGGTTTTGTTAAAAAATTTTAATCTTTTACCAAATCTGTAATTTTTGATTATCGCCATTTTACTGTGTATTTTTTTTCTTTCTGATGAAAACCAGTCCTCTGGTTGAAATATAATATTATTTATTGGATTTATAAGTCTTTTTTTGTTTTTATATGTATTTCCTTTGGTTAGTTTGTTATATATATATCTTTTTCTATTTAGCAAGTTTAGATTTTTGTTAAGTTTAGGCTTCTGTTATTTGTACTATAGTTTTGGAAAACTTTTCTGATATTATTAATTGGTATATTTTCGTTAGTTTGTCTTAACTGTTACTGTCTATGACTCAATAAATATTGTTATATCATTGTCTTAAATTTAAAATTCAAAGAGATATAGCTTATTGGATTAATTCTTTTGACAAAATCAGTTTTAACTAGGAACAACTGAAAAAGTGAAAAAAATAATACCTCTTAAAACATGGTATCCATATTATCTTGGGGTATTACTTACGCTTGGATATATTTAAAAAAAAAAAAAAAAGTAAAGTTTGAATTTTCTTAAAACGGTTTAATATTCACTTACATGATTAGAAATAGTCCAATATATAATACAAATCTAAACATAATTAAGACATTGAAAAAGTATGGGAATAAAATTCAGATATATTTCAGTTAATAAAAACCAGTTGTCAGCGTGCTATAAATACTAAACACAGTAAAATATTTATTTTTGTTTTTGTCTCTAATAGATTCAAATTCTATTACATTTGATTCCAACTTTGTGAAAAATCTTATAATCTGTTCTATAAATACTCTTTCTTATAAAATTCTAAAAGATGAAAAAACTCTTTCTTAAAAAAGAAACATCAACAAAATTTTTTTTATATCTATGTTTGCAATAGTTTTAAAATATCTTACACTTTCTACTATCAACAACTGCTTGCAGCAACTATATAATCAAAATAAATCTTTTAAATTCAGACTGAAGAAAAAAAGAAATATTTTAAAATTATTTGACATACACTATATAGCAATAATCCCACTACATACTGCTAGTGAAATTCAATATCAAATATCAAATGATCTCCCAAATATTAAGAAATTTCGGTTGCGACCTCTATGAATAAATATATAAAAGTCCAAATCTCAAGCAGCTAGTCTAAAAGGTATCTCTTGAACTGTAAACTGCAATAATGTTAATTATCAAAATATGGGCTTCTTCAAGGGCATGACATTTAAATTAGCTAAGATGGGTAAATTGCTCATAACAAACATGTTTCATATACATATAAAAGAAAGACTAAATATTAATTATTTTAATCTTTGTAAAGTCCCATAACAAATACACACATCGAATCGAATGTTCTAGTTCCTCACTGAAGAGAGCCATAGATTGAAACTGTTTTGGGGATGGAAACAATCACAGATAAAGGCTTTAGGTATTTTCTCTTGTAGCATTTATCATAAAAAAATAATCATAGTGCACATTCAATTTTAATTAGTGGTAAACACTGGGATTATTTAATTTAATTTATTGTTGGTAGTTTACAAAGGTTAAAATGATTAATGCTTATTCTTTTTTTATATACTTATATCTAACATGTTTGTTTGAGAGCAATTTAAGATCTTTGCTAATTAAAATTTTACTGCACTTTGTATGAATAAGGGCATATTTCTTCGATGTGTAATATCATTGCAGTTTACAGTTAAAGGTACCTCTTTGGACTAGCTGCTTGAGATTCGAACTTTCATAAATTTATTCATAGAGGGCATAGTTAAAATTTTTAACGTTTGGGAGAATGATTTAATATTAGTAAATAGTAATTATTTCGGATACAACTGATCTGTAGCCTAACTGCAATAACGTCTTGAAGTGTATTTTATGTCATGAGTTGTTTTCCTTAAAAGTCCATAATTTGAATAGAAAGGACATTTTCCACGACTCTATTTACTTTTTCCTAATTTTGTAAATTTCGGTTTTTTTTTTTAAAGTGCTACATCCTTATTTTTAATTGGGATAGGTGAACATAATTTTAGCTAAAATTATTTTTATGAAATCATATTTCATCATTTTATTTAAATACTGTGGTTTTTTTCTTCTGGTGAACTCTCTTTTCTTTTATACTTATAGATATTGTCTGTATTTACCATAATATTTGTATTAGCATCTTTTTTTCCTAGATGAATCTAATTATTCTTATAATATAAGATGCCCTGATAGGACAAATACATACAAATTTTTGAATAGAACTCTGTCAGTAAAAGATATAAGATAATGTTTTTATAGAGTCAAAATTATATATTTCTGTAAATATTTGATATCAAACAATATATTATGATCTTCATTCAAAAATTGAATAATAAATGTTTATAATTTTTTTACTTTATACATATTTTCAACAAAGAATTCTACTAGATTTTAGCAGTAAGATTCTAACCTTTTTAAAGAAATGTACTGAAAACAATTCTTCTAAAAATATAAATATTTCATGGTATCCTCACTTGAGTCACATCATAAACTTTTTTCTTAATATATTTTCAGACAACTATGCCCACGAAGATGCATCAGGTTCAATTGTAAATATATTTTGTTCTTCAGTATTTTTTTTTTCTATTATATTTAATAAAGCTTTTGTTACCTCTTCTATTATTATGGAAAATATTGAATAATTTTGGTAGATGTATTATTTCTGTCCAGTTTAGTATGCTTAATTTAATTTTATTTAGCCTATTTGTAGAAAGCGCTAAGCCATTTAGCTTCTCTGTAGTTGCTTATAAGCATTTATTATATTCACTCAGTAATTTTCGAATTTGCTTATGCCTTAATTCTCTTTCACATTATACCACAATGCTTGCATACGCTATATATTTTTCCATATATCTGTTTTTTTTTTTTTTTTTTTTATAATATAAAAATAATTTTTTCAATTTTTTCATAAAATATCTTAAATCATTTGCTTTTTTTTTTGAACTGATACTAATTGATTTTAATAGATATTCAGTTGCAATTGATATTTCTGATTTAAATGTTTTTTTCTTTTTCACTGATCATTTTTATTTTTTTTACTGCTCTCTAGTCTACAGTAGCATATTTTATCTTCAAATTAGTATAATGTGAGTACTTTTATGCAAGAATTTATTGTACAACAGTATATAAGTTGTGTATTTGACTTGTCTCTTTTCAATCTTGTATTTTATCAATATTTGTTTATAAAAAATTGAAATATTTTAATTTTTTCTTAAACTTCTTTAATTCATTTAACTATTTTCTTTTTTATTACCGATATATTAATCCTCATTGTTTTTTCTTTAATATACTTTTTAAAAATTTTGATTGCATTTTTGTATTATATCTTCGGAACTTTCTTTTTAATTTTCAGAGATTGATGATCCAGGGACTTCTAAAGTTGTTTTTGAGATTCATTGATTTTCAATTGATTTTTTTCTTGAATTATATATTTAAATCCTATATATTTTTTTGACTTCTTTAGGTTATATTTCATTTCATGTTTTTAAAAACAAGAAGCACTTATTCCTTGATTCTTGGGAGTATTTAATTTATAAATAAAAAGTATCAAATATAATCCAAGATTCAAAACATTCGTTAAAATTACCTAGAATTTCCTATTTCAAAAATTCTAAATATTCTTGAAATTCAATCGGCATAGTAACTTATAAAATCTCATCAAATTTATGTTATATTTAATATAGACATACTTTGAAAAAGAAGTAATATGTAATGGTATAATTAATAGATATTATAATTGCTTACATAATTTATTACAATATATAGTTTTTATAATAAAGTTGATACGATAAGGTTAAAAGATTTAATAAATGTTAAATAATAAAACGCATTCTCACTCACGTACACACGTAATTATACATAATATATTTACACTGAATATATGTGAAGATAGATAATAATCACCAAACATATTTGTCACGTCCAATAAGTAATACCTACTAGTGTAATTTAATTTATATATATATAAAGCTATTCAAAACAAATATAAATCAGCCTATATCTTTTTATATAAACTAATTTTGAAATGCTTGATATTAATTTTTTAGAAATCAAGTATTTCACTCATTTATCAAACTCCATAACAAATAGGCAAATGTCATTTATGTAATAATAAGTGATAGGTCTAGACTGAAGATAGTTAAGGTCAGGTGATAATTATCAATTATATTTCATTAATAATTGAACTGAATTTTCTCCAACTGTTGGCAAATTAAAAACTTTTAACAATTGATAATGATTTCAAAAGAAACTGAAAATAAAATTGAAATTTATAATTATTATATTGTTAATATTTACTGTTATTTATTAATTTTATTTATTAATTATTACAACACATTTCAGTCATTGCTTTTATCAGGTTTATAAGTGGATTACTTTTACTGCCTATATGTACTTTTGTGTTGATAATATATAGTTGATATTCTATTGGTTTTGTTAAGCATAACGACTGCACCGATGTAATGTATATATATATGCAGAGGCAGAATAATCATTAATAATAATTATTCTGACTTCATTGTATTTGTAATGATATGGTGTGAGGGGTAATATAGGGAAGTGGGAAAATACCATTATCCCCATTTAATACAAATATATGAATAATCATGAGGAGTAAAAGATAAAACAGCTCAGTTGGTAGAGTGTTTGTCTTAAATTCGATATTCAAGAATCTAAAGGTATGAGTTCAACTTCTAAGCAAATATTGTCACTGTGCATATAGGCCAGCAACACTTGATAAAGAATGGAGAATAATACTACTCAAAACGTTGTTTAATTACTAACCTGTATTGTCTATTTGTGTGTTATTACTAACAAGTTGTTTGTATTTGAAAAGTTTAAATAAAGTTTAAAATTTTCTATACATTCAACATTCACTCATGAATGATGGAAATAGTCCACATCTTATAACAATTAAACTTATAACATGTAGTATCAGCAATAATCAACTATAATTAACAACAGTCAACAGTCATTCTTGTGACTGCATTTAAATAAGCACATTATAAACAAGCTATTTATCTAGCTATTACCAAACATAGGGCAAAACATAACACAAACATCTGGATGCAAGCACCTATGTTCTAATCTGTTCTGGCCATATAAAACCATTAGTGCTAAGGCCAACTATAAATTAAATTTTCTCTAACAAAAAAGTAAAATTTAGTGAATGAGTTTTAAAGGTGATATCTTTGCACCTTCCAGAGAATTGCTGAGATATCCAAAACAAACATAAACCACCACATATAAATCAATTAATCATTATTGCCCTAATCTACCTCAGGAAGCAAGGACCCTAGAAAATATGATTGTGAGCAAGGGAAAAAATAAATTTATAAGCTGATTCTACTACAATTGAGATAGTTTTATAGGGTTAATTTAAAAATCCTTTATATACTTTTCTACTACAAAATCAAGTCACACACTCTGACAAACCATAAAACAGATAGATGGAGTAATAACAATGTTAAACCTATATTTTTTATTTTTTTAAGAATTATTTAATAAATTACCTAATAATTAAAAAAATCAAAAATGATAAGATAATATGAAGAAGGGAAGCTGTGTGATATCAAGAGTGTTCATTATGTGGTAGAGATTAAGAAGTCTGGGTAGGAGTAAACTAGGATCATGGGATAGCCCTGGTTGAGAATTCATGCTATCTTTTGGTCTTGTTAGAAAATTACACAAACTTGACCATTACAATATATATATATATATATATATATATACTACAGTATATATATATATATATATATATATACTGAGTGAGATTAATCATTGATAATTATTGTGACTCCATTGTTTTATAAAGTAATCTTATATATGTAATCTAAATCAATTTATACAAATGATAGAAATATTTAAAAAAATTGATATAATTATTATTTTATATACATATACATGCACACATGATACATTTATTTATTTTATTTAGAATTGTAGCTTTTTTACTTAATTTTATACAAGTTGTAAACTGATGCTGTTCTTATTTTGATGCATTTAATTTGGAAGAAAAATATTGTGCTTATTTAAAATTAAACATTAGAAAAACTTTAAAACTTGTTTCTTATAAAAACAGTGTTGATTCAGAGAATCATAGAAAAAATAATTAATTCATTTAATTAAAAGTGAAATACATGTTTGCTTAAAAAAAATGGATTTAGTTTTACTTTTAATTGAAAGGGACAATTGAACAGCACATCATGACATCTATAAAAATAATTATATCAACTTTTGAAGTCATAATAATAAAATAGCTATTAATTGAATGACTGCAAGCTGCATCACTGATAAATCTCCAAGAGTCTCTTATTAACTATTTCCAAGGAATCTCTAATTTACTTAAGAAACTCTACTATGATATATCTTTTTAAGGAATGAAAAACCATGTATTGCTATTGATATAAATAATCTTACATGAAAATGAAATCAAAAGAATTAAAGAATCTTTGCTTTTGAAAATTTATTATTCTGAAGCAATTAACTTATTTAAGAGTTCTTTTATTATTAAGGGTGGATGGGAAATAATTGGATTTGTGTATGTTTAATATTATATATATGGTGTAGTTTTTGTAGGTCTTTACACTTGAAAAGTCTTCCTGTAGCAGTGAAACCTTTGGTTGTGTTTTATTATTAATTTTTGGCTGGTCTGGTTGAATTTTGAATTTGGGGTAATTTTAATTATAATCTTACATGTATTCTCTATGTTATTCAATGTTTGATAATATCCTGATTTACACTAAACTAACTTTTTATTCTTGATAAACTTATATCTTCATATTTATATAATACTCCAATAAATTCATAGTAGCTGGTAAATACTATCTGGAATTATGTGCAGATATTGTAATAACTTTGTTATTTTTTAGTACTATTATAGTTTACTCATAAGTAATATGAAGACTTCTATTTTAAAAAAAACTTCTTGATATGTATTATTATGAAAATGATTACTCTGAGTTACACTTGCAGTGACTCTTAATATTTTTTTCTATCAGAAAATAAACATCTCACAATAATAAAATTATATAAAAAGTATTAAATAGATCATATTCAATAATGATTCAAAATGTTGGCCATTTAAGATATGACTTTAATAATAATATATATTTTTGGGTGTTTAATCAGAAAACTTTCAAAGGCGTAAATTAAAAGTGTTTTTTTTCTGAAAACAACAAAGAAATACCCCCCACCCTATCTGCAAACAATTACTTAACTATATTTGGGATTTGAACTCAAACTTTCACACAACCCTCAACTCTCCATGCCATCTCATACTGTCAAACCACCTGATCACACACTTGTTGAAAAGATAAATAATTACCCTAAACCAGTAATCATCAGTTGGTCCAGATTACTATCTCCACACATATATACAATCAGTGTTCAGCTTTATATTAAGAACTCAAACTCTTTAGACATCCATTTCATGGAAAATCTGATGATGGAACATTCAAAGCCCATGTTAGTGCCAAGGTTGTAATCCTACCCATTTTGACATTTAGTCATTTTGACCCCTCATGTACAGAAGAATAATTCATTTTTATATTCATATGTGAGGGATGAGCAGACCTTTGACATATATATATATATATATATATATATGTCAAAGGTCTATACAGGCTTAAACCTGCATATATATATATATATATATATATGCAGGTTTAAGCCTGTATAGTGTATAATTTAACAATATTTGATGATCCTAAATGTTACTATAATGTAATTAACAGATTCTAGGCCCCTCATTATCAATTGGAATATCAATAGGAGAAGCAAAATTTAAGAGATTTTGAGTCACATGGTTGTGAGCAATATGAGCAATCACAATGGCTATTCAACTATGTGTTGAGGGAAAAATTAAAAGCATTAATAATGCCAATGAAAAATGTATGTAATGGTTTGAGTTTATATAGCTTTTGTAATGATTCTAAATACTTAGCAGTCTATAAAACAATCAGCATTAATTAAATAATTGTTGATCCCAGATTTAGATAATTAAAATTTGTGTCAATGAAATGATTTTTTTTTACTTTGGAAAGTGAATCCACCGAGCTTTCATCACTAAATAGGTATTGTTGCACTTTAAATGTAGATTTTATCATTGGTAAAAATATAAACAAATTTATTTAAAAATAAATAAAAGCACAATCACTAGGGTGGACTGAAAGTTTTTATATCATCCAGAAATGCTATGTGCAGTCTCTGCCACATGCTTTCAGCCAAATATAAATCAAGGTGCCTGCATGATATTCCTCATTGTTTTTTATTTTGCCATTTGCTGCACACCAAAGTCTTTCTATATTTTGAATATTGATACTAATTTTTGGATCCACAAAGTTGTAAGTATGGTTCACCTGAAAATGTTTATATCTACCAGCTAGAAGTTTATCAGTTTTGTATAATTTCCAGCAATTGAAATAAATTGTTGAGCCGTCTTTCACTTTCACTTCCATCAGAGTTGTTGTCATTCTATCTGAAATTCTCCTGATAAAACAATCACTAGTCTCCTGCAGAACTGCTCTGAAAGTATTCATCTAGCTAGATTTTTCCATTTACTGAAAATACTCTCATGTAGTTCATTCACATTGTTAAGGTCTGCAATTTTATGTTTTTCTCAAGATAACATTATGCAGGCAAAAACTTTTCACAGATAGTTATTCCAGTCTATTATGATGTTACTACACATATCCAGCTGTGCTTTTCCCCACTCAATAAATATTAATTGTTAAACCAGATATAAATAAACTGTAGCACCATGATAAATTCAATTCTAGAACCCTTGAATCATGTTCCATTCTGAATGCCTACTTTACTATTACAAATTCCAACATAACAATGCAACTGCTTGTCCAAATTGTGTATATCAAGAGCCATATCATGCCTGTTTGTGAAGCCAGGATGCTACAGTTTTAAAAATAGTGGATTGTATCAACCTCATTAGTGGATAATTCTCAAATTTTTATCATTTTCTGGTATAGAGAAGTCAATAAAAAATACACTTTACACCAGTTATAGCTGAATAGTAAAATTGAATTGTATTCAATTCAATGTTGACAGTAACGTGGCTGTGTACATGTTATTTTCAATTAATTATGCCAGCATTGTTTCATGTTATTTAATATTTACTTAAAAAATTAATTCATTTACTTTTAAAAATATTATAAATATGTTTAATTTAGTCTTTATGTAGACATTTGTTTATGCCTTCTACTTTTATTACATCAGCATAAATGCATAAGTACCAAAAAATCATTGCTGTATACTTTGAAACATTTTTAAAATCTAGTGATAACTTATAGTGATGTTTAAAATAATATTTAAACTAATTTTTAGGTGAGAACGATTTAGAATTTATCAAACTGTGTTCAAGATACCCATCTCCATCTTTAAGAAACAAACTAAAAAAACACAATTTCTGGAGCGATCGAGTCAAATTTAATAACGCAATGATAATTATGTATTGTTATTCCAATCTGTCTTTTTACCTCGTGTAGAAACGAACTAAAAATTTTATTTCTTGAATCTTCTACTATTAACTGTGTATTAATCAAACCTTTTTATAAAATAGAAACATATATAAAAACAAATTTACCTTTTAAACTGACATATATCTAGAAAATAAAATATTTTTATTTGTTAATTTAAAATACAATACACTAACAAATACTTTTAAAAGTACAACAAAACAACAGAATCATTACATATATAACTTAAAATCCATCTGAAAAAAAAATCAATAAAAAGTATTTCTTCAAAATATAGCGACATATGGTGCTTGAGATGAACATAAAGTTTCTTCTGTTTAATTAATATTCACATACCAATGTTTAGTAACTGATCACCTACAAAAAATAAACGATCAAGTCTAAATTTAGATCTGAGAGGATCAAGTTTGATAATTCTTCAACATTACTTTTAAACACAAAAATATTGAACATTCACAACAACAAAAAAATAAACTAAATGTAATAATAGAAAGCAATACGATGTAATCGATTATTATTTCATATAATTGTAGTACTAATCAAATTATTAAAAAAGCTACAAATGTTTAAGTCTATATATATATTTGTTTTTTTTTTTACTTACGATAATAGTTGTAATAAAAAAAAGTAATCAATAGATCAACATTTTATTTAAGTTACCTAATTTCATTTAGGGATTACATAATATATATATATATAAATGAAGCATTAATAGATGATCCATATATTGAAATCTATAAGAAATTTAGGTTTACTGGTGAAGATATATATCCATAAACCATGTAAATTCAGAAAACATTAATAATAATTTAATATATCCCTAGATCTCGAAGAATCACCAAATTTTTTAAAATAAGACAATGGTTATTGTTCGTAATAGTTGCAACGATTAAAGAGCAAACTCTAGACTAAATAAGATGTGATATGTTGGACTATTTCCAACATTTATGAGTGAATGTTGAATGTATAGAAAATTTTAAACTTTATTTAAACTTTCCAAATACAAACAACTTGTATTGTCTATTTATTGACTAATCTGTCTTGTTTTGACTAACCTGTATTGTCTATTTGTGTGTTATTAATAATAAGTTGTTTGTATTTGGAAAGTTTAAATAAGGTTGAAAATTTTCTATACATTCAACATTCTCTAATAAATGATGGAAATAGTCCAACATATCACATCTTACAATATACCATCATTACGAACCTTCAGACAAATTCTAGACTAAATAGATCAAAAGGAATATTTATCCTCAACTTAGTATTAATATGCTATAAGTCATATTTATTATCAATTCAATATCATAATTATGCGACAAGTTAATACAAATATATTATAGATCTTTTAAAATAATAACCTGTTCTTAATATTTCTAAATTTTTAAGATCAAACAATGTACTCCCTTTATATACTACCTCTGATTTTTACATATTTTTTTAGTAATCTATTTAATTAAACTTAAAGCTGATAGTTATACTTGTTAAATAGAAGGCATGAATGTGTGTGCAAATATTTCGAATGTCACTCTTCCAGCAGTCAAATTCATCATGATTGTATTAAAGTAAGCTTATAGTAATTATTATAGCATTTTAATATTCATAATATATATATTATTACTATAATGGGCAGTCATCATTAACTGAATAATTCAACAACAAAAGGTATATACTAATTCAAACTTTAGAAAATATATTAAATTCATATCAGAGTGACAAGCATTCAAGTATTAATCATATTAAAATTTCTATACATATAAGAATGTGTGCAAGTAATAGAAATTCTCCATTTTCTACAGAATTTATAAAAAGGTTTGAAGTTTAGACTTTGCATTTATTCACAGAGGACATTGCTGAAAAACAACATTTGAGAGGGTGATTTATATTGCAAATCACAAAATCAAATATAATAACAAATATATCTCATACCTTGCCAAGTTAATTTTATGCAGCTAACTTATAGTATGAAAACAAATAAATTTTATGGGGCATGGTAAATTGTAAATCTACAAAATAATCCTTATAAAATATGGAGCATGAGAAAGAGGATTTAAAAATCATTTGCTTATTCTTTATATTAGACATACAAATATTTTTAATTCTTGAGTATCATGTAAGCCAGGATATCTTATTGATATTCACTATGCTAGAGACTTTTTTCCTCACACATAAGCCCACAATGGTTACTATAATGGAAATATAAATCCTAAAATGTATCTCAATTACTACTTTAGCATACGTAATAATAATAATATACTATGAAATACTTGACCTTAATAAATATTATTTATGTTTTATAAACTATAAATTAAGATATGTATTTAGATGAATTGAAATGCAAACCAATGATAAAAAGAATAAATTTATTTACATAAATGTAAGTAATATACACGACATATACATAATTCATAATTTAACTAAAGCATATTTTATATTAGCCTCACAAAAATTAATAATAAGGTAAAAGTGAAAAATATAACATGACCCTAAGAATTACTTCAGGATGAGAACATACACATTGGCTCTTATTTTTCAATCATTCCTCATTCAGGTTGCATCTTGTATACGATATATTGCATATATATTTTTATTTATAAAACTGAGCAAAGATATTATTAGAACTGTTAAAATATAATTTATTTTCTAAAAAAATGTGCATTGTAAATTAAAATATTCGGTACTAATCAGTAGGCCAGGTCAGCCACTGGGTGATATTCTTTCTCTGCTAAAAACACACAATTATATCGATCTGGGGCCGACTATTTTTAAAATATTTTTACATTTTCTCCGACTTTTATTAAAATATATTTCCAATTTGTCCGACTTTTATTAAAATATTTTTACATTTTATCAACCTTTTTAAAAAAATATTTTTATATTTCCTGTTTTTTTAAAAAATATTTTGACATTTGATATGACTTTTTAGTAATATTTTGACATTCTTGTAAATAATTTATGATACAAGATTTTATTGAAATATTTGGACATTTTCTTTTTAAAAACGGCAAAATAGACATGCGTAATACAAATAAAGCCCAAAAAAATATCACCATTTAGTCGCCATATTTAAAAAACAACAACAACAAAAAAAACGAAAGTTGAAAAAGTCAAAAATTTTGATCTTATTTTAATTTTTTTGGGTGAGATGGGGAGAAATACTTTGTCGTCACTGAGACAAAAGTTAGAGACAAAAGTTATTTTTAGTTTGTTTTTATTTTTACAAAAAAGATAATAAAAATTGGTTTTAAAAAGAAATGTTTTACTATATCAGTGGTATACAAATAAAGGCAAAACAAAAATCGCTGTATAGCCAAAAAAAGTGGCCATATTTTTTAACAAAAAAAAAAAAGACAACGAAAGTTGAAAAAGTCAAAAGTTTTGATCATATTTTAATGGATTTTTTTTGAGGTGGAGTTGACAACTAATTTGTCATCACTGATCAAACCAAACTTGTGATTTCAAAAATTATGTGCAACCTCAGACATTTTATTTGTCTTGTAATTTACGTGATTTTTCATGTGAGTTCTGGGAAAAGTGCTGGGCCATTACCTTTTGCAATTTTTTTCACCTTCCAAAATTTGTCGGGAAACCCAGCGAAGGTATTACAATTATTAGTATACAATACTATGTTGGGTAGGGGGTAAGATCTTTAATTCAGATGCATATTATAACAGTTATGGCCAGCTAACTTCCTAACACCCTCACATCATGCAATATCGATCTGTTATGTGCGTATTTGCATAGCGTCATGAAGCACATTAGCGGGTCTTATTTCTGGGTTTTAGCAGAGAAACAATGTCACCAAGCAACTGGCCTGACCTACTGATTAGTACCAAATATATGCAAGCAATTACAAAGGTCAAACATGTAAATAATTAAAGTACATAAAATTTCATAAAATAATTAATTATTTATTAGCTGATAATATGAAATCAGGTATAATTCAATGCTAATTAAAGTTTTGATAATAAAAATATGGCTACATCACGTTTTATGCCATATTTAATTTAATTTAAAAATAATATTCAATAATTATTCATTAAAATTTAAATATATATTACTATAATTAAAATATATATTAACAACAAAACTTAATATTTGTATTATTCTTTCTCTGATTATTTTTTTTAAATCACTTATTTGATTAACTTTTGCATTATCGAAAATGGGACTTTATTTTTTAAATTAGCGAATGGTGAAAACATTTTTATTCTTAGTGTTAAGTTCTTTATAGTACACATTTTTTTTAATCCAATGATTTTCTTTTTCTTTAGGCCCACTTATCTTTAAATGATGTATCAAAAATTACTAGTTGATAAATTGCATTTCTTTCCTTGTATTTATAGTCCTTACCCATTCTCTGTTTGTAATTTCTAACCTGTCATATGTGATTAATACAATGAGACCTAGAATATAGACTAATCTTCTGTATTTTCTTAGAGTGTAAATAAACTTTATCTTTGAAAGTAAATTGAATCCATTTTCAAATTTCCACTTGATTTTGCTTTTATTGAAAGTTAGACATTTGTTATCTAGCTAAATAAAAGAGCAATGTATGAAAAATTTTAATTATTTTCTAATTCCTGAGGAATGCAGCAGATGATGAAAAGGAGGAAATCACCCCCACTTCTTCATGCAATTTCCAAATATTAAATAACTTAAAATGTTTTAAATCTTTTCTTAAGAAAGAATAAAATCCTGTTGATTGTATTTTAGCATACTATTTTACACCTCAGAAAGTTGCAAGTGATTGTTTTTAGTGATGATAGACAATATTATTTAATGCATCAAATTTTTATATACCATTAAATTTTAAAATAATAATTAATTAATTAACCAGATTTATGATTATTATTATTAATGATTATTTTTCCATAATAACTTCATTAGTTAATAACACATTATTATTATTATTATTATTATTATTATTATTATTATTATTATTATTATTATTATTATTATTATTATTATTATTATTATTATTATTATTATTATTATTATTATTATTATTATTATTATTATTATTATTATTATTATTATTATTATTATTATTATTATTATTATTATTATTATTATTATTATTATTATTATTATAAATAAACATAAATTGCTGTTATAAATATATGTATGAAATTGTTGGTATTGTGTATGCTTGCCCTGATATACTACCACATAAACTTACATCTAATGTATAATATTCTGATTTTGCTTTTGAGGACAATGTTGTGCTCTTATATTTATTTTTGTATAATCATGGTTGCATTGGGTTTTGCTAAGATGCTCTCACTAAAGAGATTAATAAAGCAATAGAATAATTTTATTGCTGATTTTCTATTATTTTTTTGTTTATAATTATTTATTTAGTTCACTAATGTACTAGACTAAGACTACCTGCTTCCATATTGAATTTATTATGTGCATGCATCTCAAATCATTTAAAGTATTTTTATGCATATATGCCATAATATAAAATGGAATTATGATTAACAGTCTTTTACTAACAAATTCTACTATATTTTAATTATTTTTATAATATAAATACATACTGAAATCCTAGCAAAGCAATTAACAAGATATTGAACTTTTCCTTTTTTATATTGTAACAGTATAGAAAATAGAAAAATTCATGGGAAAGTGGGGAATCATCATCATCCCCATTTAACATAATCTTCACAGATATTAATAAATATAGAAAATGAGTATGTATAAAATAAATAAGAGCATGGCAGCATGATTATCAGCACTACACAAAACCTATAAGTAATTATGACAATAATTATAAGTTACAAGCTTTATCACCATCACCATGGCCATAGAGCACCAATACCTTTGCACCACCCAGAAAACTAACTGGATATCCAACCACAAACATAAATCCTCACATATATATAAAGCAACTATCATTGTTAAGATTAGTTTAGAAAGCAGGGACCTTAGGAAATGTAACTATTATCAAGAAAAAACAACTATTGCAGTATAAAATAAATTCATTGAAATAACTTAAAACAATGATATCCAAATTTATTAATTAGAAACTATAACAATAAAATCAAATAAAAGGTCTGTTAAGTACAATATAAATATAAATACATCAATCTGATTTTGATTCATAGATTGAAAAATGATAAATACTTAGGTAGCATTGTCTATAATATCCTGATATAGAATTTGTAAAATGTATTAAATAATCTCATACATATATGCACCCACATGCATGTCTAAGCATATACAATATTCTACTTATTAACAAACTAATAAAAACTATTTTATTATATTACATAAATGTATGTTTATTGATAAATAAGCATATACAAGCACATTTTAAAATATACATATAGTACTCTATTTGTTACTATATGGCAATATTATTCTATCATTAAATAATAAACATATACATAATAATTACACACATATATGCTTATTTCAATATGCAATAAAATATTTTCATTACTAATTCTAATTACTTTTACCTTGTAACATGTTACATATTTTGAAAATCCTGCGTGAAAGTTTTTCTAGACTAAATATATTAAAATGAATATTTATTATCATTTTAATATTATTACTCTGTACATCAAATATATTATCATTAAAGTTAATACAAATGTATTATAGAGGCTTTAATCAATAACCTCTTCTTAATTATTTGATATTCGAAAATGTATAAGATAAAACAATGTATCATTTTTATATACCTCACAAGTTTACATAATTTTCATTAATCTAGTTAATTAAATCTAAAACTGGTGGTTATACTTATTAAAGCCATAGATGTGATTGCAAATTCTTCAAATGTCAATCTTATAGCAGTCAAATTCAATATGACTGCCGTCAAGGAAATGTATATTGATTACTATAGGATTTTAATATAACATTTATAACAAACTGAGTCATTACTGGGCAAATCATCATCATCTAAATAATTTTACAACAAAATGCATGCATGAGCAAACTTTAAAAAATATTTTAAATTCATATAATATCAATCCCACAAATATTAATTCTATCAAAATTTTCTATAAACATAAAAACATACATAAATTATAATGATTTTCTATTTGATAATGCACAGTAAACTTTTTAACTTGTAGACCCTCATCTTCATTGAAAATCATTGAGTTTTCTCAGAAAACATGCTGCTATGCCATAAATTTGAGATCACTATTAATATTATCATAAATGTATTAATATTATCATAAATGGTTCATGACCCATGTTTTTTTTTTGATAATATAGATTTTAACATAATGCTTTTATTGTTGTTAAAGGTGGGGAAAAAAATAGAATCTGAAGAGGTAACATAAATAAACATTTCCTCTGTTTTTTTTAACAGAAGAAAATATTCAAAGGGCATTCACATTCTTCAGGTGTAAATTTCATGGCAAAGATTTTGAAGTATGGTTTAAAATTATTTTTTGCTTGTTTGTAAAGTATATTTGATTATTTTTACATACTAATTGGTTGATTATTATAAAGAAATACACAGGCAAACTTTTAATTTATTAACTTATGTTTTATTTTCAGAAACACACACACATATATAAAGATAATCTATTATGCCATTATCAGCCAAAATTGATTTGGTATTAAAATCTTTGAATATATTAAAATGTTTGTAAGAAAAGATCAGATTTTAAAGCAGAATTTGATAGATTTGTTATAAATCTACTTTTATTCATTCACATACACACTCTCACAAAAAAAAAAAAAAAAAAAAACAAAGTTAAAATAAAAATGAAGTCATTAGTTTTTAGTTTTAGATTTTACATAAATATATAATGTGGTTTTTTTTAAAGTTAGATTTATGAGACAACTGAAACAAAGATGTACATTGAAAAGGTAAAATACAAAAGGAAAAAAAAACATGAATATAATATAGGAACATACATATAACAAAATTTTAAAAAACTGAAAATTCAAAAGACTTGAGCAGGAAATAATTTTTAAAATAAATTATGAAGAATTGAATTCACCTAGAAAAGCAAGAACAGTCAATAAACTAAAAAAAAATTGATTAAGATGACATATTTTTTATATGAAGGATTTTTTTCTTCTTGTCCAGGTAATTATTATATGCTGCATGAAGGATAAATGTAAAAAAAATATTTTTTTTTTCCAGTAAGGGAATGTTGTAACTATATGGTTGGGCTCGATTATATCGAACCTTATTTAAATGATCAAATCTGAAAAATTTTAAATTTTAATTAATAACGATTGCAAAATATTAAACCAGTGAATTAAATCAATTGTATGTTATAGTGGTTGCTGCTTATATTGACCAGGGTTACAATTACAATATATATATATATATATATATATATATATATATATATATATATATATATATATATATATATATATATATATATATATATATATATATATTATTGTATTGTTTTGAATACTTAGTTATATATATATGGTCAATAGACAATATGCTAAGATGATGTGTAAATAATGTGATATTTTGAATTAACATAACATCTTGACAAGATTCAATGTTGAACAAAAATCAGTCAATTAAATTAAAATAAATATATGATTAAAATATATACTTGTTTATTAAGTTGATTATGTTGACACATTGAATTCAGTGATATATATATATATATATATATATATATATACTGAATTCAATATATATATATATATATATATATTGTGCCATTACAATTTAGTCACTAGCTAAATTTATAGTAATGTGCATGTAGAAAAGGTAAACCAAAATCATCAACACATTTTTATATAACCATAAAAGAAGCTGTAGGGCATCCAAGTTCAAACCCTACCATATCCAGTTTTAAAAGCTTTAGACAGAAAGAGAATGGGACAGCAATTATATGATTTATTTGTTTGTGTGTTGATAGAAAGGTAATACACACATTTAAACTACTTAATATTTGGTTTTCTGTTAAAAAGCAAAGTTATAATGCATACGTATAGGCAATGTATGTGTAAACTATTTAATTGTTTTATATTTCAAATATTCAACATTTTAACTTTCTTTAAAACTAACCTATGCTTGATCAATTCTAATATCTTATTCTATACTTCTATTTTCTTTTTTATAATTGTAATTGGGATTTAAAAGTTACAAATTTAATTAAATAATAGGGTTATAATTACTAAGCTAGCAATTATATTATTTAATGTTAGTTTATGAATGATTTGAAATGATGAAGTATGTGTATACAGAAATTTACATTTATTAAATATTGAAAGAACAGGAAGGATTAAATCTGTCAAATTATTTTTTTTTGTACAATTTTATGTTAAAAGAGGAAATCTGTTTAATCAGATATCTATCTTTGTAGCAATTTTGTTTTTTTTTTTTGTAAATGATTGTTTGTCACTTTGGGAGCTTAATTTGGGTGGGAACTCTAATTTTGAAATTGTCTTATCTTAAGATCTAAAGAAGGAAGCTCAAAAATTTGAAATGTTACCTAGATGTAAAAAAAAAAAAAGAAAGGAAATAAGGATTAAGTCTATTTTTTTTTAAAACAAAAGTGTCTGGAAAAAGGATTAAACTTTTCAGTTGAAAAATAATTTAGTTGAAAATAAATTAGAGATCTAATTAAAATGAATTTGTCCAAAAATAGCAAGTGACGCTATCTCTGATTGGTTAAGTTAGCTAAAAATTGGATATAAAAAGGTGTCTGGAATTATTATTATTATTGTGATTATGATTCAGATTATTAGACTATTAAATTGAATGTTGAAAATATAAGAAATGGCTGGCTAGAAAAATTATATGTATGTCCCATCTTTTCCAGACCATCTGGGGAAGCTGCACATCACATAGGAAAGAAAAGATGTTGTGTCTAAAATAATATTCTACACCTTTCAACTGGCCAGAGAAATAAGATGTTTTAATAGAAGGAAGAAAGCATTCACCTGCATTCGATGAAAGATGAATTAATCTACTGATAAATATTAATCATCAAGTCCAATTCATTGTTCCAACAACTGATTTTAAACTCAAGAAAATTTATAAATGTGAAAGCCGCTGTATTTCATCCACTAAAAGAATCATGCTTGACAGGAAGAGAAGAAAAATTAATATAATGATTTCCAAATTGTCGACTAAAGCAAATAACCTCAATAGAGTCATCATCATCAAATAGTTATACACCTCAAGAAAGAGATTGTTCCCAGTAAAACGGAAATGGTAGCTGCAGAAATATAGACATTATATAAGACAAGTTTGAACCCTTGGAAATTCGCCACAAACAAAAGATCGGTAATATGACTTTTTATATCTATTTTCTTTATGATATCAGAGTCTTAATAAACATTTTAGCAATAAAATGGTATATTTTATTTAAAGAACTTTTAAAGACTATTCAGATCGATTAAAAACAAGAATGTCTTACTAATAATAACTTTGAGCTTCATAAATGTTCTTGAATGTATCAAAATTATTTGTTTATTAATTTTACAGTTATGAAAAATATTAATGTGTAAAACAATTTTTTTTTATGGTATTATGATTTTAGTTTTAACTAATATTATTATTTTGGTTTTAAATAATATTTTGTTATTATGGGATAAAACACGCACATACATAATGGTATTTTTATATGTGTATAATTGCGAGTGAATGTGAAGTAACAAATAGTATTAGAATATTAGATTATTTTGTTTCAAGTTAAGTATAGCATTTCAGAGATAGAGAGGGGGAGAAAATAATTTAAAACTTGTTTCTAAAACTTGCTCTTTCAATTCTATTAACATTTTTTTTAACATTCTACTTACATGTTAGATTTATAAAGTATGTGTACTAATGAGCAGATAATATTTTTTCTTGAAATACTTTTCTCATGGAGTGAAAATTATGATCAATGTGACATCCAACTTAATACAAAATACATTTGAAGGGAAAGGGGGAAGAACTTGAAATTAATCTGAGGATTGTTATATAATCAGTTATTATTATTATTATTATTATTATTATTATTATTATTATTATTATTATTATTATTATTATTCATATCAATTTTCATGTTTATCTAGAAATTTTTATGTATATGTTAGAAATGCAGTAATAAATATTAGTTTGTTTTATTAAACGAGGTGTATATATTTCATTAAGTGTAGTCTTTGTTAAGTGTGATTATTCATCATCATCAATGGTTGAATATTAGTTATTTAAGATATAAGTAAATATGCTAAAATTAAGCAATAATTATGAATTTCTTTATAAAAATTAGTTTTATGTTTAGGCTTAGTCCTAGAGCTGTAGTTGAAACCCTTGTCATTATCGTTATTATTATCATCATCGTCATCAATGTTTTAATTAATGAGCTGTTTAACTGTTTAAAGGCCTTAAATAAATATTGATTTTATAATATTTAGTGATTTCTTAGTATTAATATAACCACATCCTGTCATCTATTTCATGCAAGGATGAGTGAATTGCCATCCTAAATTAGTTATACATAATCTGAGCTAGTAAACTTATAAAAATATTGAAACACATTTGTTATGTTAAGATCTAAGCAATGATTTATGTCTAATATACTCCACTTTGGTTTAAAGATGTTTTACTTTTACCTAACTATTAGTGCTTATAGTGATATGGCTCAAAAAAGCAAAATCTTCCATTTTTATTAGAAATAAAGTACCAAAAAAGGGGATTCAAACCTGGTACATGTGAAAGGTTATTAGATATAACCGTGTCTAGATTCAGATAATCTAGTGGCGCCCTGTTAGACCATATTCACTTAGTATTTGTTTAAACATGCACTTAACATCAAACCAAGAAATGAAAGTGGATAAGATCTACTGCCTGTATACCTGAGTTATATTTTATTGAATTACTAGTGTACTCACCTCACGTGATTTCATATACCTGAGTTATAATACTTGTCATTAATAATTTGCTTATAATTATTGATATTTGGATATTGAGAAATCCAACCTTATTTTAAATATTATGATCTTATATATTGTAGACTACTCAGGTATGGTAATAGTTATTTGAGCGACCTTTAATTTTGTCACTTGGACTCCTTCACTTATTTCTATTTGATCCTTAATTATGTTACAATATATATATATATATATATATGTATATGTCCAAAAGATGGCGCTATACCAAAACCGCCGAACAAGTGTAAGATTTGTTTTACATAAACGAAAAAAGAGTCAGAAATTAACTACCTCTTTCATTTGCTCACCCCCAGATCAGCTGATTTCAAGCTGGTTTGCTCTCCTCAGTGGGGGATAGAGTGCTGTTATATATATATATATATATATATATATAACAGCTATGTATATGTCCTTCAGTTAAACAAAGAATATTTATTATACTTTATAATACATCAATAACCATGAAATTATTCAACAATTTAGAGATCTTAACATTATACTGATCCAATTTGTATGTTCATTCATCAAGACTTAGGACCTGAGCAGAAATACCTCAAATCCAGGCATACCCGAGATACCCAGGCCAGGAACACTCATGAATTTTAACCTATTTACCAATTTCCCAAATCTATGATCACATAAACATCTCAAGTGATATAGATGAATTTAATTCATCCTGGCCTGGAGACTCAGTGGAGAGACATGATATCTTGCATCTAAGTGATACTATGTAACTAAATAATGAGGGTTACTACATAAAATAATAAGATAATGTTTAGAATGTATAGGTTAAGGAATGAGGAGATTAAAGTGGCTGGTGAATGACTGATAATGACATGAAGAGTGGGAAACTTCTAATAAAAAAGGGGAAAGGTCTATATAGGATAAGCATGATCTTGTGTAACCCAAGCATAATAAATTCTCAAAGTATGAATTATTGTAAAAAAAAAAAAATCGTGACAAAATTAAATAATAATTCAAACACTTGAATAGATTGAGACATAAACTTTACTAAATACTGTCTGATGCAGTTATTTATATATTCTAGTCATAGATTTTATGCAAAGAATACTTGATTACATATTTATATGATTACATTATTTAATATTGTAGAGGATATGGTGCCAATACAACATGTTTTTTAGGAAATGATACACATATAATAGTGTATAATCAATATAGTGCAGTTTAATATGCCAATAATAATTAAACAAACTTTCTCATAATAATTTAACAATATTAACACTATTTTAGAATTGGGAAAAGTAGGTAACTAATGACCATCACAAAATAGATATAAAGAATAAAAACCTTTGTTGTTTATAGTCAGAATTGAATTAATATACATATAATCATACTATAGTCAATGCCATATTTCTAGCATTTAGCAAGATATAATAATATAATTTACAAGGTTGAATATAGACATGAATATGCAATTATTTGTATATTTAACAGAACAAGATTTTGTTTATCCACCAACTTAATGGAGTTTATCAATGTAAATGATAGAGCGAGAATTGCTAATGTATATAAGAATCGTTCACTTGTAAGGGTAGACAGCTGAATACCAGCTTTACTTAGAATTCCAAATACAATTAATATTAATGAATAATGAATGCCTAAGTATTATCGCAGCATTATGAGTTATAGATATTAAATAGGCATAAGTCTAAAATAGTAATAAGTTATTGTGCTAGCATGTACAGCAGCAATGAATGTTCAATCCACTTGGAGCTGATGAGATGCTCCATTATTGATTAGAAAATAAAAGAGTATGTCTGCACTTTTTGCAGAGCAATATTTCAAGACATGGTAGGTAGGAAGTGTGATGAGCTGGCTTTCCCAGGGTCACTTCAAAGTGTTCTAGGGAACAAATGCATACCCCTTGATTAGAACAAGTATGGTGACAATATGGGTTCAGAATTTTTGACAATCCCAAATGACAAAGCAATATATAATAATTAATAATGCTGGCATGCTAGCAATGCTGTGATAAATAAGTATATCCCTAATGGCATTGATATAAATTACAGCCCTAAATAATCTAACATCAAGCGTAATGGCATGACTAAATACTAAACACATTATAGGTATAAATATTATTTAAATAACTATGTGAATCTCATAATAATGGAGGAGCACATTATCCTTCTATACAAATGAACCCCACATACATTTTAAATCAGAGATAGAATATCACAAATGTACATTCGAGAATAAATGATTATTTTATTATACTCAAAGAAGTGAAGATCATGAGATTATTTTCAATATATTACAAGTATGATTTAATTAATAGGGCTAGGTAACTAATGATAAATTAATATTACTAATAAACATAGGGGAGAGTTAATAACAATCTACCATTAAAGTATATATAAAGTTATATTCAATTATTACTCAATCCAGTGAGCATGTGTTTTATAGGAAACTTATAATCATTAATTAATCTCTCTTTAATAATGGGATTGACTAGAATAATAAATTGGGTTTGCAGGGTTGGCATATCAATTCAAATTCAAATCAAAATACATAAAACATAAGATATTATTATTTGATTAAATTTGTCACACTAAAACACACAAATAAAAGAAAGTGTGAAATGGATGAAAGAGATTACACTTTTATATTTTGTAGGGTTATAGAGAGTCAATAAATAAGAAGTTGAGATATAATATGTTTAATTGGCACTATATCACCAGGGTAATAATGGAAAGAGAATTATATTTACAAGATTAAATAGAGCATATATATAATTGAAATAGAGTATCCAAAGTTTTTAAGACAGCATTGAATGATTACCTATCGATGTCATGTTGCCAGCTGGATTCACATTCTTGTGAGGCAGTTTATGTTAAAGCACAGAAGCAATGCTTATTTCATTGGAGGACAGGTAGCATTTTCTCCATAAATCACTTTCTAATTTTAATTCTCCATTGGTTTATAGATAATAGGAATAGTATTATAGCTCTGAGACGATCTTAGGAAGATATTAGAACATCATAGTATTGAAATTTTAAGTTACATGGATTCTAGTAGCCTCTGAACTAAAATATTTTGTTCTTTTCTTTGTGTCAAAATTGGCTCTATTTATGTGGCTCTATTCCCTTAGAAATGCTTTTAACATATCACCCAAGGCAATGCAGATACCAACTTACCTCATGTGTTCTAAATCAGCAGGAAATATACTTTTGTTTGAATCTATTTTTAATTTAGAAATGGATTCAAACAAACATAATTTCAATTAAATTATTCATGGCCAAAATTAATTAAATGAGCAATTTTCTTAAATTAAACTAATGTATCGCTCTATTGTTCACTAAATTTAAACTACTCTAATAGCCTTCCAGGACCTTCTCAAATATCGTGCCAGCGTTTATAACCATTTCATATTAGCTAATGCTAAATAATAATAATAATAATAATAATAATAATAATAATAATAATAATAATAATAATAATAATAATAATAATAATAATAATAATAATAATAATAATAATAATAATAATAATAATAATAATAATAATAATAATAATAATAATAATAATAATAATAATAATAATAATAATAATAATAATAATAATAATAATAATAATAATAAATGTAATAATATTTTATATAACATATAATTATCCGCTGTACATAAACACACACATGCATGACTGTTATTTTTGTGAAAATTATAATAAATTTTATAGATTTAATACCTATAAATACATATTTAAAATTATTATAGCAGGCTGGAAAGAATTACATGTATCTACATGTTGACTCTCTGATAACCTAAGTGCATGGAAGGATGGTTTGAACCCCACCTTATAGCTAGTTATGTTATCAATCAGTGAACTATAAATCTGTATCACAGATTAACCACTTCAACATAGAGTACAAATGCTTCAGATTCACTGATGCTATACATTATATTCTAACTTACAAAAAAAAAATCTATTATAGTGAAGAAAGATTTTTCACCTCCTTTTTTTTTCAAATTTATTATATTGATATAAAATATCTTTCTATTCTCATCAAAATTGGAGACAATTTTCTGTTTCCAAAGAGTGAAAATAAAGAAATAAAGTTAAGAAAACAATTACTTTACATCTTTAAATGAACAAATAATCCCATATTAATTTCAATGTAAATACACTTTTGCAATTAGGCCACTTTTAATTTAAGTAATAAAATTATTTACCATTATTACTCACAAACCATAATAAGAACCTTGTATATTTGTTGATTCTATCTCTAGAATTTTTGAAAGTTACATTTTTCCATGAAATAAAATCCCACTCTTACTTTAAATATGGTTCCCTTTCTTAGCATATTTATCTACAGAACCATAATTTACCCATTATGATAGTTACAATTTGTTTCAAAAACTGTAGTCTTCTTTAAATTTATTTGTTGATAAGTATCTTAACATCAAAACATGTAATTCTGGCAATGTTATCATTTCTCTTCATATAGTAGGGAATAAGATGTAACATGAAGTTACTACATAAATCATGTCAAGTTATATTATCTTTCTAGGTATTATATTGCTGCAAAAGCAACAGGAAGATGCATATCTAATGATCTTTAGTCTGACATCCTGAAAAATCTATAAGCATAAACAGAAATTATTATAATTGCATTTAAATAATATATTAAAAAGTGTTCTTTCACACTAGTGTATTGCTTATCTATGATTTTTGACTGAAAAGTGAAATTTTTCTTTTGATGTTTGTGTTTCCTGTTAAAATATGATACTGAAAATTGTTGTCTTGTTATACCAGACTGAAGTTCCCATTTAATGTAAGTGTGCAAAATATTTCACACACATAATTGGTTAACAGTAAATAGAAAATAAAACATATATTCATAAAGCTGTTTTATATAGTTGTTGAACCATTAATGACCTGTTTACTGAAAAAAACTTTCCAAACTTAGGAGTAAATCTTTTCATCAATGCAAGGAATGTTTCTGTAAACATATCTTATATTTTACCTAGTATAAAACCAATTAACTTATTGATTTCAGGAACAATAGTTGTCCTGCACATTTATAACTTTTCATATTTTCAATTTCTTATATTAGAAGCATACAAGAATAGGGTATTTGTTTTTTTTTTTAAATAAATTTTATATAAATAATTCATGCAATAAATTATTACTTTTGCTATCTTTAATTATTTCTAATCTTATATATTTAGCAATTATGTTACTTAATTGACCAAAATTACTACTATAAAAATATAGATGTGGGTTTTGTGAGTAAAATCTATATATTTCACTAAGCTTATATAAATATCGTATATTAAAATTGTTTTAGCCATGAATAATTTGGGATGCTGCCTATATCATTAATTTAATCATTTTTTTGTGGAATCAAAGTTTTCTGACTAATAAAACAAGAGAACATTTGTTGATCATATTCCTGCCTAATTTTATACTATTCTAGTTTTAATTTTTGTATCATCATTTTGGTTCCATTTACAATCATCACAATATATATATATATAATCTTATTTACAAATCAACTGAAGCTAAAATCAAGTACTTTAATAATTTACAAAACAAATTTCCTAGAGGATTATTTTAATTCAAAACCAATCAACATATTTTTATAGCTATATTAAGTAATACTAGTAGTAAGCTTTAACAATAAATGTACTATTCTATTAATACAAAATGATAATTGAAACATAAATAGTATTAAATTACATAGTTTGCTAAAAACCCTGGATGTAAATTGTTAATAAGAAACTAAAATGGCATCATTATAAAAAATACCAAACTTTTGTTAAAAATCTGGTATTTTAAAATGAGAATCTATAGTAAAAAATATGGTATTGTGAAAAAGTATTAGTAATTATTTATTTAATAATAAATTTGTTCTGGTACAATTAAATATATATTAAAGAAAAAAAGTTGCACTTTATGAACTAATACAGACTTATTTAATGTGGGAAAAATAAAACTTGAATTTCCCCTCTTACGCAAACAATACATTATGAATATTTTTGGCAACTGTTTTGTAAGATTTTAATAGGTATTAAACCTTTAGCAATGCACGCTGGCTGATGGCATTGTTTATTTGCAAAATCACATAAAATATAATGTTACCAGGCCATCGTTTTTGGGATTTCTTAATGTTATTATTTTTTTTGTAATTATTTTTTGTCTTAAGGAGGTTTTTTTTTGTTTTTTTTCTTCTAATTTTTATTACTTTTTTTAATTGTTTTTGTCTTAACATTATTTTATCTCTTTAAAATATTTTTTTTTCTCATAATACAGACACACACACACATATATATATATATATTGTGCTGGTCAAAATATGCTTATCCATCTAACACGAACTGGAACTCACAAAATGTACTTCAAACCCAATCGAGCCCGAGATTTTGGTCAGGGACCAGCCTGGATTCAAACCCACTCTCCAAGCCCCAGGTCAAACACCCAATGGACAACATAACAATGATGGCAGATGAGAATTAATTCTTAATCCGGCCCGCTAGCAAATCGGAGACACAATAAGACTCATGGACTTAAACATATATATAAACAACTTAAATACTAGACATTCCAAAGATAAAATCCAATATAATTAGTTAATAGGGGTTTTACTAATGAAAAGCTATGAGCAATTAGTGAATTGGATTGATCTAATAATAAGACAGAAACTAATAGATAATGAATTATAAAATATATTTATTGACAAATTTCATATGTATCTTGATGTAACATTATTTAGCACACAGGCATTTTATTTATTAAGTGACATTACTCTAGGACATTTAAACAATAATTGATATGTTGGCAAAGAGATTTGTGGCCATTATTTAATGGAAACAAATATCACGCTATACAACTAATCACTACATTAACTTATTAGTTATGTCCTTTTATAATCAGTTCAAGTGGCTATTCTACATGAAATCAAATCAAGTCTGGAGTGAAATTTAATAATACATGTGATTATAATAATAAGTTTTTATATTAAATATGGGCATATAAAGCATCCCAGATAGCTTTAGATCGAACGGGTTTTCAAGAATGCTTCGGTTTAATGCCGAAGATTGCATATTAGTGAGGAAAGAGTTGGCTATAACGATTTTACTAATATGCTAGGCACAAGTAAAATATAATAATAAAGTTGCTCTGTGGATGGAAAATAGTTTTAGGGTTTTTGTGACAAACAATGGTTTACCCAATAACCGGTCGTCACGCTGCTAATGGGGAACCTTTATTTGGTTCAGAAGAGGTGGGGGACTTACATGCTAATCTGGCCCATAGCTCAGACTTCGCTACTGCACTACCCATAAAAGAGGAAGATGGGCTGGACTTACCGTGGCTCCATCTTATATATATATATATAAAACAGCACAACGAGAAAATATTAAGTTTCACATCCGCCAAGCCGAGGATATTATAAATTAAATATCATATATTAAATGAACACCAGTTCATCAGCTTGATCAAAAGAGCCAACTCTTCTGCAGCATGAGAAATACGATATGCTACTGACAGGAATATATATCTATACAAACTTTACTTTATCCTGTTCAATCTCTTTAGTTACTTATAACTATTAAACTTTTAAACAGGGGGGGAAAGTATATTTAATAAGGGATTTACGAATACTTTACTAAAAAATATACTTATGATTACACTCCAGGCTAGTTTAATCTTTAGTAACATAATAATTAAAGGTTGAAAAGCCACATTTTATATTTATATTAATTAATTTACTAAATGACAAAATATGAATTTGGGTTTCGAAACAGCGCATGAAATGACGCTATATAAATAATAATACGGAGATTTTAAATTTATATCTTTAAAAACATATTCTATAATTAAATGCATGCCATTTCGAAACATAGGCATAATTAATAATTATTAAAATAAGCAACAGAAAGGTAAATATACTGCAGTGATTAATTTATATAGCAAAATATTAATAACAAAGAAATTTAGCAAAAGCATTTCATTTATAGATTTCAAATACTATTTAGAAAGAGTTTACAATATTGAATTAATAAAGAAATTTGCAAAAGTATTTCATTTTATAGAATTTAAATATTATTTGGAAAACAATTTAGACAGAAGTTACAATAATATGGTTAGCTAACCTGATTTTAAAGAAATAATGATTGTTTTTGAAATTCACACAGAGCTCTGCTATTTTAGTAATATTAAGACAGTTCTCCTATATCTGAACTGGGGATATTCAAGCTGGAATGAAGGTGACTTCTTTGGCAGCTTACGACATGTTATATTTAGTTGGGAGATGATTTTAAAATGGTGTTCTTGTAGCTGGATTGAAATTGGGATGAAGGCAAGTCCTTTTTAGCGGCTTATGGGATCCTTTATTTGGTATAAGCTTATTGGTTGTTGCTTCGGCATTGGATGGATTGAACTTCGGCATTCCATCACGGGAATGGCAGCAAAATTTTGCCTGACTTTAGCCAGACATGGTAAAATTAAACAATTTATAACTTGGATAGTAATAGCTCTTCAAAAGCAAGATGGAGTCTATCTTCCCGCTTAAAATAAGGCCTATTTATATATTTCGACTAAGCTTTAACACCTTCTTGGAATTTTGTTTGCCTCGGGACCAATTGACTTTTAATTAAACAAAATAATATAATCATATTTCTACAACAGATAACGTCTCCGAGGTGTTACATTTAATTTACTTAAAATTTATTAAAATATATAAATTATATAATTCGATTCAGATTTCACTAATTAAATTCCTTTCTAGGTATTATAGAATGTTAAAGCTTAGCAGAAGTAACGGTATTCTGATTCAATGATAAAGTCTTTTGTTGCAAACAAAAATCAATCAGTAAACTAGATTTTACTTTTTACCCGGGGTGCAGTCACTAAATGATTTCTTGTTTACACAAAATTTTCATTTTTAATTACAAATGGATGATTTTTATTTTACTGAAATAAATAACTTTTAACATATTTGTTTTTACAATATTATTTGTTTATTAAAAAAAAAAAAGCAAATTTAAGGAAAATACTTTAGTTTCAATTATATATGTAAAACATTAAATCAGAAAACCGTTAAATATATTTTAAAGAAAATGTTTTACATTATTTTTATTTAAACTAAATATATATATATCATTCCAATGTTTAACTTATCCATCCACATACAAATATAATAGCAAATATAATTAAGAATTGACTGAAAATTAATAAAACATTTTATAATAATTTATGAGCATTTCTCTGCTATAATTTTATCAAACCTGTCTAATTATAGCGTGTTTTCGTATGTAAATGGATGATGCAATTCAAGCGGCCATTATAGCAAAGTTTTCCCACTCGACTTATATATAACATTTTTACATATGACATTTTTACATTTAAGATAGGTTCGAAACTAGTTCAGATGAGTAGGTCATTAGGTTGATGGTGAAATGGAAAGGGATTGGAGGTTTCCGTTTCAATATATATAAACACAAAAACAGAAATGAAAACTGATTTGGTTTTTATTAATCAAAACACAAAACAAATTTCAAGTGAAATCAGAAAAAAAAAGTAAAACATTTTTACAACTCTCCAAAAAAGCTATGACACGGAGCACTTTACATAATAGAATTTATGAACCAACATTATTTTAAAAAACCTAAGAATTATCTTTTTCTGAAATGAAATAATTACATCTTTAAATTACATTATAAATGACAGCACATGGTGCTGTAATGTGCAGGGCTGGAAACCTGATGTTTTTGATGATCCAAAGGATCATCCAAAAGATGTACTAGTCTGATCAAACTAAGCTTATGATTTACAAAACAACATGCAACCTCAGCCATTTCATTTGTATTGTAACTGTTCTCACATAAATGTGCCTTTTTGTGTGAATTCTATCAAATTGTGCTTGTCCCTACCCTTTTGCAATTTGTTTCACTTTTCAAGCTGTGTAGGGGAGCATGGTCACAGGCTTACAATTACTAGTATGTAATACTGCACCTGTTAGACTGTAAGATCATTACTTCGAATGCTGATTACAAGAGTTATGGTCAGTTGAATTCCACACACCCTCACATTCTACTGTAGTGATATGTGAAATGAGCACATTTGCATAGTGTTGCAAAGGACATCAGTGGGCTGTAATGTTTGTTTGCAATGCAACATAGGCCCACTAATGGCTAATATATACAGAACTGTTCTATAGGCCGTAATGTGGGCCATGTAAATGACATTTTTATATGATTTTGCACATAAACAATACCATCAAGCAGTGAACATGGCTAAATGATATATACCATTTAATATATATGATTTCAGAATTAAATATGGGTAAAATACAATTTTTAAACAGAAATGCAGTCCTACAGTAAAGAAACTATTAATTATTTATTTAACAGCAAATTTGGTCCCATTAATAAACAAATAAAATATAATATGGGATTGGGTGTTAAGTATATATTAAATAAAAATAATAAAATAATTCAGTCAGCACCGAAGGCATAGAGGGTGGAGCTCCCTAGTATACTATTAGTTTAATAAATATTAAGTGTCACATTCTATCTAGCCAATATATTAATTTCATTCTACATTACTAACAATGTTGATAAAAGTATTCTTATGAAACATCAGAGTTCCAAGAATTACTGGATTTATTTTATTCTTGATCATTTATTCAACATTTAGAGTGCTTTTAATTCATAACATGAGGGAGAGTGATTTTTTATTTTTTGTTTACATATATACATCGAGTTATGTTTAACTTAATGTTTATATATATGCAGAAAAAAAATGCAGAAAATAAAAGAACAAAAACAAATATAATTATAAAATACTTTCAAATAATATATAAAAAATAACTTTAAATAAATAAATTAATCAATTCTTACTTACAAGTTTTAAAAACATTGTTTCCAATTAGCTGATTAACAATAGTGAAAAGAAACAAAATCCAAATACGAAATGGTTCAGACGTAGAAAAATTATATCATCCTTACTTAAAAATTTCTGTATAATTGGTTCATCTATAATTTATATATATATATAATTATAATGAGAATTTTTGTGTATTTGTCTACAAATATTTTATCTATATTATACTTAGGCATCAAACATTTAAAAATGGTATTGCAAAGTAAAATGCAATATCAAGAAATTGTATTTTTTTGTGTTCTGCACTCTTATATTGTACAGGCTTAATACCTGCATTTATATATGTGATATATACAGGATTTGAACTCAGCCTTTCACATGACCCACAAAACTCTTAGTGCCATCTTATATTGCGGGTCCACCTGATAACCCACATGTTGAAAAGATAAATAATCACCAATATACCTAATTCGTGCTAAACCAGCACTCATCAATTGGTCCAGATTACCATCTCCACACATATATACAATCACTACTCAGCTTTATGTTAGGATAGCTAGTTTGAAGCCTGTCCATTAAAATGTGAAGATTGGCTATCTTAATATAAAGCTGAGTATTGATTGTATATATGCGTGGAGATGGTAATATGGACTAATTGATGAGTGCTGGTTTAGCACGAAATAAGTATATTGGTGATTATTTATCTTTTCAATATGTGTGTGATCAGGTGGGTCAGCAATATAAGATGGCACTGAGATTTGTGGGTCGTATAAAATTCTGAGTTTGAATTCCTTACTACTTATTCTAGATTTTATAAACTTTGTTAAATCAGGAAAAACAACTTATGAAAATATCTAGATAGTTGAGATCTTTCATTTTCATACATATAATGAAACAATTTGTGCCTAACTTACAATTCATAATAAAATCTACTACTAATCTAAATGTTACCTTTTGAGTTATAAGTGGGATGACAAGAAATACTTTTAGATGATTTCAGCTAATAATGTCAGTTTTTAGTTGTTTGACTTAATACATTATAGCTGAAATGTTTTTAGATAAATATCCAAAATTCTCATTATATTTTTAATATTTAAATATAACAATCAACCCTTAAGCTATCAACAATCTCAACCTGTAGCCTTAATATTGAAAAATACACACAAGCGCATGCATGGTATATATATATATTGTACCGGGTTCAAATATGTGATGTTCGAAACACCGGTTTCTTAGGCAGAGAAGAACATACTCGGAGAATATGTATGTCCAAACAATAGCTATAAAATATATAACTAGTGTTACATTTCAACGACATAACTTCTTCTCAACTGTTAAATTCAACACCAAGTTCAAAGCACTTTTTTGTTTTGTATAAACATGGGCACCAGTTATTTATCCAGAAGAATAAACAATGCACTTTGTACAATGGCCACTAATTCAATGCCTAACTACCCATGACTAGCTTAGTCTACTTTTAATCAATAACAAATTATTGTTTCATAATAGTGGTGAAAAGAATGAATAAAAGATTGGTAAAAAGAATTGTCCGACAAAATAAAGCTTAAGTTTAAAGACAATTTATTTAATTAACACTTAATATACCACTTTTAAATACTCTTGTAAATTTTAATGACATAACTCTGGCATTTTATCCAATGATCACACACATATTAATTCACACACCAACATATATAATAAAGCATTAAATAATATAAAACACATATATTCAGAACACACAAATTAATAGTTCATTTTTATGTGCTATAGAATTCATATAATTAGACTCTTGAGGCTTGATGCATTTTTACAAATGCAATGGCTACTATATAAAGAGAATAAGAAAATGTTTTACCTAGAATTTTAGAACATGGATGCATCTTGCTGTTTGCTGCTTCTAATGAGGTATCTCTAACTGGTTAGATTTGAAGTTCCTTGTGGAGATTTTTGCTGATTATTCCGAGGCATTTCTTGAAGACAATTATATTTTGAGCAGCTTTAGGTTGTTACACAGACATCACTTTGATTGGATAGATTTGGCTGTTTTCATTGGACTTAAGGCTGGGGAAAGTCATATGTTTTCCGAGGTTTTAACACTGCATTCTTGTCTTTGGATGTATAATAATCTGACTGATAGAATTCTCTTAAACACAACTTTAATGTGACTCAAAATCGACTCAAACTTGACTGCCTGTCCAATAAAAAATTGTCCTTTTATACATGAAGCGTGTTGTTGAAGTTCTTTTCATTTGTAGCTAATCCTTTGGAGATAAGCTTTTTAATCCTGTTGTTGAAATTCCTTTGATAATCCTTTAACATGTTTAATTAATAGCCATGTAAACATGTTGTTTTTAAATCTTTAATTAGTAGCCACTGCTGAGTTGTTGTTTAATTTTTTAACTCTCATTTATTTTTTAATATAATACTAACACGCACACACACACACATTTATTGTTTCTTTGTTTACTCTTGCACATATATATTTTAAGATTACCTTTTTTTCTTTCTTTAACTTCAATGAAAAGAGATTTATATTTTAAACTTTTAACTTATAATAATAAAAAACTCTTTAACTTCTTTTATGAAACTTTTAGTTTTTCTATAGGAAAACTCTCCCTCCCCCCTTTTAATTAATTAATTGTAAGTTTTATTTCAAGAACTCTTAAACTTTTAACTATTTATTTTAATGAATAATAATAATAATAAAAAAACTCTGACTTTTAATAACTTTTAAAAGATTTATTTTTATTTTATAATTTTTAGCTAAAATTATTATGTACCAACACGATATTGGTACATTACACCGCCCTCTGTTTGAGAGTAAAATGTGTCATTTTTGACCATTTTATCTCTGATAACCTTAATTCATAAATCTAAAATTATTTATTATTTTATAAGTTTGCCTTTTAATATCTTTCACTTTACATACTAAGGGCAATTTTCAAGTATGCTTTACTTCTTTCTATACTGGCAATATTGCTTACAAATGATCTAGTCCTGGATAGTGACCACGAGGACAAACTAAATTTGTGGCACAGGGATCTTTGGAGATGAGGCAGATGCAGATTTGCTGGCTTATACCATCTTACACCAAAGCTTCGGATGCTGATTCTCTTGACTGGACATTGACTAAGAAAAGGTCACTGTGAATGGCAGGATTTATCAACTGTTCATTTTTGACTTACGCTTTGGAAATGAGATACGAGATATGGGGATTCTCCCCTGAAAAAGTGACTTACGACTTACTATGGTTTTTCCCAATGCACATTTTAAATGAGGAATGATCCCTGATAAGTCCGTTATGGGTGCTAAATTTTATCCAGTTGACAGCTTTAACTTATCCTTGTCTACAACTTATTTCAATACTACCCTCATTCCCTTTAATTTCAAACCCTTATACATTCCTAATATAACTTAGATTGACTTTCATTTTTATCACTAATCTTACAATATTATTTTTAAATTCCCCTAAATCTTATCTTAAACCATTTATTTATATTAATCTAATTTTACAATATTATTTTAACATATTTACTTATATTACACTAATCTTACAATATTATTTTTAAACCATTACGAACATTATTTTACACAGTTATTTAATCTTACAATACTATTCTAAACTATCATGGACATTAGTTTACATATTTATTTATATTAATCTTTCGAAATTATTTTTTAAACCATTACTCAACTTCTTTAGTTAACTTGCATGTATTCAAAAAACTATTTTATTTTATTACGATCCTTTATTATACAGATATTTTATTCATTTTATTTGACTTGATTGCTTTAAACCATTTATTTACTTCCTTTTATTAACCTGCATGTATTCGAAACAAACTTTTATTTTATTATGCCACTCTATTTTATTCATTTATTTAATTCTACAAACATTACTTTTAAATCATTAACTTGACCCATTTATTTAACTTGATTTTTACTTCAACTGTTTATTTATGAGCATTTTTCTTTCTTAATATGTGCGTGACAAAAAAAATATTTTATTCTACGAAGCCTCCATTATTATTATTACCTTCAAATATTTCATTTATTATTTTAGTTTTAAATAGAAGTTTCAGATTATAATCATATTCGTGCTCATTGTTCATTTCCGGTCCTTATTTTTTTCCTTTACTATTCACCCGATTACTAACTTTTAAACTATGTCAGGTGGTTTCTTCTTTCTTTCTACTAACTCACTAACATAAATTATACTCCATATCCTCATGTCTATCCCTCGATTAAAATTTGTTGCTTTATCTCTTTCCCGTTCTATTTTCAGCTTTATAGATTAGAAAACCTTTAAGCTTCGCAGACCTCCTTATTTTCCCTAACCGAGAATATTTTTTCCTATGCTTTCTTTTTGTTTTAAATCTGTTTGAAACGAACACGAACTTTTACTTTAATCTTTTTAAATTTTTGTGAAAACTTTTCTACGCTATCTTCTACCTTGAACTTATGTCTCTCTTTTATTTCTTGATCTATCTTTTCCTCTGTCTTAGCACTATCCTGTTCTGCTTTAATTTCCATCTCTTTTATCACCTCCACTTTTTTTTCAACTTCCTGACTTTCTTTAATTAAATCTAACTATATAATTTCATGGTTCTTCTCTACCTTTACTTTTATTTCACATCTTATTTCTCTTACTTCTGCTCTGAGTTCCTTAATTTCTCCTTTGACCTGTTTAATTTCTTCTTTAAGTTCTAGCTGACCTTGTTTAAATTTCTGACACAATTCTTCTTTGAACTCTTGTATCATATTCATCATCATTTTCATCATCATTTGCATTTCAGATATCTCTTCTTTTTTTATTTCCTCCATTTTTGAAACAATATTTTTTTATTTGACTAAATTTAAATACGATTGTTTATTTATTTTTGTTAACACGGAAGCATACAACTAACTCTACCCCCTAGTTCTTTCTCTACCCATTCTTGATGCTTTAACTCCACCCAAAATATCCAACTGTCTCTGATTTAACAGAATGATTTATTTTAAATAACGTAAATAGCAAAAATCTCTTTCAAGAGAGATTGAATCCTTAGGTTTGGTTATTATATTGCTGATCTTTTGATGAGTAGAAAACGCTGTATTTATATTATAGCATTTTAATATACGTCCAATACTGTCTGTATTTCTTTTTACATATGGAATGAAAATCCTAATAGCTGATTTATCACCTAGTGGATAACTTGTGTGATCAAGTCGAAGCATATATCAATATTTAAAATATTTTAACATGGATGAATCCGCGAAATATGTCTTTTATATATATCAAATAAAAATACATTTCTAAAAGAAAAAAATACATTGCTTCTAACTGTTGCAGAAGAAAAGATATTATATCAATAAAATATAGCCAGGCGCCCTGGCACTTCAGTAATAATTATGAAAAAAAAAATTCATTACATTTTTTATCTTGTTAAAATCAAGATTATGTTTTGCATTATTTATTCTTGATGCCATTTTTAAATGTCTATCTGGATTTTGTCTTTTTTAAAGACTTATGTTCATAATACAAAATGATTGATTGTTCACAAATATATATGGAATTCAAAAATCCCCAAAACATTTTACAGCAAACTTTCAAATGATGGCAAATTGAATATTAGTTAGTCATAACATTTTGAAAATTTTTTGAGGTACAGAGTCAATGTCAGCAGAAAATGGATTTTATATAATTGATACTAATAACAAAATCATTGAAATGTGTGTTAAACTCATTATATAATTGTAATGAGTTTTCCTTGGCATAATCTAATTTAATTTTTGCTATATTTTTTTAATGATTTGAGTGTTAGAAAATGATTTAACTATAGTTTAATTATTTGTTCAATAAATAATTTTTATTTCACATGAAAAGCCAAAGCAATTTTAGTAATATCTTGGATATGCTGATTTTCATCTACAATCAAATTAGCAATGCTGTGAGGATTAATTCTGTCAAGTGTGAAAATATACAATTTTCATAAATTTTGAATGTAAATATAATAATTATAACAATTTTTTTCACTGATTAAAATACATGAAACCTTTAGCTCATGATTTAACTAGTATTTATCTAATAAACGCTTAAATTTAATATTTTTTTTAGTTCAACACTCAAGTTGATATATGAATAGTAATTAGATCGGATATTTATTTATGTGATAGAATTTAAAACAACTATTTGTCTGAATCCTAATCATTATTTTAGCATATATATGGAGTATATGAATAATAGTTTTCCTATGTCCTATTCTGCATGTAGCAAGCATTAACATGCAAAATAAATCATCATATAAAAAGATGATTTATTCTTAATAAATTTCTGATTAAAGACTGAAATTGTGAAAATACATAATCAAGATATTAACACAATTCCCAATCCTATTATAGAGGGGGGGGTATTAATCACAATCATGAGAATCCTAGGCGTTCAAATATGACTGTATAATGTTGAAAACTGTGTAACTTTTAAGTATCAGGCATATCACAGAGTGATCTTTTTACCTACGAAAACTAAAATTACTTCAGATTAACAGTGACAAAATCACAAATGGAGATCATCTACAATGTAATAGTTCAAGATAACATTATCGTAATTATATTTCAGGGACACTTTATTCTTCTATTAATGTATATATTGACAGAATTTCTGGATTTACCATGATTGTTGATAAAAAACACTCTATGCACGATGTAGCTACTTTTATTTAAAATTATTTTGTAGAGCAAATACCTTCTATTGAAGATATTTCAAATGATTTTGCAATCACCATTCAGATAGATAATATTTATGTATGCAACATTTATAAACCTCTCAATAAAAATTCACCACACACCATTCTTCAAATGTTGCGAAACATTCTGTATTTATTTGAGATTGTAATTCTTATAATAGTATTTAGGGAAAAGCAAATGAGAATCAAATAAATTAAATTTTTTAGAATAAATAGACTTTAAACCGTACTTATTTTATAACGCCAATCAAGGAAGAACATCCCCTTAAGAAAGGTAAATTTGGAAAATACAGTGATTTATATTTTATTTAAATGATTCACCATTTATTAATGAAATTACTGATATTAGATAATTTTCACCATAGTCAATATAAACCAAGTTTAATTACTCTTTGAATCAGCATTCCTATTATATTGTTTTGCCATAAAGAATTTAAGAAGAGTTAAGTGAAACTATATACTGGATATGTTGACTAAAATATTAATATTATTTCTTTAATTCTCTATGCTATGATAATTAAAAAAAATCATAAAAACAGTTACCAAAGTTTCTACCCTTCATGAATATCAAAATTCATTCCAGGTAGAAACAAAACTAACAGTGACCTTGATAACCAATTTTTTCATACTAATGATTCGTAAGTTGCTGAAAATCTAAGAAAATTCTTGGATGACGCAAGAAAATAAATAGAGAAAATCCATAGAAAAGTCAAAACTTTACACCATCTAATATGAAGATTTGGTCACTTTAATGTGTCTTTTGGTGAACGTAAGACTACTTTTAAAGGAACTATTATCACAGCTATCCAGAATGACAGCATTGCATATCAGATCTCTAAATTTAAAATTGCTGCAATGGAAAAAAATTTTATTAATGAAGAAATTTAAACTTTTCTTTCACAATACTTTTGTAATTTCATTCCGATATAAACAATATTGATGAAACATAAGCTTAATCTTGATTATTTTAAACTAGAAAAAAAAAACCAGATATCATGATTTCAAAATTTTTAATAAATTTAGGAACGAAAATTAAAGCATGGTTGTTTTAAACTATTCAATAATATTATTCTTATAAAAATTATTTCAGAAATTTGATGTAAAAGCACAAGTCTAGCAGTAATAAAATCAAATATTTCCAGGAATTATCCAAAACATTATTGCTCGATATCTTTATTATGTGTTCTCTACAAGTTTTTAGAAATAACCATATTAACAAGAATTTTGACATAATAGTTGAGAGACATTTAACTTCATAATCATGGGGTTTAGACCAGAAAAAAGTTGCAGTGTATAAGAATTGTCTTTAATAATACACATTGGGAAAGGTTTCAATGTGGAAACAGATATTACCTTTCTTTATTCATCTAATTTCCCCTTATGATTCCGTTTGTAAAAATAGTCTTCTAAAAGTTTCTAAAACTTTTATATGCAGGAAAACTATTCATTTAATTGAGAAAATGCTCGCCAATAGAAAATTCATGACCCAAAATAATAATCGTATTAAATTCAAAATTTTAGAAAACATCTTTTTTAGCACTCATTTCTCTTATCTATTTTATCTAATATATTCATCAGAGATCTTAAAAAAACAGAAGAATACAATTTGTGCTAATGATTTTGATTTTACCTCTTGCAAGTGGATATTTTCTGAAATAAAAAAGTCTTTCAATAAGGATATTAAAAATTGAACTGTAAAGCTACCTCGCTGTAATATTTTTTGCACTTTATGGAGTAGAGAATCCTCAAGGATATTTTGTCTGACCTAGTGTAGCTGAATGTATAGCTATTGATAAAAATATGCTTAAATTTTAATCTTTATCATGTCAATATATTCATCATTAGTGAATGCTGAAGAAATATCTAACATTTACTTGCTGAAGAAAGCATTTATTTTATATAACGCTATGTTTATAATTGTAATACATATAAAGATCAGCCTTTCAAGCTATTGCGCATGCGCTTTTTATGAGTGTTAATAATAAATGAATACTTTCATTCCCAACACGAGATATAGTATTCATGAAAGAATAAAATGAATCCACTTAATCTTTCCAACCCAAATGCTTATATATGGGCAAATCTTAAATACTGGAAATGAAAGTATGAGGATAAACCACTCACTTTAAATTACTGTTTACGATACCAGATAATTTTCGCACGACATCATTCATTCAGATATTGTAAACAGTAATTTAAAGAGAGTGGTTTATCCTCATGCTTTCATTTCCAGTACTTAAGATTTGCCCATATTTGGGTTGGAAGGAATAAGTGGATTCATTTTATTCTTTCATAAATACTATATCACGTGTTGGGAATGAAAGTATTCATTTATTATTAACACTCTTAAAAGGCACATGCACAATAGCTTGAAAGGCTGATCTTTAAATGTATTGCTGAAGAAAGAAAAAAACCAGTCATCTAAAGTTATTATTTCATGGAAATGTATTTAAGTAATCAACATGCAAATCTACTTATTTTAAAATGTTCAGAAGGCAACTGCAAAAAAAAAAAAAACTCTCATCAAAAAACTATCTCTGAAGAAACCAAAAGAAACTAAAATCTTATATTTCCAGAAAACAAAAAATAAAATGGTTATATTCCAATCGTTAAAGATACAAAATGTACATGTGGACTCACATAAATCAAGAGTACCAATGTCATACAAAATGGCAGGTTTGAAGTCCTTCATATTTAGAAATAATAGTCTTTGCAAATATTCATCGAATAAAGGCAAAAATATTGAAATATATTCGAATGAATTGTTAAATGTTGGCTACAATTATAATCATATATATAATGTTATTAGAGATTTTAATATAAAATATAAGAATAAAATTTTTAATAATAATATTGATTCTCCTGCTAATAAAAAATATGGATATCAGTACTATATATTTCAAATGATCAAGTATATTTTATAAGAAAAATTTATAAAGGTATATGTGATATTGCATTTTACATATCTCTTATATTAAACAAATTAATAAATAACTCCAAAGATAAACCTCATTTATAAATAAAAAATTTGTCATTTATAAATGGATATGTAGGTGCAGCAATGGATATGTAGGTGAATTGAGATGTACATTGGAAAAAAGAACTAAAGGACACTTGCTATTATTAAAACAGGTTCAGAAATCAAAACAAAATCTATAGTAGATAATTCAGCATCTGTTTTTTATGACCATAATAAATCATGTATTTATGATTTTAACTTCAATTTTAATAATGTAAAAATATTGCAAATTGAAAAAAATAACAATAAAAGAAAAATAAAGAAAGCTATGCTAATATACTCTACTGGACATTCAATCTATTCTGACACAGAGGGCACCACCAGATCACTATGTATCTGGAAAATTTATTTACTGTGATCAGAATGGATGATGATGATGGTTTGCGCTGACTAGACTCAGGGAGAAACAAGAGATCTTAAAATTGCTTAAACAATTGAGAAATGAAAGCACAAAGACAAATGTCAGCCAAATTGAGTTTAAACAAATTTTTAAATTTTTTATTAAGAGAAGACATATAAGAGAAGTTTATAAGTTAACAAATAGGATTACCTCAGGCATGTACCAAAAAGACTAAACGCAATGCTCGCAGACCTACTGATCTTTTAATAACGAATTATAAAAGGGAGAAAGCAAATTTCATTCAGCAGAGGATTCACCCAAACATTGGTTTTCCCATTCAGATATTTAAACACTACATTCTTGAAACAAATCAACAAAACCAGTGCCAGCAAGTTTTTCGAGGCCTGAAAATGTGTCGGGACTACAAATGTCATATGCCGATAGAAGCTGCACCTATTATTACATTTAAAATAAAGATGATTAATTTACCTCAAGAACAACCAAAAAAATATAATTTAAAATGAAAGGAAAACAAACAATTAAAACTGGCAAATCCCTAACCAAACGATTGGCAAAAACTACTATAAGATTCATAATTAAAGATCTCAATAGAAGACAAGTAAATCATTAGAAAACCAGTTACATCTGCCCCAGCAATTAAAGAAAATGAATTACAAATAATTATAATTAAAAAGTAAATTTATGACACAAGTTCTGAGTACACACTCTGATAAATTTTAAGATACACGTAAAAACAAGCGGTATAAGAAAACTTTTAAAAACAATTTTAAACGATCTATTTTAAATATAAATGAGTAAGTGTTTTAATACATGCACTCTTTTTAAATAATAATAATAATAAAAATTTAAACATTAAACATTTAATGAAAATTAAAAATTTTTGTAATAACACTATAGAATTGGATATCAATCCGGTTCAATACAAATATACACATAACTTAATTGACAGGCACACAGCAAACATTAAGATCACAGAATTGTTGGAAGGTTAGCCTTTCAAAGTTTTAGTTGGCAAAGATTACTAGGATAATCGAAAGCGCTCCCAAGTGGATAAAATTTTTAATTATTTAATTACTGTATTTACAAATATTCAATTATATAATTACATATATTGCTTTGAAAAAAATATAGATATTGAATAATAATATTATTACATATATATTAATAGAATGTAATACGAGAAATGAAATGTGGATTATCAAAGAATGGAGAAAGGTAACTTTCAAAATAATCAACTTAAAATGTAGATTGCAGTTTTTATATAACTGCAAAAGGTTAAAAATATATCCAAATTGCTGTCAAATAAAAGTTAATATGTCCTGCAAGTTGTATGTTATATGAAAATATAATATATTATGAAAATATTATTAAAAATATTACGAAGTATAATTTTCACATGCAAATGTTTAATATTTGATAATAGGTGATATTTAAAAAGTTTAAAATATTTAATTGACTTGAATTACCAAGATGATTGGTTTAATTTTAAAAGTAACTGTCAAATGTTATTTAATTGATATTATGTAAAAACGGGTATGAAATTTGATAGAAAAATTAACTTCTTGTATTATAAGAACTTTAAAAGTCAATCTCAAGATAATAATTACATTAATTTGTCGAATATGGATCTTGATTTTCAACAAAAACATATATTAAATCTTGGTGCAAAATATGTTGGCAGTCAATGGGAAAACAGTGATCTAGAATTCAAATCCTCAGTTGAAAATTTCTTAAGCATAATTAAATCTGATTTAAAAGTTTGTAAAGATTTAGTAAAAAAAAGTAAAGGAAAAAAAGTTTGATTATAAAATGGATTATGGGATTATGATTGGAATGTAGCAATATCTAAATTAAAAAACAAATACAACTGAGAATAATGTAATTTGTATAAAAAAGATATGTCTTAGAATGTGTTTATTACTAAAGTCTGATTATGAAGACAAAGTTATTACTAAATGAAGAATCTGAACTTTATAAAAGTTGATAAAGTAAATATAGAAAATTTACGTATTCGATTTATTAATTACATTTTAAAAAACGCCAAAAATAATGTGATTGATAATAGTACTTATTATAAAATTTACCCTTCAGCTGCAATATGTCCTAAGATTTTTTTCAAATATAAAATTGCATAAAGAAAATGAACCATTATGTTTAATGGTTGATTTGAGGGGAGGGGCATTTTATTATGAAACATGTTTAATTGAGAAAATGCTACAAGAAATTATTGGTTTTGGTAAATATACAATATGTTCATTTGATTTTGTTAATGAAATCTGTATTGTTAAGATTGATGTTAATGACATAATATGTACTCTAGATGTTAGTGAAATGTATGGATCAATCGATCAATTGGCATCTATTGAAATTATTTCCAATGAATTAAGTTTAAAAATGTTAATGTGAAAATAATAAAATTTATAACTGAAACATTAAAATTTATCAACAAAAATATTTATGCAGTTTTTAAGAAGAATTTTTATAAAATGTGCAATAACTGGCTAATGGGTTTACTAATTGTTGCTCAAAATAAGTAATTTTATAACTTCTACATATGAAGAAAATATTTTTAAAAAGGAATATTAAAAAATATTACTGTATATTATCGATATGTTGATGATGTTTTTGTATATGGCAAAGCGAATACAATTAATGAGTTGTTTAAAGAATTAAATGGTTTAAAAGGCCTAAAATGGATAAAAACAAATGAAAATTTAATGTATGTTCAGTTTCTTGATTTAAAAATAACTAGAAATCAATGTATGCAAGATTACTGTATGATCATTAAACCAAAAGTGAAAAGAAGTTATATTCCATATAAATCAAAAGTGCCAATGTCATACAAAATGGCAGGTTTGATGTCTTTCTTATTTAGAAATCATAGTCTTTGCAAATATTCATCAGATAAAGACAAAAATATTGAAATATATTCCAATGAATTGTTAAATATTGGCTACAATTATAATCATGTATATAATGTTATTAGAGATTTTAATATAAAATATAAGAATAAAAATTTTAATATTAATATTGATTCTCCTGCTAATAAAAAAATATGGATATCAATACCATATATTTCAAATGATCAAGTAAATTTTATAAAAAAAAATTATAAAGGTATATGTGATATTGCATTTTACACACTTCCTACTTTAAACAAATTAATAAATAACTCCAAAGATAAAACCTCATTTATAAATAAAAATTGTCATTTATAAATGAATATGTAGGTGTGGCAGTCTATATATAGGTGAATTGAGATGTACATCGGAAAAAAGTACTAAAGAACACTTGCTATTATTAAAACAGCTTCAGAAATTGAAACAAAATTGTATAGTAAGTAGATAGTAATATTTCAGCATCTGTTTTTACAGCCATAATAAGTCATGTATTTATGATTTTAACTTCAATTTTAATAATGTAAAAATATTGCAAATTGAAAAAAATAACAATAAAAGAAAAATAAAGGAAGCTGTGCTAATATACCAATATAAACATGACTTAAGTAACAGGCAAGCAGAAAACGTTAAGATCACAGAATTGTGGGAAGGTTAGCCTTTCAAAGTTTAGTTGACAAAGATTACTAGGATAATTGAATGTGCTCCTAAATATATAACATATTTAATTATTTAATTACTGCATTTGCAAATATTCAATTATATATTTACATACACACATATATATATATAGTAAAGGTTGGAAACATCCCTCTCTCATCGAGTGCTGGATTGTCATTAAAAAGTTTTTGGGAAAGATATGTGTGTATATTTATGTGATAAGAAATTTTCTTCTGTTCTTCCTCTGAAATTTGAATTGTTAATGGCCTGGGATGGAAGTATTTTCTTTAGTGATAGTTGGATCACTTCCATATGTTTTATATCTTTTACTTATGGGTCATGATGAGCGATATAGCAACATGGTATTTTTTAAGCCTACAATAGAGGAAGGTTACAAAGATGTTTTTTCTGTTTACAATCTTCGGTTTGATTTTGATATACTGGGATTTGTTTATATATTTTTTGTTTGTTGTTGTTATTTATTTATTTCGATCTTTGTGGTTTTGGAATTTGACAATGGTGGTGGTGATATAAGAAAATATATATGCATATGTGAATTCTTACAAAAATTTTGGTTCATGTTTAAAATATTTGCATTTGGTTATGTCAGTATTTGAAATATTGGCATATAAAATTATTAAATGTGTTTACATTGTTCATTTATTTTGAGCTTGATTGCAGTGTAAGTTTTTTGTTTATTTATTTATCTTTTTTCATCAATTGTTAAGTGTACATAAAACATATATTTATATGAACATTTTTTTTTCTTTTATGGAACATTAATATTTAAAGATCGACCATTGTGTTAACAATAAAGTTGACATCAATGGCGTAAGAAGGATTAAGTAGAATAGGATAGTAAAACAAACGTTTCAACAATAACCATTATTAAAAGAAAGACAACCGATCGTGTTGCTGTCAAATTTTTGTTTTGGCATACTCAGAAAATTCTAATTGAGTTGGTTTTACCATAGAAGTAGGAGTAGAGTCACGATCTGGGGAGTTTGATCTCCATCCTACTTAATCCTTTCCAATAAGTACCACCATCGGAAGTGCAATAGGATGTCAACAGGCATACCTATAAAAGAAATCGTCTGAAAATAATATCGATTCTTGTCCTGAAAATCAACTTAAAGATCATCTAAAATCTCGGACAACCGCATCATCATCAATTAATTCACCGTCACGAAACCCCACTAAAAACGATACTTCGAGAAACCCAACCCATACAATTCTTAAAATCAGCTATTTGGGAAAATTAATTGAGGTAGTTGACAATAGTCGTTCTTCAAAAGAAAAAAAAAGAAGATAATAAATGGTAAATGAATTTTTTTTAAAAATTAAAACATATGCAATCGAATTTAAATTTCTAACTGGTTAAGATAAATAATAAAATGCATAGATTTTAAATTTTAATTCACTAAGATAAATAGTAATATGCCAGACATTATTTTTTATTAAGATCCTTCATTATTGTTTTAATTTACATGCTTTACAATATGTACATTATATATGTATATTGGTATACGCTGGAGATTTTAAATTATTTCTCTTATTTGTATGCATGGGGACCATTTAAACTATATACATGACTATATACACTGACTATATATACGCAGCGTATTGTTATTGAAGTTAAATTTTTTTTTTTTTTTTTTCAATAAACGATTATGGCTTAGTCACGAAATGCGTTCAAAAGGCAAATCTGTACATCGATATCTTGTATACCGTATAATATGTGCGAATTTCATTATGTGGGAGATAGAAACAAAGAAATTTTATATTTTATTACCTATTGTAGTCTAGCATGCTGGAAGTAGATGGGGTTATGTAATCTGATGATAAACCTTTACCTAGTGTTCAGAATTAGCAGTGATATTGTAAGATATATGGAATTTTGTGACCACAGTGGAAATCTCCAGATAAATAATTAATCAGAGAGTGGCATTTGCATTTATGAGAGAAGTTTAATCTTGACAAAAGGAGAGGATACATGCACAAATTTATCACACAATAGAATGGTAATGAAATTGAGTCAAGACTGGACTGGATTTGCATTGTGGAGCTCATCTATGATTTTGATTTATGATGTTTTAAGAAAATACTGAAATTATTATTCCTTCTCATTATTACAAAATTTACTTTTTTTTCTCGTAAGGAGGTGGTCCTCATATAGATATAAACAATGTCACATGCACATTGTTGATAAACGCTTGAATAGAGATGATGTTGAAATGAAAATCTGGAATAGACAGAACATCACTTGTTATCTTATTATCATTTTTGCCATTTCAAAAGAAAAATAAACATTAATCTAAATAAAAGATATATACCTTTTGTTTTATATAAAATGTCTTTGTGATTTATTTGAGAATTTTTTTTACTTGTCTTTATAAGGGTTATTATGCAATGCTTAAGACTGTGAATTTTATTCTAGGATAACGTTTTGTGAATATCTAAATATTATGATTACTTGCATTAGCCATAACTAATTGCTATATTGTTTTGTTTAATTTTGAGAGTTCTGAAATATCCTTGAATGGCATACAATCATTCATCTGCAAATATAAGTTGGATTCAATAAAAATTTCCTTTGCTTCCAATTGTATATTTTGGTGAGTAATCAAGTCTCACTAATCATGTTAAATCCTGAAATCAAATCAAATAAGGTCAGAGACGCCATAGAATCAAATTTATTCTTTTACTTATGAGGTTAGATTTTATAATGTAAAACGTGATCCAAAAGTTAAACCTTTATAAAACTAATTGTTAATAGAGTCAGATATATGTGATTGGAAAAGTTATCTATTCTTTATTTATTTCTTACATAAAGCATCAATTTTGTAGTGACAATTCATGGATCTAGGATTTAAAGAAGTAACTCGCTTCCTCTTTCTTCAGTTCAATCACATGCTAAATTAATCTGAAATACAGATTTCTGCCGAATTTATCATTATAATTTGAAGGACGTAATTCTCAAAGTAAGATAAAGTCTCCTAACGTACCCAGCACATTTTATATGTAGTTAGCCAGATACTTACCATTACAATATATATGACTTTGCAGACGTAAGATTAAATAATGAAAATATAATGAGAATTTGTTCGTGTATTAAATTAGAAAAAAATTTCAATTTTGATACCAGATTATGCAAGGTAAACCAAGTGATGTAGTATATAACAATAGTATTTGTCTGATTTCTATTAAGATAAATGATGGATTACTTTTCAAGAGTTATATGTATATACATTAAATTAAGGATTTTCATTGACTTTCATGGACTTAAAATCTAAACTTTGAAATGACAATATTAATTTTCTCACGTATTTAACTAGATAAACCCTACAACTGTGATTCAACCAGTCAATCACCTATCAAAAACAGATTATGCAAGGTAATTTTAAATAATAATAATTTTAATTCAACACACACATACTGTTATATTACATTGAAGAGTTTTATAAATAGTATGAATACTGAACCCTATTGTTTGATGGCACTCTTTTTCGCCCATTGCACATCAATATGCAGAATCAAGGGCCGCCTGTTTGTTTATATAATATTACGGTAAAAGATTTTTTTTTCAACCGGTTTTTAATTTTTTCCTCCGTCAGGCCGGCTGTTTGGTTTACATAATATTACAGTAAACCACCAAAGTTTTTTTTTGTTTTTTTTTATTCCACCTGGTGTTTTTTTTTCGTTTTATAATAAATACTTTGTTTTTAGATTGTCTAAGGGTGTTGGTTTGTTTTTAAATTATCGACTATCAGTCGGTCGGTTTCTTTACATAATATTACTTACGGTAAACCAAAGTTTTTTTTTTACTCAGTTTTTTTTTTTTTTTGTTTGTTTTTTAAAAAAACAAACACTTTGTTTTTAGATGGTGCTAGGGGTGTTGGTTTGCTTTTAAATTATCGATCAACGCTCCGTAGGTTTGTTTATACAAAAAGACAGTAACAAACGCTTTGTTGTTTTTAGATGGAGGGGGGTTGGTTGTTTGCTTTTAACTTATCTTCTTTTTATTTGTTGATGTTTTGATTTGCTGAAAGACTTCAATAATTCGGTACTTTAGAATAAATCAACAATTGGTTTTTTAGAGTTCGTCTTTAAAGAACACTTTTTTTAAAACTGGGGAAGTTGGAAAGGCTTGGAAGGTTTGTTTTGATTTTTAATTATTGACTTCTTTTTGTATTTTCTTTCTGAACCTTTTATTATGTTACAGCACAGTTCTTTATTATTATTATTTTTTTGGGTGGGATATTTTGAATACACTCTTAAACACTTTTTTTTGGTATAATAAAATATTACCTATTTTAACTGTTAATGAAACTTATCAAATATTACCTACCTACTTTATAATCATGTGAACAACAAAAAACAACAGGTTCCCATAAAATAGTTTATTGAATCAAAAATAAACAAAACTTTGGACAAGTTGTGAACCAAAACAAGTAAAAATAAACACCATTTTCTGGGGCATAAAAAAAAACGAAAATTAACACGCAAATAAAATAACAGGGAAGCCTCAAAGCTGTAAGTAATGGGATTTTGGAGCCCTCGAATCAACTTCTCTTATGCAAACCTACACAGGTACTCTTGCAGGAGTGGCAACGGAATTGCTCAGATCCTGTGGTTGACTAAAAGCATGTCTCTCCCGCAAGCACATACTGTCACATCCAGCAGGATTTTCTCTTTCTGAAAAAACAATATTGTGCGTCCACTTGTGTGACCAGCCAGCAATTTACTTAGCTTCGACCAATTCAGACAACTTGCAGAAAACATTTTACAGTTCTCCCACGATTCATGCATAAACATGCAGCAAAATTGGAAAAAACTCTGCTGAAAAGAACTTTTTCAACTTGTGTGCAGTTCAAAAGCATAGGGAAGCATGTGTGATGACATGACATGACAATTCTTAATATAGAATACTACTTCCACTACACTTTCTAAAAAATTTCTGACAATGAATTTTTGCAGTTTCATCTCTTTCAAATGCAGCTACCATCAAATCAGACTGTAGTAGAGTTCAAGAGCACTCATTTGATGAATGCTGTTGCAATGCAATGGGCATAGTATTTCATTACATAATCGTAAAATACATTGCCCTCAGGCATCCTATTATGACGACAATGCAAAAACACCTATTATAGGGTCAGCCGTAAGTTAAGGCCACTAAAATGGTATATTGGTGTGCGTTTTGTGAAAAACAACACCATCAAGCAGTTGGGTTCAGTATTCATACTATTACCAGTTTTATATACTTAAGTTGTAAACAAAAAAAAGTATAATAGAAATTATTGCACTTATAAAAACCCAGATAAAATCTGTAGCCCTGATGCAATTAGAAAACTGCCAAAATAGTAGATAATTCAAGATGAACCAAATGATATAATAACCAAGTATCTGTTTTAATAGATAGTTGCCTGGGCTAAATAATATCTGAAGATTGTGTATTTTAATATACAAAACAACTCCCACTATATTTTTAATTTTACATGAGATCTAAATGAGCAACTGGGGAAAATTTGTAAAAGTTATTGTATTTAAAATTTGACATATAAAAAGTACTTGCTCTGATTTCTTACAATCTTGATTACAGATTTAAATTAATCAATGTTTTACTTTAAGATAATTCAAGCAAACACTATTGTTATTTACTTGATTATTTGGTTTACTCTGCATGAGGTGTTTTAATTTATTGCTTTCTGGGTACATCATTGTAGTAGAGTTTATTTATTTTAACACAAAAAATTCCATTACAATTTTCATATTTATATATTATATAATTTTCACTTTTTCTTAACAAAATACTGTTAATAAACATTTCAACTAGCCTGATATTACTAGAATTTTCTGTCAATGCAAAGTAATAATTTATATTACTTCTGTCACACATATGAATAGCGATTATCTGATTTATCAAATTTTTAAACAAGAGTGAAATCCATTACACACACATACTCTCTCTCTATATATATATATATTGTGCCATTTTCTATAGGTCAGTAATAGTTCATCTCAGTCAATTACTAAAAATTTTAAATTTTAGAATATGTTCTTTTGATTTATTAATTATAGTTTGTCAATTATATTATAAAGTACAATTTGAAGCTAAAGCAAATATGTAGTATATAAAATTATAACGAATCATTTAAAAATAGTTAAGTAAAGCTTAAAATATTGTTGCATATGATTATAAAAGCTGGCCATATTAAATAACACAGCTATAAATATTAAAAGTATATTTAATAAGTTCGATTCTAATAGTTTAAAACTTATAATTTAATAAATGTTATATTTTAAATTTATAAAGTCATATTTAATAATCTAATAAAAATCGTATATTTTTAAAAATAAACTTTATGATGGGGAGAATTGTATTTAATTCTATATTTTAAATTATTTTTCCAAATTTTTATAATTATATTATTAAATATAACAAGTGTATCAATTTTATAAATCTGGGCAGAGAAATAGATTAAAAATCGTCTGTCAAAGTTATTGATCATGTGACTTGTATAATGCATACTTTCACACACACTGCTTGTTTGAATTAATAACAAAGTTTAAAATATTTTAAAATTTATATTATAGAAATGGATAGAATTATTGCCTATCATAAAAGCAAATAATAATAAATATTAAGTTAACTATCAATGTTTTAAATAATGTAATAAAGATGAATACAGTTAATAAAAAAATTTAATTTTTTGTTTAAATAAAACAAGATAAATGGAATATTAAGAATGGAATAGGTTATTAAAAATTATTTTAAAAGTTATTTTAAATGTTTAAATAATTTTGATAAAGTAATAATTGATTTAAAAGTAGTATTTTAAATAATATTTCAAAGTTTCATTGTCATAATTTTTATTTTCAAATATAATTCTGTAAAACTAAAAATATATATAAATTTGTTCTCATGCTAAAGTAAGAATCAACCAATCAAATGAGGTATTCTTACAGACTATAAATATGAATTGCACAGGGGTATCAGGGGAGATTTAATAATGTATTGAAACCAGAGAAAGGTATATTAGCAGCTATCAAAGAGATAGTATTTTCAACATTTTTATTTTAGTCATAATAAGACAATTATATCTTATGAATCGTTTTATATAATATTATATCAAAAGAAGTAAAATGTTATATCCTTTCTGAAGGTAACATTTTTAAAAAAAAATATTTTCAAGAATTAAAGAAAGAACCCAGGAGAATATGTTACAGAAGCGTTTTTGATATTAAAACCTCCAGTTTTAAAATTGTTTAAAATGTATTTAGAAAAGATTTGTTTAAAAGTACTTGAAGTTTTTTTTTTTTTTTTTAAAGTGATATATAAAAAATACCAAACGAAAGTTTAAATGTATTAAGAAGGAAACATATTTAAAAAGTGAACATATAGTTGAATAAAAGATGGATCCATGGAAATATTGTAAAAAAGTTTACCGAATATTTTAAAGCTAAATTAGATGGAAGATGCATCGGATACGCAGAGAATATTGGCAGAGAATAGGAAGAAGCTTCACGGGATTAATTAATATTATGATTTAATTATTAATCATCCTAAATACTTAAACCAAGGATTATTTTCTATAAATTTTACTAAATGGATTAATATTTATTTTATTTTTAAACTTTAACGTGCTTGGAGGAGAACATTTTAAAACTCTAGAGAAAATAATAAACATTTTGGACTTATCAGGAACTATTGTCAAGAAAATATGTAATTATAGTTTTGATTCCTTTTATTTTATTAACCTAGTTTAAATCTAAATTTTTTTTTATAAGATTAGAAAAACATAAAACATTAATTTGTTGATGATATAAAATTTTATAATGGAATAATCTAATAATTTAGATAATATATTTTAAAATAAAGTGTATGAATGTATATTTCTTTATGTTCGCAATGATCGGTATCTGGTGGATGAAGAAGCCTACTGAATATGATGACCAGATAAAGGTTATTTTGGTAATAGTAATAACTATTAATAATTTATAATGTATATTTTTGTTTTCTTTAGATCATCTATCAATCGTAAGAATGAAGTGTAAAAGTTTTAATTATATGTAACGCATTTCATACAACATTTTAAAAAACATTATGAAATAGGATTGATTTGAAAATATGCATACAATGATTTTTTTTTATATTAGTGATATAATCCAACATAATAACAAATAATTATGTAATTCTTTTAAAATTTTCATGTTAGGATATTCAAATATTGTCTGATTAGATTATATATGATTAAGCATACAGAATGATGAAGTGGACAGACTTTTCTTATGGAACAGCTAGATCGTTTTAAAATTATCAGTGAATTTTATTTATTGTTTTGTAAATGCAGATAGTTATTTATCGATGTAAGATGTGGAAAATCTTGAGAAATAATGTTGAGATAGTGGCTTGGAAGTACTTAGTGAACAAGAAACCAAGATGATGTTTTTAAGAAATAGGATATGATAAGGAATAGAAATAATATTTAGTCTTTATGTGGATATCAGCATAGTTAACAAAGCCCTATGACTGGTACACATTTTATTTGGACAGTGTTTTATATTTCTTTAAATATTTGATGTTCTAATAAAGCTGAAGAAATAGCTTTAACATCGTTCATGTATTAGAGGTTATTAGACAGGTAAAGGTCATATCTCTTTCTTGTAATGCACTGTGCCATGTTTTTGAGATATATTATGAGTGATACTCTAGCTTTCTTCCTTAAATCCTATGCATCTATTTCACTATCTTTATTTCATGTAACTGCATCGTTTCAGTAAGATATTTTGAAAAGAAATGATAAATAATTTAGAGCTTAGGTTATGCTATCGTTTTGTATAAGATTGGTTTATTTGCTTAGAAGGAATAGAATGTTATAACTTAAAATTGAAGGTCCAAAGTATCCTAAGGAAAGGAAAGAATCATAGAATATATTTTTGAATTTATTTCGGAAATGAAATATAAATTTTGGAATAGAGTATCTAAACAAGATGTTTTCTTTGAAATGTTAATTATTTTTAAATGCTTTATTATTATTTTTTAAGAGAAAAATAAGTATTGCATATTTTAAAATACAATAATATACAATAAATGTAGGGAATATGCATAGTATATTTTTTGTTTATTGAATAACAGGAATATATTGATTATTACACTTATATCATACTAAAGTAAGGCTAAATAAGAATATATTATGATTAGTAAACATCGTGTGATAAAACACTAAAATCTAGTACTGAATTTTGGATGAATATTTTATGTAACATCTTTGACTTTGCAAGATGAAATTTTTTTAATATTTTGAGAAATCCACACTCATTATAAAGTTAATTTTGTTTTCTGTAGAATGTTTTTCTATGAATGTTTTAAAATAAAATAGTTTAATAATATTAAGGATGAAATATTTTGTTAATAAAATAAGTAAATATATTTGTAATAAGTTAACCATAACGAGAAACCAAATGGTAACATTTTTTTTAATTTTGTCTTAAGTCTAAATAAAGATATAATTAAACTATAAATTATTTTTATATAACTTAGTAGATAAAAATGTAAGAATAAAATAAGGATATCCATTGTAAATAGTGTACATAAATTGTTTATTTTTTATTTGTTGTTATTTATAAACTTTGTTAAAATTTGTTTTCAAAATTTTTGTGTCTAGATTGTTTATTTCTCCACTTCACTGCATGAAATCACGATATATTCATAACAATTGAAACAAATATATAATTTTGCACAAAAAGATAAATAGAGAATTATTTAAGAATTTAAATATTTGTTGGTATTCTTTTAATTAAATAATCATAATTTTAAATTATTTTATTGGTCATAAATCAGTTATCAGAATAGTATATTGAATTATATGCTATCAGTTGCCACACATCCTTTGTTTATCAGATTATCATATGCTACCACGTATTTATTATATTATTACATGAAGATAAAAGATTATATAAAATTATTTTATTATTTTATTATGGTAGTAAAAATGTAAAGAAAAGAAAAGATATCCAGTAGTAGTTAAACAATGAAGAATATTATTATTATTTATTATTAGTTTCAGTGTAGTAGATTATGACATAAAATCCCTTCTCATATTTTACTACCGTATTTTTAAATTAACTTAGAATAAACTTTATGAACCTGAGATTATTTTATTTGAGCTAGATTATTACGAATAGAAGATTAAGATGTAATTATTAACTTAATCTTAGTGAGTAGAAGTTATTAAAGTCGTAAGAATACTATGAGTTTGTTATTTGAAGTAGTAATAAGGGGGGATAGTGTTCTTATGCCATTGAGGTAATATCCTGTGGGATATTGGCTCAATGTAATCTATCTTGTCACCTGTATTTTCACTTCAAGTCTCATGAAAATATTAAATATTTATTTAATTTATTTTTATAAACTGAACCTTATTCGTATTTTAAATTTGAGCTAGTGAAACATTTTAATTTTAATGCTGAATATTTTATTTATTAATTATTAACTGAGCTAGAACCCGTTTTATTTTATATCATATACTATTCTGAAGTGAGGATGCACAAGACCAGGTTAGAACATATATATATATATATAAACTCACTTTCATAGGTTTATAGTTCAATTTTAACTTTCACATGAAAGTTAACTTTTTGATTCATTTTAAAGTCATGTAAGTGAAGAATTTTAAGTCAAGTATTTATAATACAATACAATTAAAATACTGTATTTTCCTATTATTATTCATAATTTCCAGCCTTAATTAGTTAACTAAACACAATCAATAAGTCTACTAATTATACTACAAATAGTTGACTAATAATTTTTCTTTTGCTAGACACTAAAATGAATATATAATGAACTCCCCCATGCAAGTTAAAAATATGCAGATATAAATGGGTTTGTGCTTACATAATTGATTTCCTTTTTTATAAACTTGCTAGATCTGTTAATCCATATCTGGAAAAGCTAACGTAAATGGTTATTTTGAATTGGCCTAGCAATATAATAATTACATGTTTGCTGATATGTTTATTAACAGATCGGAAATTATATCAAATGTTGGACAAATACTATATTTAACTTTGATTTACATCTGACATTTCAATTATTTAATATGGATATTTAACTTCTCTTAGGTGTGAAATCATTTTGATGTTTTTTTTTTTATAATAAAGTTGCATATTTTCATTACGTACAGGAAATTGATACAAAAGAACCTCAGATTAACTTAACCATTTATTTAAAAGAAAGTTAATTTCTAAAGTATTGTGTAAACATTAACTTTCATGAGAATATTTAAAAGAATATTATTTCAAAGATTTGTGAAACAATTTTGATTTTTTTATCTTTAAAAAATAATAAGTAAACATAATTTGTATAACAATCAATTAATCTTTTCTAAATGACTGTTAATATTATTTAAATGCAATACACATATTTTATGAAATGTTTTAATTGTATAAGTAGTAAGTATGCTTGTGTTAATGATTGATACTTAAAGATTACCCTGGCCAAGAAGATTGATTAGGATAATTCCAGACACTATGGTTGGCAGCCTATTTTTTTATTATACATTTCCAGGGGCATAATTATCCCATATGCAGGAAAAATATGATTTACTTTTTCATATTGAAAATATCAATAAATCAATTATAAATTCCTGTCAACTTTAAAAATTTGGAACAAATGTATTATAAATTCCATTCACAACATGAAATTAATTACTTGTTTATATATCATATCACTTCTCAACTAAACGTAACATTGTTTATACATTCAGAGTACTTGACCTTTGGTATGATTGTTTTTTTCCTTCAAATTATGCTCCTTAAAATGATTACAATTTGGGATATTCCATCAAGAGAAGAGCAGGCAATTCAATATTTACAAAAGTATGATATATTGCCCTTCCAAAAGTGTGCAATAATAATTACAATTTGAGACTTTATTTTTAGCCAAACACATATTAGCAATGTAATGTAAAAGCTTGTCTGTAAATTACTAGCCCTTCAAAAAGAAATATAGTTAGAGGGCTTGAGAATGTCATTTCTTATTGTAGTCAGATTTATTTATAGCAGGTGTGAAGAATTAATGATCATACAATGGACCAAATGACAGTTTTATATTTGTACAAAAATGGTTATGGATTGGAACAACTATCTCTGAGAAGTTTGCAACTACACCTTTTATCTAGAATGTCAAGCAAAATAATTGAAGGTCCTAACAAAATAATAGAAATCAACAAAAGCCTTCTAAGGAATTGGAAAAACCAATAGGGAATAATACTTCCAACCATAGTTATTCAGTATTTGTGCAGAGAGACCTGTGAGTGCTTTACAATAACTGTCTCAGAAAAAAACAGCTACTATTTTTATGAATGCTTTTAAAGAAAATGTGGCTGATGAATCTATGATTTACTTAGATTGCTTTTAGGCTTATAAAACAGATGATTTATGCCATTTTGAATTTGAACATTTTAAGGTCAATCACCAATATAACTTCATAAATCTGTAAACTGAAGTACATATGCAAAACATCGCAAGACTATTAGCTTAAGCCAAATGGCAGAACAAGAAGATCGAAGAGGGGTGGAGGAGGACGCGTTACAACACATCCAATTCTATTTATCAGAATTTACGTGGCAATGCATGCACAAAGATGATAAATTTATGACAATTTTGCAGGCCATTAGAGATTTTAGGCCACTGACATTAATAACCCACATTAGTCATTTTTTCTTTTTAAAAAAATTCTTGTCACTTAAATTTATTTTTTATTTAAAATTTATTGTCGTAGTTTTGTATTCTTTCTGTGAATAAAATTTATAATACATTTGTTGATATTTTTTAAAATTCACAAGGATTTATAATCGATTTATTGATATTCTTTATATTAATAATAAAACACATTTGTTAAGTTTGTGGGATAACTGTGACTGCATCAGTCTTGGTGTTTAGGGTAATCTTTAAGTACTGAATGATTTTGGGTTTTATTGTTAATTTTTTAAATTATATCTTTTAAATGATAATATTAAGATCTAAAAAAATATATATTTTACTGAGCATTTAAACCTACTTGAAAATAACGAAAGAATAAAACATATTAGTAGAATTGGAGTAAGTTGGTGTTTTCATTAAACTTACCCATATGATGTTATATGACTAAGAATATCATAGCTATATAGTGTAAATAAAACATAACAATTCAAAATCTTTGTTATATAATTATAGTAATTTAATACATTCTCCAATTTACATTGATTCTAAGTATTAAAATTATTATTGGAATATGTATCCTTTGATATTTGGACTTTAGGTAATCATTATCATTACCAATGACAGCACACTTTCATCATCATTTTCAATTCTTATTTATTTATTGCAGGATAAAAATGTCAGCATGCCTCAATACAGTTTTCTGAAACCTCCATTTCTTCTCATCACATTAACAAACTTTTTTATTTCAGCAATACAGCTTACATTTAGTCTCTTTCCAAATTAAAACATCGGCTATTCATTTAGCATCATTTGGTCTACAAATTGTCTAACCTGGCTTTATTTTTATCTTTTAATTTTTTAATAATGTTAATAATATTTTATTTTCAACCCCTTCTTGTTACTTCCAATGTACTTCTGCCAATCGTTCGTTGAGGGATCTGAAGTCTATATTACTCTTCAGTTAAGTATTTAAGTTTCAGATCAGATCGGTAATTAAGAATTGATAAAACACATCTATTAAAATCTTTTTTTCTCAAACATATAAGCAAATTTCTTTTTAACATTAAATTATTTCTAGTAAAGTCCCCAGTTCAAGTTTAATTGTAAGATTAGTTCCCATCTCTTGTATTTCCATATGTATTAATAAACTGATTAAAAGTATTTGTAATCATTAACTTACTATTTCAAGACTATCAAGCTCTGTTTTCTTCTTCTGATTAAATCCATTGAACAATGCTTTGATCTATTTAGCGTTTATTTTTAGTCCTAATTCATTATATCTCTCGGACAGCATTTTCATTTCTTGAAGCACTACAGAGTTATTGTAAAAACATTCACTTCATCTGCAACATACTTAAATAATCTTCATGTATTTTTATTCTCTTAGCATTCCATTTTAATTCTCAGATTACTTCATGTAAAATGGTTATAATTTTTTTTGAATATGTGGAAATAATGTGTCATATCTCTTGTAAATGTAATTCTTCTTAATGTCACCATGTAATCTAATCACTGTTGTAGCGTTTTGATGATTTTTTTTTTGTAATATGACGATATTTTGAATCTGCATCTTTATTATTCTAAACAGTAAGGGCTGTTGAAAGGTTAGTGATCGTCAGAGCATTTATTTTGTACATAAATCAAACTAAAATAAAGAAGCCACATATTGATTTATAACAACGTTAGTAAAGCGTAAATATGAACAGAGCTAAAATAATGGGTGACATCATTGTTAACATTCTATTTGGTTTTATAGTTTATTGAATTTAATTATTGGCGAAGCATAGATTAATGGGAGATGCAGTTACTTCCATTTTAATTTCATATCTTTAAGCTATGATTATTTATCGTTACATTTATTAACTCATATTTCATTTAGTATTTAAAACAATACTGCTTTGATTTTTGAAATAGTTAAATTGTGATTACAGAACAATTTCTGCTGTACTAAATCTAACTAAATACAGATTTTACTCTTTGATTTATAACAAGGTCAATAATCTAAGCTAAAAAATATTTCAATGAATTTATTGTTCTGGAGTTCAGAAGAAGTTTGAATGCAAGAACTGCAAGCAGCAGAATCGATTCTGGGACCTCCCGATCACAAGTCCCAAGTTGGACACTATCATTTGCGCCAAAGTAGTATCATTGTTGTCATTCCATTTCTTTTCATAGTTTTTGAAGTTTGACAATTGGCTAAGGATAGCTCTGTGGGAGTTACAGTTACTTCCATTTCAATTTAATGTGTTATTAAAAAGTTACAAAAATAATATTTATTTAAATTCTAATTATTTGATAAGTGAATGTAAACTTTTATATTTAAAAAATATAAATTTTTTAGGAATGAAGATTTCAAAAATGTGCGCAAATATCGCATTTTGTATTCTTAAAAAATATTGAGGTTTTGATACTAAAATATATTTAAAATTTTCAATATATATAAAAGAACTTACTTTCAAAATAGCAATCCTTTTTAGTATGACAACTAAATTCCTAAAAAAAAACAAACAAACAAAACAATTATATATATATATATAGACTTGTATCATAACCAGTTACATAATTAATAAATTTTAGAACTATATCATAATATTATAAAAATTATTCATATTTAGATCTTTATTTAATTAAGATATAGCACGATATATAATATCTAAATTTTGAATCATGAACTCTAATAATTAAAAAAACAGTCCTTATTTATAAATATTTGAGTAATATTTGTAACTTCTTTAGCATCTGATATGTTATGAGACTCTGTTGATGAAAAACAGAAGCTATATTGCCATCGTATAATTTAGATGTCACATATTTTATTGAATTCAAATTTTAGTAATTATATGTGTATCCAAGCACGAATGAATGTGCTTATGTTAATTTTTTTTTCAAAAGAATGTACAATAATTTGGTAGGATACTATATCAAAAGATAAAAGTAGATCATTATACACAATTTATTCTAGCATTCGGATTATAGAGTTATACTATAAGTTTTAATGAGTTTTGATATATTTAAAATATAAAAACTAGTCGGAATAAAAAAAAGTTTGGAATAGAGAATGTTTAATTTGAAAGATCTTGATTATGATAAAAATATTTATTCAATTTTTCTTGGAAAAAAAAACAACTTTTTAAATATAAAACCAATACGTTTTTCATTTTCTTTCTTGTATTTTAATGTGACCTATTCTACATCTTTGAACGACTGAAAAATTCTCAGATAAATCTCGTGACAATGATCTGCAGTTTATATATTTTTTATACATATTAATTCTAATATTTTCAAGTATAAATGATGAATTCATAATATTATTTTTGTAAGTTTTCATGAAATAAAAATATAATACCAAAATTGATACGTTTCAGTACAATAACAAATATTTTCCCGGAGCTTCTTCTTTCTTAAATCATAAGAATATGTGGATAATTAAAATCGTTATTATTATTTTTTTATTATTATTTTCTTCTCATTCTCAAATTCTATTGGTTGAGAAGTTTTAAAAAGTATTTTACCCTCCAATAGCTTTTTCAAAATATTGTTAATTTTCTTTAATTCAAACTTTTCATTTATACTCTTAGGCCTTTTAATAATCTCTATAGCTTCCCTTAAAAGTATCTTTTTACCAGAATATGTGTTTTATTAAAATTGATGGAATCGTTAGTTAATTTAACTTGTGAATAAATGGTTGATGAATTAGACTTTTCTCTAACTGCGAAAATGTGTTCTTCCTTTCTTATGTTTCTTCTACAATTGGTGTGTCCAATGTATGAATGTAAACGGAATTTCATCCATCCCATGATACCGTAAAGCAAAACGGAATTTCATCCATCCCATGATACCGTAAAGCAATTTTATTTTTAGAATATGAAAATACTCCATTAGTTTTTTTAAATGTAGTATAAATTGTGTGGATATCATTTTTCTTTAAAACATTACCAATTTTATCAGTTACTCACTTTATATATGTCAGAAAAGTCTTAATTTTTGAAAAAAAATCAAAATTTTTTTTTTTCAAATTATTTAAAAAGGGTCTTATTAATAATCCTGTGATCAAAACCATTATGAAGAAACTTTTTTAGTAGCATAGATATCTTGCTGAAAATGGCTGTCACTAAAAAGTCCTTCATTCTATCTAACAATGTCTTTGCCACTGAAAATAATTGTGCTGGATGGTGATGAGAAATAATGTAGATATCTCCTAGTGTGTGTTGCTTTCTATATAGACGTTGAGATAAATAACCATCATTCCTTCTTTTAGTTAAAACATCTAAGAATGAAAGTTTTCTACCTTCATAGTAAATTTGATGTTGTTGTGAAAAGAATTTAAGAAAATTAAAAATTCATCAGGAGCATGCTTACCATGAGACCAAACAACAAAAGTGTCAGCAACATACCTGAACTATACAGATGATTTTTTTCTCTATTGATATCAAAATTTTCTTTTCTAAGTTTTCCATGAAAATAGCGCAATTGGTAAATCCACAGTTAAACCTATGTTTGTTTATATATCTGACCATCAAACACACAAAAAAGTATTTTATAAGTAGTGTTCAATTAAACTCACAACAAATTTAAAGGAATTAAATATTTTTCAAAACTTCAATAGCTTCCTTTATAGGTACATCAGTAAAAAGTGAAACAAATCAAAACTTACCAAAATATTTTTAATTAATTTAATATCTTGAATAAGCTCAAGAAAATGATTTGCAACCTTAACATAAGATAACATTTTTGTTAAATGTGGTTGTAAGAAAGAAAATAGAAAACGAGTGAGTGTCTGTGTTGGTGAACCAACTAACTGCACTTACAATCGCTCTTAATGGAATAACTGGTTTGTGGATTTTTGGCAAACTGTATAATTTTGAATAAAAAGATTTTTTTAGGTGTAAGAAAGACCTTAGTTTTTAAATAAAATCAGTAGCATAAATTGATGTTTTTGTTTTGTTTTCAAGATATGTCATAGAATGTCTATAACTTTTTTTTTATAAATGCTATCATTAATAAATTATTATATTTTGAATTAAAGTGTCAAATTAACTTAACCCATATCTTGTACACCATCCACTTGAGATAAATATAGTGAAGCAATGGATCTCGATCTATGGATTAGATCCTTGCTTCACATCTTTTAATATGGCTAATATAATCAAGTTTATAAACGATTGTTATTATTGGGGTTTCCATTTGCCATTATATATGTATTAGATCTACAGATAAAGAATTAGTTAAAAAAATCTGGATATTTTGTTTAAATAATGATTCTAAATATTAAGTATATATATATTGAGACCTTCCAGGTTGGCATCAGGAAGAAATGTGGGAAGTTCACATTTGTGCTAACAATGGCTAAAGATAGTTATCTGAGAAAAATGAATTGTGATGTAATTTTCTAGTTAAAATTAGGATTTAAAAAAATTAAAACTTTAATTGGGTGTACTGATTGGTAGAGTTTTGGATTATACATGTTTGGTAGTAAAAGAGAAGGATGAACAACATTAAGGATGTTTGTATGTAGTGGAAAATTTACATGTCATAATAAGCAGATACATAGATATATTATTAATTAGAATTTTATTTTCTATATTTTATTATTTACTAATTATGTATTGTTCATAATCTTATGTTGAAAAATGATAAAGATTATTTGTATAGTAGTGAATAACATTTCTAAATTAATTAATATTTAATATTTTTTTTATTATTATGTTTTATTCTATTCAAATATTGTATTGTTAAAATTCTGGCACATTTCCAAAGTTGATTGTAATAAAAAAAAAAACACAGAGGGCATGAGGGAAGAAAGACAAAAAGTTTAAAACTTGGACGAAAGTAATAAAAAATTCCAAGAAAGAAGATGTAATAAAAAAAAAGCTTAAAAGAAACAATAACTCTCTAAGAGTATTAGAACAAATAAAAAAACATCGCAAGGATTCTGATAATAAACTGTGGAGGATTTTCTATTATACTACTGGAATAATATAACGATGCAGAGATAAACCCAGAGGGAAGCCAGCTCCAAATTTCTGTCAAATGATGGTCCATATTCACTACCTTTAAAATGCCTGGATGATATGTAAGCTAAATAATTATGATTTATTTTAAAGTATTATCAAAAATAAATAATATCAGATTGACAAAATTGTTTAAAATAAAGCTAGCTAAAATTTCCTTATTAAACGCTATAATTAAACGCTTGATTTTCAATTTTAATAATTTTCTATCAATATTCTGGAAAATAAAATTTAAAATGAAAGTGTTTACTTATTTAATCTTATATCAAGAAGATAATTTATACTGTATAACTTTGCTATTCGCGCATATAGAATAAAATAATTCCAATGCATGCAAATGTTATTATAACGCATATCACGGAATTCTAGGATAAAAAAAAGACTATTGTCATTCTTAACAAATTATGCTTTAACAATCAGATAGACATTTTTTTTATGTTATAATTTACTGTTGTCTTTGAAATTGATATGTATGTTTCTTTCAACTTTCAATTTTTTTAAAAAAAAACTTAACATGTAATGATGGGATATTGATAAGTATTTTCATTATTGATTACAACAGATGTACAACCAATTTTTTTTTGTTTTCTTTAAAAAAAACAATGTAGCATCATATTATTATGATAATCTTTTATTTTGTATGATCTAGAAATTATATTATAGGTGATTATAGATATTCGGATGTGTGCGTGATGCTATAAATTATTATTATTTTTTTAAAATTGTATTTATTATGCTTTAATTTCATTAATGAAGTTTATTTAAAAAAAATAAAGAATTAAAACCTTGTCTGTTATAAGTTGGAGGTAGAAATGGTCAAGGGATGATTAGATTATTTAGATTGAGTTTGGAGATATTATTTAACCCTCACGTATATAAGTATAAGTATAAGAAAAGGTTTGGTTATTATTTTCCCCTGCCTTTCGTTATTTTTGTATAGTTAATGTTAGATGATATACACTGATAACAGATAAATGTTGTATAAATTTTTTTAATATGTATAAAAGATGATTGATTTATGGCATCATCCAAGTTTTATAAATAAGCTAATAAAAAGTATGTTTTAAAAATACATTATATTTATGATATTATAAAAGCACACATATTCGAAAATATATGAGTCATATATTAAATATTAGTCAATTTTGGTTTTACTGTGGAAGAAATGTAATTGGTTAGCAAAGTGCATAAAATAATATTTTTTTTTGTTTATTATTTATTTTGTCTTTTACTTTTAATAAATGTTTTATTGAATTAATAGCCCATATGAATTGCTTGATTATATACGTTCGATTCTCCATTTCCACACACACACATATATGGTTAACATAGCATAGCCCTAGAATATATAGATTTTCCAGTAGATGGCAATTTATTTAATCTATCTGGAGATGATAAATCACCATATTACAGTGCTAATAATATATTCTACTTTGCTTAGAATAGGTGGTGATGTGGATAAAAAGATATCCAATCCTCATCATTGTCTATACTGTAATAAATGTAATAATTATCAATTTTGCAACAGTTTTATTATTGACTAGATGCTTAAAACATATTTAAATTAACATCATAGAATTATTGTTTATAGATGTTTTTATCATCCCTATTTACCTCTTATATGAAGACCATATCCTATAACCTCAACTGAGCTAAGCCATAGAATAATTACAATATAAGAATTTTTTAAATAAGTTTAAAAGCAATTTACAATTATAAATTTTATTCTATCTTGTATAGAATTGGCGCCTGGGCATTTATAAATCTAATAAAGTAAACAAGTGAAGAAGATAGAGGTTACAGGGTGGGTTAAGTGGCTTGCCCAGTGTTGAGCCTCGACATTTATGGATTAAATGCTCGATATATTTATGGATAAATGGCTGCACAATGATTGGTGATTGATTCATCTTTGTTTACATGTATATTTTGTTCTTTATGGGTGGTTATATATTATACATTCTATTTTAAGTGGTGACTAATGTGGATGGCTTGATATATACATAGAGGCCACAGCTGCCAAGGATTTAAATGGATATCCAATCGTGGGATCTTGATTACTTAAGTCTCATATCTTGTAGAGTGTTTATATTTTTGTTGATATATATTGGGATATACCTGAGATGAGAAGTAATCCAGTGCCATTAAATTACTTTATTCCTGTTTTAAATATAAAGTTATTGCAAAATTGGTTACAAAATAGAATCAAGTTGGCAGTTTTCTTATTCAAGGATTTTTTTTTATATCAATCTGGAAGATTAATAGAAATGTTTGATACAATGGAACTAGGGGTAAATGGAGCATTAACTAAGGTTTGAAATAACCAATTAGAGTTCGAAATAAGCCAATATCCAAAAGATGTGTAGTAGATATATTAATGTCAGATGCATAGTTTAAAAAAACATTTCTTAGATGAAATAAATAAATACAGCCATGAAACAGCTTAGTTTCAATTATAGAGCTATATAAATATAATAACTTATAGTAAATGTTAAAGTTGATAACATATATATATATATATATATATTATACTGTACCGGACCATACTCCCTGCGGAATTCTTTTCCTAATCTTGCACTGAGCATGAAGTGACCAAGATTTAACAGGTAAAGAAATGGATATCAATTTAGCCGATTTCTATACTCATACATATCAGTACTTCCAGCTAAACTGATAGAAAGAGTGGATTGACAGGAATCTTCCAGTTAAAACACCCTTTAGTTGATATCTTATTTTAATGCCCGAATATTTAGAACAATGGCAAGTACACACCTTTGAAAAATCTATTTACAAAATAGACTTTTGCGCGCCACTTCTAGAAAAGAATCAAAAAATGAATTTTTCACCCTCCTAGAAGGGTGTGCAATACCATATGTTCAGCGGAGCATAAGAATAAGATTTAACACCCCGGTAGAGCGATATCCCGTGTGGCTAGCTCAAGTCACTCTACATCTAGGGTCTTCAAATGGGTAAGTTAAATGATTATTACAGGTATGTGGTTGATAAGGAAAGAACACATTTTTATCAATATAAATAATGATACGAAAACGAAAAAAGTTTAATATTATGATTAAATATTTATTTAATCCCTAAGACCCACCACCGTTTCATACTAATGATAATATAATAACAAAATACTAAATAATTAATTACCCCAAACTATATATATATATTCGAGGCGTTGAAATAGATAAAATACAATTTTAAATAAGAAAAATAATAAATCCCTAAAGCTATTTACAATGTTTATAAGTAATGGAAGTGGTCTGAGCTCTTTTTACCCAATAGAAATAAATTTTAATTTGTGTGATTTGATATACAGATATGAGATTTTCGGTCATACAGGCATACGCTTTTACTGATAACTTTAAAACCTTTTTATTGATAGGAAATATAATAATGAAAACTATGCATATTTGCACAATGAAATATATCACTAATTTCATATTTTCAACAAGTCAATATGTTGCATTGGCTCAGATACCATATCGTACTCACCATAAGGTACTGTATCTATTTCCGTTTTGCCAAAGATAAATTTCTATACATGTATATACGTGCAGCCAAATTATACACTTACTATTATTTTAAATATAAAGTTATTAGAGTACTTGCTTCCAGGGAACCTATAATAAATCAATCCCTTCTTACACTCATCGTGAGGTGTAGCAGTCACAAAAAAAAATAACTTAAAAAGGATATCCGGTTAAATACATTTTTAGATATTCAGCATGAGATATCATATTTACCGAATATAATAAGCGTATGTACGCATACATATATCTACATGCATATTTATATTTGACGAATTTCAGGAATAACAACAACAGCAAAACGAATAGCAACAACAACAACAACAAAAAAAAAATCTCATTGCGATCTTTGCTGAAAATACTAATTTGAAATAGAAAAATTCACTCAAAGGATTTAAGTAAAAGCTTTACCATTTATGACCGCAATAACCGTAAATTTATACATATGCGAGAGACTCTCTCATTTTTAAATGATAAATAATAATAACAAAAAAAATATATCTAATCGGAAATAGAAAAGTTAATTATTTCAATGTTAATAAATATCTTAAAATAAACTTATATCTGCGTCTTCATTCTTCTCCTCTGGGCTGAGTGGGCTTCAAGTTAACTGGCTGTGTGGTGACGATTTCTTCCATTTAGTAAGGCGGCACTGGCCATCCTCCTGGGCGGTTGGAATTGGCGTGGTCACATCTGGGCGGCTTAGGACAGAGAAAGGGCGGTGCACTGGCTAGTTGTCTACCCCACGGTCATTTTGCCGGAATCTCTAGTATATTGCTTCATATCCTCTTTTTTTATATATCTAAATAGTAACGAGGATTATTTAATAAATTTTCATAGGCTGTCTCCAATAGTTATTCGAATCCACAAAGATAAGAGTTCTTAAAAGAACTGTATAAAGGATTTGTTCTAACGAATGTCACTAATAGTACTATTCATAAATGACTCTCTAAGTAGCTGATCGCTTGGAGAATTCTGGAGCAACGAAAAGAATGACTTGCCCAGAATGGCTGCCAACGAAAGACTGAATCCCACAGCACTATCCATCCCACTAATAAGAACCAATTCAGATATCCCTCTGAGAAGAATGAATCAGCCAATCCTTTTAATCTAGCTTATCACTTAGATTGCAAACATTCCTTTATATTTTTCCGATTAAATTCTACATTTTAAGTTTGACATCCATCTTGAATGCTCAGACCACTTGATTACAGCTATTCATTTCAAAAGAATTTCTATTTAAAAAAAAAAAATAACATTTTAATTATAGCATTATCAAACATTTTGCTTTTGGTCAGATTTTTGCAAAAGCAATTAACATTCTTTGTTTATAGAATAAAATTAGTTTTTAGAGGCAGTAATTAAAAAAATGAAAAATATACAAGTATGTTGGAACAATTGCTTTAATTATTTATTTTACTACTATGTTCCAACATTTGATTCATTTGTTTAATAAGTTTGCCTTTCTCTATTTGAATTTTTCAGAGAAAAGCCCAATACATAAAGTGATATAAAAAATATACAAAATAGAAAAATAAAAAAAATACATGAGCTTATTTTACAATATTTTCCATGTCAATTTCATATTATTTAAATTGGTGTGTGTGGGTATTTTAATGCTCAGACCACTCCATTATCAATATAGCACATTTATATATTTGTTGTGCTTAATCCATACTTTGTGCAAGGCCATTTGATAATGCCTGGCACAATACCCCCCTCTCCAATGAGACTTTTAAATGGATATGACCATTTAAAGTCTTAAGTTCTTATTTACATAGATATTAAGTATATGTTTACTAATTATATTTTTACTAATTTTTGTATTTTTCTTTTGAAAGTCTAAAAAGTACGATGTCGAATAGTAACAATGTGACATTTCATCCCCCATAACATCGATATACTAAGCCAAAACTACATCAGCATCCCAATCACCAGGTTCAGAGATAAAAGAAGACAAACAGATGGGCAACATGAAGATATCTATCCTTTCTAGAACTCTGTGACCAGCCAAGCAAAGTCGAATGAATCACGAAACATACTACTAGCGTAATGTACCAAACTTCGTGGGTGCATCCAAGCTCACTTTTTGGAGGCTGACAGGATAATTTGCAACCCCTAATGAAGGGCTTTCAATTTATATGTATAAGAGATGAAGTTAATGCTCCTCTGCTCTTTCTACGAGACTTACGAGTACATTTGCATTACCCAAATGAGTCCCAGAGAATATTTTCTCTGCTAAAAGAATTGCTCGCATTTTTGCGTGGTGAAGTGTTCCTTCATGGCTTTCCATTTATATATATATATATATATATAAGAAGAGATGAAGTTAATGCTCCTCTGCTCTTTCTATATGAGACTTACGAGTACGTTTGCATTACCCCAAATGAGTCCCAGAGAATGTTTTCTCTGCTAAAAGAATTGCTTGCATTTTTGCGTGAAGTGTTCCTTCACCTGAAGCCACAGAGACTCCAGATTACACAGACATCTCCAAACAACCCCTGCACATCCCCCATCTCCAGAGCCCAAGTTCAAAAAATGCCAATCCGAATCAACCCATACACACAATACCTGAGAGACAAAAGTTCACAAGAAACCTATAAACATTTAACTACAAAGACTCTTAAATCATGTGATGTGATTAATTATCATCTTTACTACACCCCGGCCTTGGCGAGGGTGGTCTGAACTGTTTTTCTTTCCAATATCTCTTTCCTTGGTTGTAACCGTTGTTTTCAGTTTGGTGAGTGCGCCTTTCTATGCTGTTATTTCTCGGTATGGCCTTTCTATGCCAATGATTTTGTTTTTGCCTATCTTTGGTTCCTTGTGTGTCTCTTTGGGTCATGTCTACTGCACTTAATAGTTCTGCCATTTGTTGCACTGTATTCATATTCGCAGTAAGTAACATTTGTTCAATCCCAAGTGGCAGATTACGACGAATTATTCTGACAATTTGTCCCTCTGATATGTGACATGCGTTTAATGTCCGGAGTGTTGCCACTTGTCTTCTGAAAAATTGCAAGTAATTTTCACCATTATTCTCATCATGTTTTTCCTGCATGGCTTGGTATAGCATCATCTCTTGATGCTGTTCATTCCAAAAACTTTTTAATAATTCCTTTTTGTATTCCTCAAATGTCACTGGATAGTGGAACAAGGATTCCCACCATGCTTGAGCATCGCCATGGAGATGACTGCAGGCAATTGCCAGTTTACTAAAGTCATTAATTTGGTTTACCTGGAAATATTTTTCCAAGCTTTTAATGTGCTCCATAGGAGCTTCACCTGTTTGTCCTTCAAATATTTTTATTTTTAGGAATTGGTTTATATTGTCCGGGTAAAGTTGTCCCTTTTCTTTTTCATGCCTATCATTTTTAATGCTATGATGTTCGGTTATTTCAGCATCCTCTCCTTTTTTCTTGACTTGATCCTGAACATATTCATGCTCTGCTTCAGTCATCTGCTGATGCATTTCTGTTTTTTCTAGCCTATTGCTGTTGCCTTGTTCCGGATTATTTCCGTTTTTTATGCTCTGAAATCTTGTTTCGATTTCATTTTCTAGTTCACGTTTGACCTCATCTATTCTTTGATGTATATATGATGTATTTTCTGACAGTTGTTGCCTCAATTCATTTATTTCCTGCGGTATTCTGGCTATTTCTTGTTTTATAGTCCATAAAATTTCTTCCATCATGGTCCACCTGCGTTCGTTTTCCGCTTCGAGTTTTTTGCTTCTTTGTTGATCACCTTCTTTTTGCTCACGGTGAGTCTTTTCCTCTGGTTCTTCGTTAACCGAGGTGATTGTATCACTTATTGGCTGTTGATCCATTTTCCTTGATTTGGATCTTGTCCACATTTAAAAACACAGTATAACTATTCTTTATTTTGGAGTTACGGAATACCTATATTTATTTATATTTGGTATATATAGTTTTCAGTTACTGATCAGATACTTTATTTTTATTATAAAACTATTTCTTAACTATGTGTCTTACTTTTAAATACGCAGTACACCGCACACCTAACTCTGCCTTATTCGACTCGCCAATTATTTGTTTTTCCTATGCCCTGTTCCAGTTATTGTGCCCATTTTACCTATGCCTATTTAATTCGATTTATCGCCCACAACAGAAATTCAAGTTTAACATACGAAACTTTACTTCGTTAGCTGTTATCCACACTTTATTTTGTTTTACTCCCCCCCCCTTTTTTTTTTATTTAAAAAAAAAAATCTTCCAGTATAAGTTATTCTAGATCGTTTACGAAATTTTAATTCGTAAGCCAGTATTTAACACTGTTTTATTTTACTTTTTCACTAACAACAAAACAAATAGATTCAACTAAAAGTTACTTTAAAATCACTTATTAGTTATTTCAAATCATTTCGAAACTTTAATTCGTTAAGCCAGTATCATTTAACAGTATTTCCTTTTACCTTTTTTTTATTTTTATAAACAGCAAATTCAAGTATAAGTTACCCTAAAACATTTCGCTACGTTTAATAAACAGGTTTTATCCCTATGTCTAAAATGTCTATTTTCTCTCTTTTTAAAACAAAAACAATAAACTCAATTGTAAGTTATTTTAAAATATTACGCTATAATAAATTATTACTTTTATTTGTAATAACCTCCGACCATTTATATACGCATATATACAGTGTGTGACCTACTCCCCCACTCATTCGTTTAATAATTTTTATATATACTTTATTACTATTTTAATTGCATATGTTGACGACAGTTTTTACTCAGTTTAAAACGGCAACTTTACTTATCCAATAAAATGAAAATGTTAGCGACTCGGTTTAAAGTGAAAATTGTTAAGCAATTATTAAGATGAAAGAATCTATACTCTATATAACAAAATATCAACCGTCAATATATTACATGTAAACTTATTTAAAATAACTTCGAAGTCTATTTTATTTATTCGGTATATTTATAGAATACAGTGTGAGCATTTGATTTATTGCTAACAATTTGAATCATAATTATATCTTAATTTAAATATTCGTCGCTACAAAAAATAACACTATCATTTTGGAACTGCAAATTACTGAGTAAAATATTTTACCTTATCTAAGAATATGTTTATAAAAAAAAAAAATAGAACAAACCAAGCGTGTTACGGCCTGTTAATTACACTATACTGTATATTTAAAAACAATGATCGAATTTTATATAATTTCTCTTATATATGTAGTCAAACTTTTAATTTAGTTTTTAATTACACCTACATAAAGTTTATATATACATACGGCACGTAAATTATTTTTACCGTAATTTATACATTTATATAATTTTAACTTGTTCTTTCCTTAATCGTACCATTTCTACATTTAAAACACGTTGTGCGCCAGTTTTACTGTACCGGACCATACTCCCTGCGGAATTCTTTTCCTAATCTTGCACTGAGCATGAAGTGACCAAGATTTAACAGGTAAAGAAATGGATATCAATTTAGCCGATTTCTATACTCATACATATCAGTACTTCCAGCTAAACTGATAGAAAGAGTGGATTGACAGGAATCTTCCAGTTAAAACACCCTTTAGTTGATATCTTATTTTAATGCCCGAATATTTAGAACAATGGCAAGTACACACCTTTGAAAAATCTATTTACAAAATAGACTTTTGCGCGCCACTTCTAGAAAAGAATCAAAAAATGAATTTTTCACCCTCCTAGAAGGGTGTGCAATACCATATGTTCAGCGGAGCATAAGAATAAGATTTAACACCCCGGTAGAGCGATATCCCGTGTGGCTAGCTCAAGTCACTCTACATCTAGGGTCTTCAAATGGGTAAGTTAAATGATTATTACAGGTATGTGGTTGATAAGGAAAGAACACATTTTTATCAATATAAATAATGATACGAAAACGAAAAAAGTTTAATATTATGATTAAATATTTATTTAATCCCTAAGACCCACCACCGTTTCATACTAATGATAATATAATAACAAAATACTAAATAATTAATTACCCCAAACTATATATATATTCGAGGCGTTGAAATAGATAAAATACAATTTTAAATAAGAAAAATAATAAATCCCTAAAGCTATTTACAATGTTTATAAGTAATGGAAGTGGTCTGAGCTCTTTTTACCCAATAGAAATAAATTTTAATTTGTGTGATTTGATATACAGATATGAGATTTTCGGTCATACAGGCATACGCTTTTACTGATAACTTTAAAACCTTTTTATTGATAGGAAATATAATAATGAAAACTATGCATATTTGCACAATGAAATATATCACTAATTTCATATTTTCAACAAGTCAATATGTTGCATTGGCTCAGATACCATATCGTACTCACCATAAGGTACTGTATCTATTTCCGTTTTGCCAAAGATAAATTTCTATACATGTATATACGTGCAGCCAAATTATACACTTACTATTATTTTAAATATAAAGTTATTAGAGTACTTGCTTCCAGGGAACCTATAATAAATCAATCCCTTCTTACACTCATCGTGAGGTGTAGCAGTCACAAAAAAAAATAACTTAAAAAGGATATCCGGTTAAATACATTTTTAGATATTCAGCATGAGATATCATATTTACCGAATATAATAAGCGTATGTACGCATACATATATCTACATGCATATTTATATTTGACGAATTTCAGGAATAACAACAACAGCAAAACGAATAGCAACAACAACAACAACAAAAAAAAAATCTCATTGCGATCTTTGCTGAAAATACTAATTTGAAATAGAAAAATTCACTCAAAGGATTTAAGTAAAAGCTTTACCATTTATGACCGCAATAACCGTAAATTTATACATATGCGAGAGACTCTCTCATTTTTAAATGATAAATAATAATAACAAAAAAAATATATCTAATCGGAAATAGAAAAGTTAATTATTTCAATGTTAATAAATATCTTAAAATAAACTTATATCTGCGTCTTCATTCTTCTCCTCTGGGCTGAGTGGGCTTCAAGTTAACTGGCTGTGTGGTGACGATTTCTTCCATTTAGTAAGGCGGCACTGGCCATCCTCCTGGGCGGTTGGAATTGGCGTGGTCACATCTGGGCGGCTTAGGACAGAGAAAGGGCGGTGCACTGGCTAGTTGTCTACCCCACGGTCATTTTGCCGGAATCTCTAGTATATTGCTTCATATCCTCTTTTTTTATATATCTAAATAGTAACGAGGATTATTTAATAAATTTTCATAGGCTGTCTCCAATAGTTATTCGAATCCACAAAGATAAGAGTTCTTAAAAGAACTGTATAAAGGATTTGTTCTAACGAATGTCACTAATAGTACTATTCATAAATGACTCTCTAAGTAGCTGATCGCTTGGAGAATTCTGGAGCAACGAAAAGAATGACTTGCCCAGAATGGCTGCCAACGAAAGACTGAATCCCACAGCACTATCCATCCCACTAATAAGAACCAATTCAGATATCCCTCTGAGAAGAATGAATCAGCCAATCCTTTTAATCTAGCTTATCACTTAGATTGCAAACATTCCTTTATATTTTTCCGATTAAATTCTACATTTTAAGTTTGACATCCATCTTGAATGCTCAGACCACTTGATTACAGCTATTCATTTCAAAAGAATTTCTATTTAAAAAAAAATAATAACATTTTAATTATAGCATTATCAAACATTTTGCTTTTGGTCAGATTTTTGCAAAAGCAATTAACATTCTTTGTTTATAGAATAAAATTAGTTTTTAGAGGCAGTAATTAAAAAAATGAAAAATATACAAGTATGTTGGAACAATTGCTTTAATTATTTATTTTACTACTATGTTCCAACATTTGATTCATTTGTTTAATAAGTTTGCCTTTCTCTATTTGAATTTTTCAGAGAAAAGCCCAATACATAAAGTGATATAAAAAATATACAAAATAGAAAAATAAAAAAAATACATGAGCTTATTTTACAATATTTTCCATGTCAATTTCATATTATTTAAATTGGTGTGTGTGGGTATTTTAATGCTCAGACCACTCCATTATCAATATAGCACATTTATATATTTGTTGTGCTTAATCCATACTTTGTGCAAGGCCATTTGATAATGCCTGGCACAATATATATATATATATATATATATATATATATATATGCCAGGCATTATATATATATATATATATATATATATATATATATATATTGCTTGTCAATGAAATATAGGATTGATGCCAGATAAGCATAGAATTATTGATGATGTTAAATTATAAAGTAATGATGTTGTTCATATTTGGAACATTTCTGTTATAGAAAGTCTATAATTTTGAAGGTTAAATAGCATACTTGATTGTTGCAGTTTTGTTGGTTGTATTGCAAGTTTTGGTGATGGATGGAGAATTTCTGTCATTGTCTTAAGTATATGGTGTATTCATGTCACTGGTGACTGATTGTTCACATTCACTACTCCAACCCAAATTATGATATCAGTTGTTAGTTATCATGAAGCAGTTAACAGTAGTCCTGCCATGATTTTGCCTCTAAGACTCCAGAGAGAGCAAGGCATAGTTCTTTCTAATATATATGTAATATTTGTCTCTAAGACTCCCAAAGATGAGCAAGACAATATTTTATAAATAGCCCCTAAGACTTGGATGTAAGCAGGGCATTGTGATAGTGTTTGTAGTAAAATATTATGGGTTGTGGTAGCTTAGAGTGACTAAAGTGGGATGATCATCAGAGTGTTCATGGAGCATTGTATGTTTTTAGAGCAGTGATGGAATCCTTCTATCTATCTCAAAATTGTGAACTGCTAATAATTCTTTTGGCTGTAAGTATCTGTTGGATCTTTAGAAGAATGGATGAATATATAACTTGAATATATAGCTCATTCTTAACAGGCTATTTTCTATATTCTTATGCAAAGGTTGGCATCTTTCATATTTAATTAAAAATTGTATATCAGTTGTCATAGTAAATGCATGTCATCATTAATTTTATTTTGGTTATAAAATTCATTTTTTGGGGGTTATAAATGCTGGTTATAATATTTGAATGCACCTAACACAGCATAAAGATAAATGAATATGTTTCAATTATTTTGGTCTTTTATCAGTTATTTGAATTGGTGTAGTTTGTAATATAACTATAGTGGATCATGTAAAATTTAATTAATAATTTCAGCTATGTTTAGATTAATGTGATCTAGTTAAAACTTAATGTCTTCTTATCTATGTGTGTGTGGAAAATCGAACATTATATGGGAAAATAAAATTGTGGAAATTTTATGTAATTTTAGGTAATGATGGTGAATTTGAATTGTTGATTTGGTGGAGGTTGGAGCTGGTAAATCTTATTTTCTTAAGTAGTATTAATAAAATTTTTTAAGAGATTATTAAATGGAAGAGTTTAGCTTATATGATAGTTTGGGTGGGTCTCAAGAGACACCATCTCCAGACATTGTTGCGATGTCCCCTGACTTTGAATCAGGAAATGAAGCTATAGATATGTTCTATGGAGAATCTAATAGGATGAGAGATACTATCCCTCAACCTCTAGATGGTGATATGTTGATGTTGTTAAGAAATATATTAACAGAACTAAAGTCAGGACAAGCAGAATTGAAATCAGAATTAAAGTAACTAGAGTCTGAACGAGTAGAAGATAGAGAAAGGTCATAAGAGATGTTTGCAGAACTAAAGTCAGGTCAAGATAAGTCAGAGGAGAGGATGGCAGAAATAAAATTGGAAGTTTCAGAAATGAAGTTAGAAATGGTAGAAATAAATGCTAGTATAGTTAGGCAGATGCAAGTTGTGGAGAAGAAAGTAAAAAGTCAGGAATCAGAGATAGTAATAGAAATAAAATTGAGTCAAAAGAAATCAGAGGAGAGGATGGTTGAAATAAAGTCAGAAATGTCAGAGATAAAATTAGAAATGAAACTAGAAACAAAGCTAGAAGCAAGGTTAGAAATACCCAAAATGAAGCTAGAAATGCCAGAGAATATTAATGACCAATTTATGTAGATTAATAGGAATGTTAGTTTAGCCAGTGATGAAATAAATGTATATAAAGAACTTAGAGAAATAGATGGTCAAGACTCAGAATTAGATAAGAATGTAGTTATAGACGTGCTTAAGGATTTCAAGAAGAATCTTGATAGAGAGAAAGAAATTAATAAATCAATGAAGACAGAAATAATTTCCTTAGACATGAAATATCTAGAAATTTTGGAGAATAAATTGCTAAAGGTTACTGATATCACCAGTAATAAGTTTAGAAATAAAAATGAAAATTATATTCCAAAATGTGTTCTTGATTATTTAGAACATAAGGTGAAGGTGAATGTTTTAAAAACATATTTTATGGAGATACTAAATGTATATTATGTAGTATGAAATATTTAATAGAAAGTGTTAGTCATGCTAGAGAAGTCAGTAAAGTGAAAATAAAATGTAAAATTAAGAATACAAAGAAGTTTGATGTAAATATTCTTAGAAAAGTTATTAATCCGGAAAGAGATTTAGGCAAAGCCAAAGTAAAGCTTAAATGTAAAAGAAGAAAACTGAAGTAGATTTTATGAGAGAGGTAATTAATTACAATAAACATATGAAGAAAATTAAAGTAAAATTCAAAGAGATGAGTAGAGAGAAGGTTAAGATAAGTTATCTTAATAAAGTTGTAGATTATATAAGAGATATTGAAAAAGTAAAAGTCAAATTTAAATTAATAAATGAAAAGATAGTTAATTTAAATCTTGGTACAAAGATTGTTGATGAAGAAAAATAAGTTGGAAAGGCCAAAGTCAAACTAAAGAAAGTAAACAGAGAGTTGATCAATGTTGTGGGTTTAAAGACATCCAGAAATAAAAGGATAGAGCATAGAAAGGTAAAAACTAGACTAAAGAAGGTTAAGATAATGTCTCTTAGAGATAAACTTGTCAGAAGAAAGGAAATAAAGAATAATCGAGCAAGGTTTAAAGTTGCCTATAATGCTCGCAGTTTGTTCAATATAGATTTTAGTTATTTTTTTTCCTTGCTTATTTAATGTTTCTAAAATATAATAGAAACAAGTGTTTGTAAAAGCATTAAATGTTTTTATTGTTTTATGTTTATTTGACAAACATAATTTTTTAACTGTGGAATGATCTTAATGTAAAATTTGATGTGCTATTAATATTGATTGTTGTTTATCCAATTCATTTTTTTTCATAAGGGGGAAGGATTGTGACCATCCAGGTTGGCACCAGGAAGAAATGTGGGAAGTTCACATTTGTGCTAACAATGGCTAAAGATAGTTATCTGAGAAAAATGAATTGTGATGTAATTTGCTAGTTAAAATTAGGATTTAAAAAAATCAAAACTTTAATTGGGTGTACTGATTGGTAGAGTTGTGGATTATATATGTTTGGTAGTAAAAGAGGAGGATGAACAACATTAGGGATGTTTATATGTAGTGGAAAATTGACATGTCATAATAAGCAGATACATAGATATATTATTAATTAGAATTTTCTTTTCTATATTTTATTTATTATTTATTAATTAGGTATTGTTCATAATCTTATGTTTAAAAATGATAAAGATTATTTGTATAATAGTGAATAACATTTCTAAATTAATAATTAATATTTTTATTATTATTATGTTTTATTCTATTCAAATATTGTATTGTTAAAATTTTATAAGCAAAAAATTCTGGCACATTTTCAAAGTTGATTGTAATAAAAAAATCACAGAAGGTGTGAGGGAAGAGGACAAAAAGTTTAAAACTTGGAGGAAAGTAATAAAAAAATTCCAAGAAAGAAGATGTAATAAAAAAAAGCTTAAAAGAATCAATAACTCTCTAAGAGTATTAGAACAAATAAAAAAACATCGCAAGGATTCTGATAATAAACTGTGGAGGATTTTCTATTATACTACTGGAATAATATAACGATGCAGAGATAAACCCAGAGGGAAGCCAGCTCCAAATTTCTGTCAAACAATGGTTCATATTCACTACCTTTAAAATGTCTGGATGATATGTAAGCTAAATAATTATGATTTATTTTAAAGTATTATCAAAAATAAATAATATCAGATTGACAAAATTGTTTAAAATAAAGCTAGCTAAAATTTCCTTATTAAACGCTATAATTAAACGCTTGATTTTCAATTTTAATAATTTTCTATCAATATTCTGGAAAATAAAATTTAAAATGAAAGTGTTTACTTATTTAATCTTATATCAAGAAGATAATTTATACTGTATAACTTTGCTATTCATGCATATAGAATAAAATAATTCCAATGCATGCAAATGTTATTATAACGCATGTCACAGAATTCTAGGATAAAAAAAGACTATTGTCATTCTTAACAAATTATGCTTTAACAATCAGATAGACATTGTTTTATGTTATAATTTACTGTTGTCTTTGAAATTGATATGTATGTTTCTTTCAACTTTCAATTTTTTTTAAAAAAAACTTAACATGTAATGATGGGATATTGATAAGTATTTTCATTATTGATTACAACAGATGTACAACCAATTTTTTTTTGTTTTCTTTAAAAAAAACAATGTAGCATCATATTATTATAATATGATAATCATTTATTTTGTATGATCTAGAAATTATATTATAGGTGATTATAGATATTCAGATGTGTGCGTGATGCTATAAATTATTATTATTTTTTTTAAATTGTATTTATTATGCTTTAATTTTGTTAATGAAGTTTATTTAAAAAAATAAAGAATTAAAACCTTGTCTGTTATAAGTTGGAGGTAGAAATGGTCAAGGGATGATTAAATTATTTAGATTGAGTTTTGAGTTATTTAACCCTCACATATATAAGTATAAGTGTTTGGTTATTATTTCCCCCTGCCTTTCTTTATTTTTGTATAGTTAATGTTAGATGATATACACTGATAACAGATAAGTGTTGTATAAATTTTTTATAATATGTATAAAAGATGATTGATTTATGGCATCATCCAAGTTTTATAAATAAGCTAATAAAAAGTATGTTTTAAAAATACATTATATTTATGATATTATAAAAGCACACATATTCGAAAATATATGAGTCATATATTAAATATTAGTCAATTTTGGTTTTACTGTGGAAGAAATGTAATTGGTTAGCAAAGTGCATACAATAATATTTTTTTTTGTTTATTATTTATTTTGCCTTTTACTTTTAATAAATGTTTTATTGAATTAACCCTTAAACCGCTAATTATATACGTTCGATTCTCCATTTCCACACACACATATATATGGTTAACATAGCATAGCCCTAGAATATATAGATTTTCCAGTAGATGGCAATTTATTTAATCTATCTGGAGATGATAAATCACCATATTACAGTGCTAATAATATATTCTACTTTGCTTAGAATAGGTGGTGATGTGGATAAAAAGATACCCAATCCTCATCATTGTCTATACTGTAATAAATGTAATAATTGTCAATTTTGCAACAGTTTTATTATTGAATAGATGCTTAAAACATATTTAAATTAACATTATAGAATTATTGTTTATAGACATTTTTATCATTCTTATTTACCTCTTATATGAAGACCATATCCTATAACTTCAACTGAGCTAAGCCATAGAATAATTACAATATAAGAATCTTTTAAATAAGTTTAAAAGCAATTTACAATTATAAATTTTATTCTATCTTGTATAGAATTGGCGCCTGGGCATTTATAAATCTAATAACAAGTGAAGAAGACAGAGGTTACAATATATATATATATATATATATATATATGCAGATATTACAATATATATATATATATATATATATATGCAGATATGTGCATATAGAATTAAAAAACGGAAACTGTATAATAAAATTAAAATAAATTAAAAAATAAAATTGAATATAATTTTTTTTTTTTTTAAAAAATTGAGCAGTTTATTCTGGAGATTCACTTTTACATAAGCCCTAATTACATTCTGTAAAATAAAACAAAAGAGAATCCTTTAACGAAATAATAATGGATTTTCTAATTAAATTAAAGTAAAAGAAAATTTCTTAAAATCTATATTTAATATTGAAACAATAAAATTATTAGGTTTATTGGGAGGGTGAATCTTAGGAAAACAATGCTCAAATAGTTTAGATCAAATATGGAAATCTTAAAATCTTTATTTAAAATTGGAAATATAAAATCATTAGGTTTATTGGGAGGGTGAATCTTAGGAAAACAATGCTCAAATAGTTTAGATCAAGTATGGAAATTCCCTGAGTCAAGATATTGATTTTGCTCTGGCGATTGCAAAAGGGGAAAATGTGGAATGCAACCTAAAAATGTATAAATAGACAAGAAGAACAATAGGAGTTAGTTAGTGTTTGGTTTCCTTTTGCAAGTGAGCATTTGGTTTTCTTTTTGCAACTTACTTTTTGGTTTTCTTTTTATAATACAGTCTGGAGTGCAACACAGTTTTTTGAGTTTAAGGCAGTTGATTGCAATTTTCAGTTAGTTGTACTGATTCTGATGATTGTCATGCTAAGTTCATATAAAATTTACCTACAGAAGTGCATCAATATGAGTTTGGGGTAAAAAGACTATAGCCTGCTTAAGTTCTTTTGGTCCCGAATAGAATTGCAGATGCCATGACGCCGGTAAAATTACTTTGAATGTTTAAATTTTGGACTGCTAAAATGTTGAACTCTGAATAAAAGCAAATAGCTAGTTCTTCCTATGCTCAAAATGTGAAGCCAATTTCAAATTCCTTGTGCCGTCATGGGACCAGGATTTCAAAGCAGACTATGAAAATGTTAGGTAACATTTTTGTCTTCAGTTGACAGCGTAATTAAGTACTTTGTAAATACGTACCTTTAAAATGTAATTTCTATTTACTGATCTAAGTGCTATTTTAATTTTGTAACCTTGACTTTCTATAACTGAATTTTAATGCCTCTGCTATAAATATATTTCCTGCCTTTAAATTATGCTTATCTTATTGTAAAGTTAGTTTTCTCTTAGTCAAGTGGTCTATAAATGATATTTGTTATTTGCTTATTAATATGTCATTTAAATTTATATTTGATTTTAAAATCTTACTTATATGCCAGTTTGCTTTTACCTTGACAAATTCCTATCTGCCATTAAAATATGTATTCTTTATTTGTTGGCAGGTAAAAATTAAGATTTTGCTGTAAGGGATTATTAATTAGAGCAACATTTTCTTTTTTGTCTAGGTGAAACAATTTATATTTTATATTTGATTATACACAGAAAACTTACCTTATGCATAAATGGTTAGGTTTCAGGAAGATGCTGGGTCAAGTGTGTCCATTAAATTATATTTTAAACATAAAAAGGGGAAGAGGAAAATTTCATTAATTGAGCATTTCCAAGAGAGAGTTTAATAATATTGAATTTAAAATGTTTTGTCAGGATTTTGTTTGAAGGAAAGAGACGTATCACCCTAAACTAAAATATGACATTCGCCTAATGTTAAATATTTATTGGTGCTCTTTTAGTATTCAATCTCCACCATTTTAAATTTCAAAAGCAACCAAAAACATTGTCTGGCACATCTAAGTGATAAAAAAGTAGGCAAAAATGAAAAAAAATTAGAACCTAAGTCATGTGACTTGGAAAAACCCGCCAAAACATGAAAAATTTAGAACTCTGGTCAAGTGACTATAATATCAATAAAAAGCAATACATTTGACAAAACAGATATGAGATCGCATAATTTAAAAAAAGCCAAATACTTCACATAATAAAAAAGAAAGCCAAATAGTTCACATAATAAAAAAGAAAGCCAAATAGATTGCATAATAAAAAAAATCCAAATAGATCGCATAATAAAAAAGAAAGCCAAATAGATCGCATAGTAAAAAAACGCAAAACGTAAAAAAATTAGAAATCTGGTCAAGCAAAACCTTACAAAATACATATAATATCACATAATAATAACAATAAAAAAGGCCAAAACCTAAAAAGTTAGAACTCTGGTTATGTAACTATAATATCAATTAAAATTAACGCACAGATCTGAGACTGCAAAAACTATTTTAAAAATATAAAAAGCTAATATATTAACGAACACAGGTTACAAAAGAAAAACATGTATTTTTAACATATAACAAGCACTACATATTATTGACATATAAAAAGCATAGATATTAAAAATATATAAAAAGCTAACATGCATTTTAAATCAAGTAGATTACAAAATTAATACTTAAATTTATAACTTGTAAGCCTCATTTTTGTAAACATATAAAAAGATCGATTAAAGGTATATATATAAAAGTCAAACTAAAACTTATTCATTTAATAATTAATTGTATTTTATCTTACCAGAACCTGTATGTTCCCTTTGTTTGCAAAATTTCAGCTTCTCTGCCTAGAAAATCATTCAAAATGTACAACCCGGTCATGTGACTCTAATATCAATTAAATACCTTATCAATTCGTAGGACCCCCCCCCCCCTGCAAGTAAATCAACAAGATTTTTTTTAAGATTATCATTGGCTAAAAAGTACATTTTCTCATTTTAAATTATAGATCAAATAATTTATACACAGCGTAGTTACAAAAATAATATTAATTTTAACTCATTTATTAAATATTATTTAGTTTTCGCAATTCATAAATTATTATAAGTTATAGATGAATTGCGTATTAGCTTTTACAAATATTAATACAGTTACTTCTTAATTCTATATATATCTAAAGTTACAGTAATACTGCACTTTATAAGTCTATTTACATATTTTTTTTTTTTTTTACATACGGCATTAATTATTGGATAGTAATGAAATAACTGTGTACAAATTATCTATTATTAATACTTTATTAATCTATTTTCTAACTCATGGGTTAGATCTTATATATATAAAGAGAGAGCAATATTACAAATAGAATAATTTTAAACCTTAATCAATAAATGCTCACCATCATTTATTAAATTTAATACATATTTGAATGCTTTGATATGATGGGAGGGGAGATAAGAAGAGAAACTTTTAAATCTTGTTATTGTTGAGTTTAACATCTAAGAGGTTTTGCTGTGATCTCCCTCTAGATTTTAAGAGCAGGCGGAAAACATAAACAATTTAATTATCTAAAATCTTTCCCTCCATCATTGAAAGTAAACTATAAGAAATGATTTTATAACTTTTTATAGATTCTAAAATTAGTGAATAAACTTAAGCAGTAAATGTTGAATAGTTAATCAGTGAGTTAAAGCCCCATGCTATAATTTTATAGTTTTTATTCTGGTCAGGGTTACATTTTCTAATTTGACTTAACGAATTTTGAATCCATTATTTTAATTACACTATTCCTTACTCTTTACTTTTTCATACCTACTAGTCGCCCATTTGGTTTCCTGCTCTTTGTTTTATTTTACATTTGACACCTTTGAACATCCAAAGGTGATAGACTGTAACTATTTTGGAGACAGCATTTATGGATAAAGATGCACAGCACTTATATTTCTTACCTTAATGATTATTTACCCTTCCCCCATTGTCTAAGATACTTTTACATTCTTATTTAATGGTTTTCTGTTTTTTTCCCTATGTCATAGCATCGGTAGGGACGTGAACCCACAACCGTCTACAACCAACTACTTGCTTGCAAGGCTGCTGCGATGACCTCTCGGCTAACAACGCTTGACATGGTTTTCTGTTTTTAAAATATATTTTTCTTTTAACTGTAAAATGCTTAATTTTTATCTTAGAAAAAAACTGTAAAATGCTTAACTTAAATAATTTAGATTTTAGCTTTAGTAAGATGCCATAATATTATACACGCACACACACACCTATTACAAACGTGTGCGGATATTAATATTACATACCTCAACAAATAATTTAGAAAATGTTTAGAAAAATGCACAAGCCATTCTTTAATTATTTAGTATACAAATTCTGAGAATTAAAAAGTAACTTCCTTGACATGAAGGGGAGAATAAGGCATATTACGAAAATAGTCATAACCTAATAAATCATGTATTGTATGTTATTCATTAACTCATATTTACTGGCTTAACTTTATTTCACTAATTTTAGAATCTATAAAAAGTTATAAAATGATTTTTTATAGTTTATTTTCAATGATGGAGGGAAAGATTTTAGATAATTAAATTGTTTATGTTTTCCCCTGCTTTTAAAATCTCGCGGGAGATCACAGCAAAAACGCTTAGATTTTAAACTCACCAATAACAAGATTATAAAGTTTCCCTTCTTATCTCCCCTCCCATCATATCAAAGCATATTGTTTAGATTCAAATATGTATTAAATTTAATAAATGATGGTGAGCATTTATTGATTAAGGTTTAAAATTATTCTATTTGTAATATTGCTCTCTCTTTATATATATAAGATCTAACCCATGAGTTAGAAAATAGATTAATAAAGTATTAATAATAGATAATTTGTACACAGTTATTTCATTACTATCCAATAATTAATGCCGTATGTAAAAAAAAAAAAATATGTAAATAGACTTATAAAGTGCAGTATTACTGTAACTTTAGATATATATAGAATTAAGAAGTAACTGTATTAATATTTGTAAAAGCTAATACGCAATTCATCTATAACTTGTAATAACTTATGAATTGTGAAAACTAAATAATATTTAATAAATTAGTTAAAATTAATATTATTTTTGTAAACTAGGCTGTATATAAATTATTTGATTTATAATTTAAAATGAGAAAATGTACTTTTTTAGTCAATGATAATCTTAAAAAAATCTTGTTGATTTACTTGTGTGTGTGTGTGGGGGGGTGTGTCCTACAAATGAATAAGGTATTTAATTGATATTAGAGTCACATTACCCGGGTTGTACATTTTGAATGTTTTTCTAGGTAGAGAATCTGAAATTTTGCAAACAAAGGGAACATACAACATCAGGGTTCTGATAAGATAAAATAAAATTAATTATAAAATGATTAAGTTTTAGTTTGACTTTTATATATATACCTTTGATCGATCTTTTTATATGTTTACAAAAATGAGGCTTACAAGCTATAAATTTAAGTATTAATTTTGTAATCTACATGATTTAAAATGCATGTTAGCTTTTTATATATTTTAAATATCTATGCTTTTTATATGTCAATAATATGTGATGCTTTTTATATGTTAAAATACATGGTTTTCTTTTGTAACCTGTGTTTATTAATGCATATTAGCTTTTTATATTTTTAAAATAGTTTTTGTGATCTCAGATCTACGTGTTGATTTTAATTGATATAATAGTTGCATAATCAGAGTTCTAAATTTTTCACATGTTTTGGCCTTTTTATCATTATTATGCAATCTCATCTATTTTATAAGGTTTTGCTTGATGAGATTTCTAATTTTTTTACGTTTTGGGTTTTTTACTATGTGATCTATTTAGCTTTTTTATTATGTGATCTATTTCGCTTTTTTTTTATTATTATTATGAGATCTCTTATCTATTTTGTAAGGTTTTGCTTGACCAGATTTCTAATTTTTTTATGTTTTGGCTTTTTTTTTACTATGCGATTTATTTGGCTTTCTTTTTTATTATGTGATCTATTTGGTTTTTTTTTATTATGCAATCTATTTTGCTTTCTTTTTTATTATGTGATCTATTTGGCTTTTTTAAAATTATGCATCTCATATCTGTTTTGTCAAATTTTCAGATATATATATATGTTGCTTTTTATTGATATTATAGTCATGTGACCAGAGTTCTAAATTTTTCATATTTTGGCAGGTTTTTCCAAGTGTCATGACCCAGGTTCTAAATTTTTCCATTCTCGTGTACATTTTTATCACTTAGATATGTCAGACGATGTTTTTGGTTGTTTTTGAAATTCAAAATGGCAGAGATTGCATACTAAAAGAGCACCCATTTATTTGTTGGAATCTAATCTGGGTTAATTCGCTATTAGTTAAATGTAATGTGTCACTCAATGTAATTTTAAGTTAAATAATTTAACTTGTATCTAGTATTGGTTTTACATTATCTGGCACCATACTTGATTTGCTACCCTTTTTGCCTGAAAATGATACCACATGATGGATTCACTGGTTTAAATAAAATGTTGATCAGGACTTGAAAACAATAAAATGGAAAATCTGAGGTATGCTAAGCTTGGCAAATTTTGGAGATTCTTTTGTCTTCACCTGAAATTTTTAAATTTGCCAATGGTGCAAATTAATTTTTGCTCCTAATGTTGGCATCACTGGGCTGGGGCAGTGATATTGAATTCATGTTGGTGATGTGATTCAAGTACTGGATATAATCCACTTTCTCAATATTGAGCACTTTATGGTGGTTTGATCCTGGTTGAGTTAGATTTTATTACTCTTATTAATGTAACATAATCACTGGCAAATATCGTGAGATACTTATATTCAAGCATATCGATCCTATCTAAACCATTTCTTAAACATAGCTAAATAATTTCTCTCATGGAAAATTTTTCATTCATATGAAAGTTAATAATAATAAGCAAAGGTCTTGACATATAATTGTCTCTTTTCTGCAAATACTTGAAGTGGCATTAACCCAAGAATTGAAATCAACCATATGTAAGAAAATTGGCATATATATTAGACCGCTATTTTAAAATAGGCATACACCTTAAGTTTATAATCACAAAATTGTCTGTTAATAAACAGGAACATTAAGTAGCGAGGCATTAGAGTATTATAGATAAATGTTTAATAATATGTCTGAATTTAACTTAATTTACCTGTTGTTCGTTTTTAATTGATTTTAGTTAAAATTTTTTACTAATCTATTAATATTGTGCTGCTATCTGATGGCTCGATGTTCCACACACACACACACACACAGACACATTCCAAATACATTTTAATTATATCAACTCACTCACCTGCTAAATTAAATTGAATGATAGAATTAAATATTAGAAATCCCAGAGACTCATGTTCGACCACTATTGCAGCCATCCATAATTGAGAAAAGGATTAATTGCTTACCATAAAAGTGTTAATTACTTATTAGATTTAGAGGGTGGGTGAACAGGTTAGAATCCATATGTATTCTGGATCTTTGATCTTGTGTATTGTTGGATTCAAGGTACTTTTACCCAGACTGTGAATCATGTTGAATTAACATACAATTTCTACCGGTACAATAGTAATGACTATTATTAATCATTTACTAAACTAGAGATTATCTCTAGAACAGTTATATATTTTAAGATTCAATTAAAAGTTAAAAATATCCATGTTTTTAAAATTAAACACACAAATATATGGTGTTATTCACGTTTCTTTTTCTCACATGTAATATCTTTATAAATCCATTAAATAATCTCTATATTACCACATATTCTTTTACATTCATATAAATAAAAGTATAATAAAAGACAAATGACCCAAAGATGCATTTCATGCTGAACCAACACTTATCAGTTGGTTTAGGTCACTAACTCTCATATATATCTTTATAATATATGAATGATAGTGACCTGGACTAACTGATGAGTGTTGGTTCAGAAGAAAGTACATGTTGGGGGTCATTCATCTTTTATTTTATTTTTATACGAATGTAAAAAAATATATGGTAATATTGACATTATTTAATATTGTACCAGGCATACTTCATCCCCCATTCTAACTTTTAGCATACATATCAAGCATCAAGTGACTGTAGCTCTAAGGGTGTGATATAAATACTAATTCTAATAAAAATATACATTCGATAATTTAACTTATATTAACATATTATAAATTAAACAAGATCTTGAACATGGTTATTTCATTACCATTCCAATGAATGTCAAAAAGTTAATTGCTGTATACCATTGAAAGAGCGTGAATATTTCACGTCTTTACGCGCCACTCCCTGACAGAAAAAATACCCAACTGGAAGGATATACAACCCCCAACCGATTACATAACATATAACAACTTTCTAAGGCCCGATAAAGTCGTATGCCATTATGCTATGCTCAGCCCTCTTATCTCAGGTGATATAAAAATAAATTTAAAAGCTGCTCTCGGAAATATATTTACCTTTGTTGTATTTTAAGAAATGAAATAAAATAAATATAACACACACAACTAAAAATGTTATAAACTATTTATTACACATATCAATTAATATGTTTTAAATCCTATTATCCCATCACAAATTACATCAATAAAAGAAAATAAATTATTTAATCTGTTTGCCTTAATTAATTCATAAAAATGTTTGGATGGAGTGGTCTGAGTTCTATACCCACACATATATATTAGGCAATATAAAAAGGTAATATGAGATCATTAAATATTCGGTCATACATGTATGCTCATTTCTGAATTCATTCCACAGTTTAATAGTATTTTAAAATAGTGCATTAACATACATTTAAACACACAAAGAAACAAAGTAAACTTATCATTTTATGCACTTTGACTTGGCTTAATTTATACGCATTTGAATCATGTGGCATAAACACGGTATGATGTAAGATGCACATACTCATCTTACAGTTTAGTTACATTTTAAAACATGTGGAAAAACGACTAACTTAAAGAATCCTGCACTTAGCAGATAAATGACTTAACATACATGTACTACCAAAATATAAATTAGATCTCTGGCATAATTAGGTTTTAAACATATTATATAATGTAAACATATAAGTTTTGTTTTAAAAAAATAATATTAAAAGGTTGAAACAACATTTTAAAAATAAATAATATTAAAAGGTTGAAACAAATTTTACCCCTCTGGTGTCTTGAAACTTCATCTGGATTTTGGGTCTCTGAATGTGCTATAACATCTGTTTACCAGGGTGGCAAGGACTTCTTTCTTTTACTCTATTTGTTTGGTGACCTTCATCATCAATATCTGCTGAACCTGGGTGGCTACATTTTAACAGCTTTGGATGGAGCTGGAGGAGTGCACTAAAGCTGGCTTCTACCCCATAATCATCTTGCTGGTTGATGGAGAAAGGGTATTCATCTTGTGAATATTAATGCTGTGGCAATTAGACAAACACTGCTATTTACTTTCTTGGAAATAATTTTATAAAGACTTCACTCTAGGCTCTTTCTTGACAGTTCATGTCTTCCAAATTTCGGCCTAGATGTGAGGCGAGTGCAGCATGCAACTGGAAGTGACAGGAGCTCTTTAGCACTGCAAGATTTTGGCAACTTCACTCTCCTCCGAACTGACTGTAGCTATCACTATTCAATTAGTAAGTCAGTACTCTATAGCAGTGGTATTTTATGTAAGTAACCTTTGCTTTAACTGAGAGTCATAAAATATTTGCAGTGACTAAAATATAATGCTAATCAGCCTGCAATGATCACACAAGATATATTCTAAAAAGCTTAGCTTGCTTTTGGAATCTCTCTGGTTATATCTCTGGAAGTCTCTCTGGGGAAAAGCATAATAAAAATCTATTGAAGTCTCTTTGGAAAAAAGAATAAGAAGAATCTGAAGTCTCTCTCTGGCAAAAAGAATATGAATAATTACTTGAAGTCTCTCTGGGAAAAAGAATAAGAATAATCTCTTGAAGTCTCTATATGGGAAAAAGAATAAGAATAAACTCCCAGCACCCGAGGAACAGTATATATAGCACCTTCATTACATGGTCAATTTGTGTACCCTCCTTTGAATAATTGCCCCAAGCTTCTAACTTGGGGGCTAATTGATTTAAAAATAATTCACGTAGCTTCTTTTTTAAAGAATGTTATCTTTAATTAATTTTATAATATTTTTAATTTAACTTTATCTGGGCGACTCAGACCACTATACTGATAATATCAGTTTCAAATTTACACAAAGAAAAATTCTTATGCTACGGATTAAAATTTAAACATGTTTTTCTATCTCTACCTTGGCATCCAAATTCTTTGCATTGTTTTGTTTGTAAAAATAAGAGCACAAAGCAGGATGGCCATTTGACTTTTCTTAATTCATTTTTTTAGAAAATCTGCTAATTAAAAAAAGATAGACGTGTTGGAACATTTACAATTACTTTTTAATTATTTTATATATTTTTATTTTTTTTATAACATGTTCCAACACGTAAACAACTTTTTACAAAAAAAAAGTGATATAAAATTATAAATGTATTACGTTTACATTTATTAAAATAACAAAATAAAATGAACAAAAAATATTGTACTCATATATTATATAATATTATGCGTCAATTTACAATTTGGGAGTTAATATTCTTGAATGTGTGTGGGTAAGAAATATATACACAGACAATTTCATCCATGTTATACAGTTTATATAATAGCTAAGTAAATTGATAATTGTAAATATATATATAGCTGAGCTGTATAACTCCACGGGTTTGTGTATTTAGTTTTAAAAAATCAGATATGTTAATCTTTAATTGAGTTTTAAAGTTTATATCTGTGCTAGAGATAATCTCTAGTTTAGTAAATGATCGATAATAGTCATTACCATATTTATCTAAAGTGGATAATATTAAAGGTGTGGGTTGAGTTAATTTGACACTTGTATTTCAAAATGTAATTATTTAATATAGATAAATATTTTTCATATAATATATATATGACAGATAATAACCTGGACCAACTGCTAAGTTCTGGTTCAATACGAAATACATCTTTGGGGGCATTTGTCTTTTATTGCAACTTCATTATATGAATTTAAAAGAGTAGGTGATAATATTGAGGTTATTTAATATATTTATTAATAAATTATGCATTCTTTTGTAATAATCACTAGTTTTCAAAATTATTGTAACTATCGGCTGGAAGAATAGCAATCAATTTATCATTTTTAAATTTAAACAAAGCTTTTCTTTCATCAACAAATAAATCACGTTTAGGTGGTTTTGCTTTATTTAGAATATCGTATATATTTTCCTCTTATTATGTCCTTTCATATGCAGACAAAAAACAATGATTAGAACGGAAATTATAGGTTACTGAACTGAAAGTTCTTAATAAAGGTTTTAAGTTTGCTACTTTACCATCAAAATTAATATTTGATGATATTATTTGTAAAGTGAAAGTATTTTATCAAAAATACCTTGCGAGGAGACAGACATAATGATAGCAAAAATATAAGATATTGTAAGTAAAGCAAAACCACATAAAAGTAATTTACTGTTGACGTTTTGTTTAAATTAATAAATGATAAATCGATTACTATTCTTCCGGCAGATAAGGATAATACTACCATAATTTTGAATATTAATGATTATTAAAAAATACATAATTTATTAAATGATAATATTTATAAAAAATAGAGATCCTATGACATATCTTGAAAAGAAAGTGAAAGCATTAATTTATGCTATGATTTAGATTTAAAAACTAAGATTTTTTTACATATAGAAAAAAATATTTTTATCCAAAGTTATATGGTTCTCGAAACTCCGCAAATCAGATATTCCATTGAGATCGATTGCAAGTGCAGATAGTTTACCAACACAGACACTAGCTCGTTTTCTATGTTTTTTTTACAGCCACGTTTAATTTAATAGAAATGTCATTTTATGTTAAAGATGCAAATTATTTTCTTGAGCTTATCTGAGAAATTAAATTAACTACAAATGATCATTTGGTAAGTTTTAATATTGTTTGACTTTTTACTAGTGTATCTGTAAAGGAAGCTACTGAAGTTTTGAAAAATATTCAATTGCCTAATTTTGTTTTGAGTTTAATTGAATACTGCTCATTAAATACATTGTTTGTTTTTGATGGTCAGATGTCTAAACAAATATCAGATTTAACTATGGGTTTACCAATTTTTTCAGCATTGGCTTCTAGTTTTATGGTGAACTACGAAAATAAAATTCTGATATCAGTAGTTAAAACACTATGTATATTACTAAGGTATGTTAATGATACCTTGTTATTTCGCCTCATAGTAAGCATGTTATTGATGAATTTTTAATTTTTTAAAATTCTTTTCATAACACCATCAAATTAACTATGGAAATAGAAAATAATAACCAACTTCCATTTTTAGATATTTTAATTGAAAGAAAGAAGGAAGGTTCTTCATCCCATAGTATATATAGAAAGCAAACACACACTAGAAGATATCTAGACTTTTCTTCTTATCACCATCCGGCACAATTATTTTCAGGGGCAAAATAGTGTTAGATAGTACTAAGAGACTTTCCGACGACAGCCATTTTCAACACGATATTTATATTACTAGAAGCCTTTTCAACACGATATTTATATTACTAAAATGATTCATAATGGTTTTGATCTCAGGATTATTAATAGAGCTTTTTTATATAATAAGAAAAAATATTTTGATACTTCAAACATTAAGACTCTTCTGCATATGCAAAAGTAGTAACTAATAAACTTGGTAATGTTTTAAAGGAAAATAATATCCACACAATTTATACATCTAAAAAGTATAATGAAGTATTTCCATACAGTAAAGATAAAATTCTTTTGGAGTGTCATGGTGTATATAAAATTCCATGTGGATTTTGTTTACATTCATACATTGGACAAATCAATCACAGAGTAAGCATAAGAAAAGAAGAACACATTTTGGCAGTTAGAGAGCAATCTAATTCATCAAAAATTTATTCACATTAAGTTATCTAACTATAACATCAATTTTAATAAAACACATATTTTGGCAAAAAGTAAACATTATGGCCAGAGACTGTGAAGGAAAGCTGTAGAGATTTTTAAAAAGGCATAAGAGCATAATTGAGATGTGTGAATTAAATGTTTGAATTAAAGAAAATTAACAATATTTTTAAAAAGTTATTGGAAGATAAAATATTTTTTTAAAATTTCTCAACCAATATAATTTGAGAATGAGGAGAAAATTAGAAAATTAAAAAAATAATGATTTTAAATCTTACCACACACATTCTTATGATTTAAAAAAAAAGAAGCTCTGAAGAAAGTACTTGTTATTGTACTGAAATGTCAACTATTTAGTTATTATATTTGTATAGCTCATGGAAATAATATATATATATAATCCCAATGCATAACGATTCCACTTTGAACTGGCTATTTTGAAATACGAACTCTAATGTATTTATATATTAGTTCACAGAGAGTGGTACTGGATTTCTTAACCATGTGGTGTGATTTAATGCTTAATATTTGTATATATATTAAAACTAGAAAAATATAAAAATGCCTATATAAAATTGCAGAACATGCAGTGAATTGTAATGGACAATTCTGATTTGATAGTATTTTTATTTTGTATATAGAAAATGATTTGAAGAAAAGAAAAAGTAAGGAGTCATATTTTATAAATAGTAAGGGGAATGTAGTGAATAAACAGTTTAATTGTGTTAGTATTCACAATTTATGGAAAGTAGGTAATTCACGTGGAAATGTTACTGGTGTGATAGTTTAATAAGATTTAAATATTAACATATTACTACTGAAGATGGTGGAATATGCTGTAAGATGGCTATAGCTAAGAATACTAATCTTCAATTTTATATAGGCATTTTTAAATTTTTGCAGTTTTATTTTAGTGGAATTTTTTATTGTACTTTTATTATTTGATATATATATATATATATATGTGTGTGTGTGTAATAAATAAAGTTTGATATCTGTATTCGTTTCACAATATATGTAATATACAAATCAATATATATATCAAAATACAGTACAATTTATATAAATTATATTCTTTTAGAAGTACTTTCGACTATACACTTTGTAGTCTTTATCAACTATATAACGTTGAATAATCAAAACGAGACAACCCTTAACAATACCCATAGTTCAATTCAGATTTCCCACAATTCTGTTATCTTAACATTTGATGACTGGCGATTCATTAACATTTGACGATTTCTTGAAATCAACATAGCCTCTTTTATTTTACGTTTATTATGACAACGTTCAATTTGAATAATTTTCATATTTTTATAATCAAATTTAAATCCATATTGACAAGATTTATTATGATCAAGATGATGAAGGTTTATTTACATCTGTTCCATATTGATTCTCTTTTTGAATTCTATTATATAAAAGCATATGTTCTTTTATTCTCTTCTCAAATGTACACTTAGATTCATCAATGTATTGTATGCCGCATCCACATATCAATCTATATATAATAGAATTTTGATTAAACTTTGAATTTTGAATTTTAGAATTATTAAGCAATCTATTTATGTTATTTGTAGAGAAAAAAGCAATATGACACAAACCATTATAAATTTTCCTAATAAACTTGACCTGCTCATCTGATATAAATGGCATTGAAATCCATTTCATTTTGATATTTTAATTTTTAATTTTATTATAGTGTTGATTTCTTTTAAATCCTTTAATAATATTAGCAATTGCATTTTTATAATAACCAATTTTCAACAAGTCATTAACAAATAAATATACATTTTTAATTTTATCACTAGAATATTTGCATAATTTTTCATTTCGAAATAAGAATGATTTCAATCCAGACAGCTTATGACACATAGGTACATGTGATTCATATGGAATAAAACCTCTAGTTTCAATTGGTTTAATTAACATAAGATAATCCAAACTGTAATCATTAAGATTAACTTGAATATCCAAGAATTTTATGGAATTGTATTTCTCTTTAGTTATAACCCATTTTATATCCTTAACCTCATTTAATTCATTAAATAAATTGATTATTAATTCTTGTTTTCCACAAATAAAAATATCATCCACATATCTATGATATACTTTAATTTCTTGATATTTCAATTGTTTTACATTTGAGAAGAGAATAAAAGAACATATGCTTTTATATAATAGAATTCAAAAAGAGAATCAATATGGAACAGATGTAAATAAACCTTCATCATCTGTTATATTTGATCATAATAAATCTTGTCAATATGGATTTCAATTTGATTATAAAAATATGAAAATTATTCAAATTGAACGTTGTCATAATAAACGTAAAATAAAAGAGGCTATGTTGATTTCAAGAAATCGTCAAATGTTAATGAATCGCCAGTCATCAAATGTTAAGATAACAGAATTGTGGGAAATCTGAATTGAACTATGGGTATTGTTAAGGGTTGTCTCGTTTTGATTATTCAACGTTATATAGTTGATAAAGACTACAAAGTGTATAGTCAAAAGTACTTCTAAAAGAATATAATTTATATAAATTGTACTATATTTTGATATATATATATATATGTATATTTGATATATATATATATAATTTACAGTAATTGAAAATTCAAGTTTGTTTTATCTGAAGTCAGAATTACTCACATGTTTTAATACAAATAAATATTTAATTTCATTTACCTCACAAAAAGATTTTACACAGTAAGATAACTTGTTATCATCTTCATTAGTACAGTTTGTTCCATCTGGAAATGGTTTTTCCCAGCTTTTCCAAGTTCCATTGTAAGAAGAACACCATATTATGCACCCCCTAGCTATATATATATATATATATTGTAAGGCATATATTTAACCCATCTAAGGGTTAAATATAACTAATAATAATTAATATTTTTTTTCCTTAAATAAAACTAATCTTGTTTTCAGTTAACATTGTTCTAATTAGTTTATATAGGTATTAGTTAAATGTTCCAATTGTTAATAAAATAATATATTAAATATGCTTGTTAATAATGATTTAAAAATATTATTGTTTGTTGGTAGATGTACAACATTGAATTTAATAGACTAAACTGAAGTAAATATTATCTTAGGGTCTACTGTTTTAAAGTAGTTATACTAAATAAATTTTTATAGATGTTTGCTGGTTGTACCTTATTACATTAGGTAAAATTTTAATTTAAGTTTAACAGTGAAATACTTATAAAAATATTTAAAATATTTAATAAATTGTTGATTATGTAGATAGTTTTTGAGTAAAAATAGACTGTTGGATTTAATAAATTTGTTAGCTAGTTTGATTTTATTTTATTGAATTATTATTATTTAAAAGTAGGTTATTATTTCCTCAATATGTGTGTGTATAATGTATAAGTGCATATCTGTAAAGTAAGACTGGGAATTAATAAAAGTAATTATTTTAAGAATGAAAATAATATTTTATAGCAGTATTAAATAGCAATAATTATAATAATATTAAGTAAAAACTTTTAAGTAGATTTTAAATAAATATATTCTTTTATTAAGGCAAATAACTTGCTTAAAGATAATTATGTAACAATTCTAGATAAGCACATGATTTAAAAAATTTCTTTTATTATAAAGTTCAAGGTTAAAGTAATTAAAAAGCCAGCTTTACACTAATGTTGGATGTTCTGCCTCTAGTGTCTTAAATTCAATTGAACAAAAGGATATCCTGTGGAAAAAATACAGTAAAATACCACCATACCCAACTGTATAAAAATAATTTTTTTTTGAAAAAAGTGGTGTTGAAATTTTAAAAAAGAAAAGAAAGTAAATATTAAAAAAAAATTAACTAGTTTTCATTTTTATTTTTATTTTCCAAGTTAAATTATCAAAATGAAGGAGTGAGAAGGTAATAGTCATCCTTGTATTAATCATTCTACAGTATATGTTAAGCCATGTATTTAATGGTAGTCATAACAGAATACTAATTTCATATTTAAAAGAAATGATAAAGATATTGAAATTGAAATATTACTAGAAGCTGATAGAACTCAGGAAATGAGTATTTTATCTTATCATAAAATTATTAGTCGATTTGAACTTTTGATTATTATTTATTAATTCTAAAAATTATTGTATATATTGTGACAGAATGGGTTCAAACCCAGTCACAAATAAATTATTTAATCGGTAAACATATATAGATGTAGAGATATATATATATATAATATTTAATTTTGTTTATTATGTGGTGGTTACAAATACATAAACATGAGAGGAGGGACTCTGTCATTTTAAATGATATATATATGTGTGTGACAAATGTGTGTATGAATGAATTAAGTAGTGAAAAGAGAGAAAACGAGATTTTTGTTTCACATTGAAAAAAACTGGTTTTCCAGCAGAATGAGATTTTATTTTCTGTTATATTACAATAGAAGCTATGACACGAGTTTTCACACATCTAACAGATCTGGTTATTCCACATTGAAAATCGAAACTGAGATAAAAAAGAAGCATCTAGAACCAATGGAGGGGGCTATAAAAGTGAGCCACCCAGAATGCATAGGATCTTTTTCTGGCAGAGCTACAACAGTGAATACCTAAATGGTTTAATATTTAAATATATAATGGCGATTTCAAAAGAAATGTTGGGATAAGAGAAGCTGCATCAGATTCAGGCGCCTGATCCCAGCCTGCTGCAGCTGCCTCAATAAAACCATGATGCCTCGAAACAACACATAATTTCAGTGTGGAATCAAATGAACCTCGTCAGCCAATGGACATAAAGATCTCAAATCATTATCTTGAATTGCCTAATTTACCTGCAAAATGGAACTATATAATAAATAAATAAAAATTGCTTCTACTACTTCCCGGGAAAGCCAGGTAAAGAACTTTAATTATTGATCTTTTTAAATGTTTTTTATAAAAAGGAAATTTTGTATTTGCAATAATCAGTAAAGGTGATGTATGAATTAACTTTATAAGATTTCTTTAAAGCTTCATTCCATTATGGACATAACAAAGTAACTAGTGTTGAAAGTCACATGATACAAACTTTTCCTAGTATCGACCTTCACTACTTGAGATATGTATGAAAGATCTATTGGAAAGAATGATATATGATTGTGATTTGAAATGACAGAGTGCAAAGTAGAGTATTGACTTAGTTTAATTGTTTATAAATCCATTTATTTAGTTTACGACTTTTATTTTTATGTTTAAAAATAAAATAAAAAAGAACTCTTAACCCCATTTGTAGCTACTTATGGCTGTGACACCACCCGACCATGAGACTGAGCTAGCTGATGGTCAAAACCTCTCTCACATTACGTAAATAGTATTCTTGTTGGTAATATATCCACTTCGCATAATTCTTATATTCATATAGGATTGGCGCTTGGTGTCCTTTGGATGACCATAAATACGCATTGGGGATATATTACAGTTGCGAAAATAACCCATAAGTTTTGGATAATATTTTAGGTCAAACCACTTAATTAAATAAAATACACAGACACATATATTGATACATCATATACATATTCGGTAGTATACACATGTCTAGTGAGAGGTAACATAGGGTTTTGTTATAATGGCATTCCAACTAAAGGGCTTCAAAGAGAAGTAGAGGGGAATAGGGAGAGTTATGAGATATTAGAAATGTGTTAATAAAGAGAAAAGTTTTATATTTTATTGAAGAAAGGGTTGTTTATATATAATTCAAATGAAGTGTTAAATAAACCAAAGGGCATTAATTTGTTAAATGTATATCTATTAAAAAATAACCAGTTTTGTCAGTTCATGGCTGCGCATTAAGACAAACATACATAAGCTGTTATTTTTAATTTCTTTGTCTATTCCGATGAGGTTTCGAGAGGTAAAGTGGCTAACAGGAAGGCAGTGCAGGGTGTGGGGATGGGGAAGTGGGTCCAAAGCATTAATCAAAGGTAAAATAAAAAAAAATATGAAAACATGAAAACAAGAGCGCAAAAAAATATGAAAAAAGAGGAACAGGAAAATATGTTGGAGTGAATTTTGAAAAAGCTTGAAAGTCTAGAGTTGAGATTCGGAGAGATAGAAAAGAGAATGGACAGATTAGAACAGAAAGTGGGAATCAAAGATGAGAATGATTTTGGGGAACAGGAAGGTGAAAAGACAGATATGGAGAGTGGAGATGAACAGAAGCAAGGTGCTCAAGTAAACCCCTCGGGAAAACCAGCAGTGGTAATAAGTCACATGATGGTGCAAGGAAGTATGAACCAATTCATAAAAATTCATCCATTTGCAGATAGAATGGGGGAAGCACTGGTTGAGCATCTATGTAGCTTAGAAAAATATTTCAATATAAATCCCATGTCGGAAGAAAGTAAGATAATTATCGCATGTAGCAACCTTACAGACAATGCCCAGTCATGGTGGGACTCGCTTGGTCAACAGCCAGCTACTTTTGAAGAATATAAAAAAGAAGTGAGAGAGGCCTTTTGGTCCGAGGATAGGCAGGAGTTAATGTGCTATCAAATTATGTAAGAAAAGTTTAAAGAAGGGTGCAATGATAGCTATTCACAATTCTTTCATAAGCAGGTGGCTAGACTGTGGACATTGGATGCATGCAACATGACAGAGTCATATAATGTGTATTATAAGACACAGTATGCCCATGAGAGTGGAACAGATGATCTTGGAAGCAGGGAAAGCATCACTGGGAGAGATTGCAGAGCTGCTTAATGCTATTGACATAAGCTCATATGACTATGGTGGGCATCATGAAGCAGTAAAAGAGGATGAAAGAGAGTGGATAATGGGAGTGGATACCTTTCCAAAATGGAGAGGAACACCTGAAAAGAAGAGACCACCAGAGAAGCCGAACTTTGGACCAGAAAAAAAAGCAGAGGGACATATTAGGCATAATACATAAGTGTTGTAACAAGAGCCATTCAAAATATGCAAATGTATTTGAAGGCTTTTGGAGGAGGGGGTATTGTGACAGAATGGGTTTGAACACAGTCACAAATAAATTATTTAATCGGTAAACATACATAAATGTAGAAATATATATAATATTTAATTTTGTTTATTACGTGGTGATGGTTACAAATACATAAACACAGGGGTAGGGACTCCGTCATTTTAAATGATATATATGTGTGTGTGACAAATGCATGTATGAATGAATTAAGTAGTGAAAAGAGAGAAAATGAGATTTTTGTTTCACATTGAAAAAAAACTAGAGTTTTCCGGCAGAATGAGATTTTATTTTCTGTTATATTACAATAGAAGCTATGACACAAGTTTTCACACGTCTAACAGATCTGGTTATTCCAGATTGAAAATCGGAAGTGAGATAAAAAAGAAGCTTCTAGAACCAATGGAGGGGGCTATAAAAGGAGCCATCCAGAATGCATAGGATCTTTTTTTGGCAGAGCTACAACAGTGAACACCTAAATGGTTTAGATACATAATGGTGATTTAAAAAAAAATATCGGGGTAAGAGAAGCCACATCAGATTCAGGTACCTGATCCCAGCCTGCTGCAGCTGCCTCAATAAAACCATGATGCCTCAAAACAACACATAATTCCAGCATGGAATCAAATGAACCTTGTCGGCCAATGGACATAAAGATCTCAAATCGTTACCTTGAATTGCCTAATTTACCTGTGGAATAGAACTATATAATAAATAAATAAAAATTGCTTCTACTACTTTCTGGGAAAGCCAGGTAAAGAACTTTAATCATTGATATTTTTAAATCTTCTTTATAAAAAGGAAATTTTGTATTTGCAATAATCAGTAAAGGTGACGTATGAACTAACTTTATAAGATTTCTTTAAAGCTTCATGCCATTACGGACGTAACAAAGTAACTAGTGTTGAAAGTCACATGATACAAACTTTTCATAGTATCGCCCTTCACTACTTGAGATATGTATGAGAAATCTATTGGAAAAATGATGTATGATTGCAATTTGAAATGACAGAGTGCTAAATATTGTTTTTTTATAATATTAAATAAATATATCAAGAAAGTACAGTATTTTTAGTTTAATTGTTTATAAATCCATTTATCTAGTTTATGATTATTTTGTTTATTTTTATGTTTAAAAATAAAAATAAGAGAGAATTCTTAACCCCATTCATAGCTACTCATGGCTGTGATGCCACCCTACCATGAGACTGAGCTAGCTTATGGTCAAAACCTCTTTTACATTATGTAAATAGTATTCTTGTGGTAATATATCCACTTCACATAATTTTTATATTCGTATAGGATTGGCGCTTGGTGTCCTTCCGACGACCATAAATGCACATTGGGGATATATTACCATTGTGAGAATAACCCATAAGTTTTGGATAATAATATTTTAGGTCAAACCACTTAATTAAATAAAATACACAGGCACGTATATTGATACATCATATACATATTCGGTAGTATACACCTGTCTAGTGAGAGGTAAAATAGGGTTTTGTTATAATATATATAAATAAAAAATTGACAAATCAATTGTTGTACTTCCAGCTGATAAAGGTAATGCTACTGTGTCATGGATTGTGACATTTACCCTAATAAAATTTTAGTTATGCTTAATGATAAAACTTATTAACTATCAAAAAGAGATCATACTATGTATTTGAAAAAAACAACAACGAAAGCTATTATTAATAAATCACCTATTGAAACAGAGATAAAAAAAATAAAATAATCCCTCATGAAAAATCATGTGTCTGGCAAAAATTTTATGGACTTCCAAAAATTCACAAACTAGATACCCCCCTTCACCCAATAGTAAGAAAAAAATAGGATCTCCAACTCATATTTTAGCTAGATATTTATCGGATTTCATTAAACCTACAATCCAATCTATTAAATCATATATTAAAAACCCTTTTCATTTTATTTCTGTTGTAAAAAATTTAAAAATTAATGCTAATAACATTCTGATCATTTTTGATGTTGTGTCTTTGTTTACAAACATTCCCATTGATAAAGCTTTACATATAATTTCACAACATTGCAATTTACCAGACCATATTATTGCTTTGATTAAACATTGTCTTTTGAACACATATTTTGTATACAATGGACAGCATGACAGACAAATTTTTGGTACTCCTATGGGCTCACCTATCTCAGGAGTAACAGCTGATTTATTCATGGAAAATATAGACTCATGCTTCAGAAACCTCTCATTTGGCTCAGATACGTAGATGACACTTTTGTCATATGGCAACATGAAAAAAATAGATTAGATGATTTTTTCTTACATTTAAATAATATGCATCCTCATATTAACTTTACAATGGAGACAGAGTCTGATGGAAAACTCTCTTTTCTTGATGTTCTAGTCACCAGAACAACAAATAGTTTATCTTTTTCGATTTACAAAAAGAATACACACATGGTCAGATATTTCCATTTCCATTGTCATCATCATCCAACTCAGACAGTTTATGTAGTCAAAACTCTTTTAAATAGAGCAATTAACCTTTCAGATAAGTCACATCTGAAAGAAGAAATAAATAGTTCTAATTATAAATTTATAAAAAAGTCTTATTTCAAGCCCAAAATGGACAAAATAGAAAACAAAAAGATGATAAATCAGCTATTAGGGTTTATGTTCGCTATGTAAAAGGAACTACAGACAGTATTGGATGTACATTAAAATGCTATAATATAGATACAACATTTTCTATTCATCAAAAGATCAGCAATATAATAACCAAGCCTAAGGATTCAATCCCCCTTGAATTTCATGATGTTTATCAAATCTCATGTGGAAATTGTAAAGCTTCTTACATAGGTATGAGTAATTGTCACATCAGTGTTAGGAGAGATGAGCATGCTAATGCAGTTAAACAACACTCATCATCATCAGCACTCTCACCCCATACTATAGATTCTGGTCATAAAATTGATTTTTCTAGTACCAGGATCATATCCAGATGTGATAATCTCTACCAGTGCAAATTAAATGGCCAGATTGTATCAATAAGCAAGATGATACTGCAAACTTCTTCCTATTTGGAAAGATTTTTTTAAAAAACTCTCTTGATTTAACATTTTTCTTATTGGTGGAACTTTACAGTTTTTTCAAATCAGTGATTGTAACATCTCTACAACCATCTTTCTACCTTATATTACTCAGTGGATGACTTTTGTGATCAAGTCGAAAAGTCCTTATATCAAATTTAAAATATTTTAATACGGATAAACCACAAAATATGTCTTTTATATATATACTGGAAACTAACTTCAAATCTAACAAGCAATTAATTTATTTATTATGGCTTCGATAATTGCACCTTTAAAACAAATAATTTATAGTGAATATTTTTTCATTATGAATAAAATTTTAAAGCTGCATATTTTCTTTTGTTTTAAACTAAAAGAAAGTAAAAGATGAATTATTTTCAAGTTGCACTCAACTTTATAAAACAAGAAAAAATGTGATAGTTTCAAAATGCTTTTTATAAATCTAATGGAGAAAAAGTTATTAAAATTGACTCCTAAATATCTTTAAATAACACTTAATTGATATTTTTTTATGTTTTAGCCAGTGTCAACAAAAGATATTATTATTATTAATCCAGTATCCACTAATAATATCCTTATTATTTTTTTATTTTTGTCCCCCAACTAAAGAAAAAGTTCTTCAAATTTATTTCATGCTTAAAGAGTAAGTATTGAAAAACTTATGATGAAATTATTTTGTTATTAATTAATCTGCTCCTAACTTCACCAACACATTGTAAATTAGTGTATTGTAGCAGAGGACAATATTTAACGATTACCTAATATGATCTGTAATATGTGTTTTCTTTTGCTAACCATAATAAAAGACTGTCATAGTATTTCAGATAAGAAGACAACAAAATAGATTCTTTGTTAAAAAGGGATTAATTTTCATTAAGGAAAGAACTTTAAATTCTTTTGGCTAATTTATGACTCTAGCATATATAAATGTATTTTATAAATGTAAACTTTGTTCTTGGAATTATGTAGTTATAATTTTCATATTGGTGATTATTTCTTTAAGGTTTTATATGGTATTATGGGGAGATTTATGAGTACTTGCTGCACAATGATTGGGTAAGAGAAAATAAATGCAAAATATTTTTTACTCTTTAAAATATATATCCAGGTAAATATTTTATTATAATAATTACTAAAAGTTCTTTGGGTTAGTATTTGTTATGATATATAAAATTGCTGTACTAGGTAAAACAGTTTTTATACTTAGTATATATAAACATGTAGAGGGATGAAGATCAGTGAATGAAATTTAAATAGCATATGAATTATAATATGTAGTTTTGTTACGCCATCATGTTTTGTGAGTTGATGCACATGGATTAGATAAATGTTTTATTATACATATGAGAGTGTGTGCGAGTGACCATTTATATATTATTGCTATTCTTATATTTATGTCTTGCTTATTTATTTATTGACATACTGCTTGAAGTTAACTGTTAATTCGGCCATTGGTGGAGGTATGCTTTCTCTTGCTAATGCATATATTCATTCTCTCATAAAAGAGAGATTGTGACTGGTTAATCTTTCAGTACTGCATGCACATAGATAATGGGTGTGTGTATTCATATATTATTTATTATCTACCTTGCCTATATTTCAATGTTTAAATGTATATTGAATATTTAAGAGCGTTTTCAAGGTATATTTATTTTAAGATTAATTGCTAGTTACTGCAATTTAATATTTTAAGCAATTTTGAATTATAATGTGTATCTTATATCTAGTTTCTTGCTTCTCATAAATACTAATAGTATCGTAAATGTGTACTTCTAATTTTTGCAATATCCTATTTTATAAAGTAAGAACAAATGCGTTATCACACTGGGTTTAGAAGGCAGTTGATATCGTGAGGCAGTTAATACCACACTAGTGGCCTAATATAGACATAGATATTTTTATTTTATCCTTAATGCAAAATAGTTGGAGAGATGTATTGGATGGTAATTGTATTATAATTTGTAACAATACTTAAAGGGGATAGTTATGGTAAAATTGTACAAATACTTTATTTTAATTTGTTAAATTAAAATTATTTGTTTTTAAGTATCTATTGTAGTAAATCTCACATTTCATTTATATTGTAAACAAATATTTTTATTTTTGTTTTCATTGCCATTACCATAGCTTTCATTAAAAACCAGTCAGCTGTTATCTACGTAAAGAAACTGTCTGGTTTATATCACCTTTATGTTTATTACAGTTTTTAACAATAATTGCAGCATTTCTTGGCCGGTTTTGGTTGCATATTTTTCATTCTATGCTTATTTTATAGTAAATTCGAAAATTAAAATTTTAGTTAAAACAATCTGCATTTGGCATTAATTTTCAAAAAAAAAAAAAAATCAATTTTCATTGTTGTGTATTGGTATATAGCCCAGCCTCTTTTCTCTGATTGAGTGTCAACTTCGACCATTGTTCTCTAGGCGTTTCTAAATATATGAGTAATTGAATATAAATATATTTATCATAATTTTTTATATTCATAAGTAAGATTTTACATTAAGTTATTGAAATATAAAGTTTGATTTCAAAAATTTTAAATTTTACAAGAAAAACAATCATGGGAAAGTGAACAACACTTGTCCATTCTTCAAGACACTGAATAACGTTCACCGCTACCGACCGTTATTTGCATATCAATGACATTCGTTGATAAGAACAAAACGCAATTATATTTCATGCATATTTATGGATTTTATAATTATTTTTATACTATATTGACTGAAATATGGCTAGATTTACATTTTTATTTAAAATACTTAGTTTTAGATCAAGAAAATACAACAGAAATGAATAATCAGAGATAGTAATTTCTAAGAAACTAAAAAAATTCACCAGTCTTCACATAATGATTGGTTGAAATATAATTCTTTTGTTTTAGGCTGGATATTTTTCAGTTATTAACATTATTTTTAATTTTTTGTTACATTTAACCAATTTGAATCTAAAATTATTCAATTTTTAGAAGCTGAATTGAAACAATTCTGTTTATTTTATATTAATATTTTATGAATGGAAACATACGTTAAAGTGTAATTGACGAATAAAATTTCTCAGATTTTTAGTAATGGACCAATACAATTATTAGACAGACTTTATACATGTTGATGAAATCAACTAAAGGAGTTTTTAACCAGAAAATCTCAGAATAATAAAGTTTTATTATTCATTGTTTTAAAAAGTGTACATTTCAATGGTAACCTAAAATTAATATCTATTTGATTTATTTATACATTTTACCTGCATTATAATAAGACATATGCTTCCTTAATTCTTATTTATTTTAAGCGTGTTTTTGTAATGCTTTGGGTAACATAAAATGTACATTTCGACCTGCTGCTTTACTTCATCTGCATGCAATTATTTTAAGTTTATTATAAGATAATAGACTTGGATATATTTAAGTACCCGGTAAATAAAATATTTATACATGAAGAAAATTTAAATGCATTAAAATGTTTTGTATGATTATTAATAATCATCTAAATATTGATATACTCAGTTTTATGTATTTGATTTTAATATTTGATTAAAGCATAAGATATCAAGAATAAAGATATTAAGATAGTATAAAATATTTTATTTACAACTTAAATAAATATGGCATATGAGAACATTGAAATGTCTACTATAATTATTATAATATAAACCTGAGATACAGCTAAAATTTTGAAACTTAAGCTAGTATTTAAAGTTTTATGATATCCAAGCTTATAACGTGGACGTCGATAGATATAATAAATATATATATGAGAGGTAGTGACCTGGGCCAACTGATGAGTTCTGGTTCAGCACGAAATGCATCTTGGGGGTCATTTATCTTTTATTATATCTTTATTTATATGAATTTAAAAAAATGGGGAAGTATGGAGGTGTTTATTATATCTATAAAGATATTTTAAACACCATAATTGTAATAAAAGTATTTCATTAAGATATTTATCATTGTTGTTGTTATTAATTACCTTTGTTATTTGAGATTTGCACTATAAAAGAACTTGAGAAACTTGAGATTTTAAAGTGTGTTAGAGATTTATCCGCATTGAGTTTATGCAATTCTCTCTCAAAACCGGCACCGTTCATTTGTTAGATTGCAATATATATATATCAAAGTTGTGAATGTAAAAACGTTTATAAGAAGCTTTTATTTACATCTACAAAGATATATATATATATGTCAAGCATTGGTGATCGAGAGGTCGGCGACAGCTGCTTTCCAAAGCAGTTGTTCCGGGTTAGCGGTTCGTTTCCCGGCTGATGCTATGACACATGGGAAAAAAGATATATATACAGTATATATATATATTTAAAATTTTTATTCACTCTTATTCATTCACACATTCTTAAGACAAATAAATAAAAACATTTGAAAAAGATAAATGACTCCTCCCCCCAGTCTAATAAATAATTAGTAATCATCATTGACGTATTAATTTAAAGTATATGTATGAAAGATATTCGAAGACACTTCATACACAAAAATTAAATTTTAGTTATAAATATATATATTTAAAAATTAGCACTGAGCAATAAATTATTAATACAGAACATAAATAGTTATGTATTGTTTTCAATTAACACAAGATATTGGCCAGAAAAAGAATGAATAATTTTCTTAACACATACGAAAATACATAAGACTATGTAAGCACCCAATCCAAGTAACCTAGACTAACGACCTCGGGCTCCACAAGTGGTGGACAGTGAAATAATTTTCAAATATGAGGATTAGCTGTAACAAATAAATGTACTCAAGTAAGAGAACTTTTTACTTGTAGAATAAGATATTGCTTCCTATAATAACATTTTTTTGGTTTTTCTCCTTTCCTTACACTCCTTAATCACTTACATTAGTGTAAGACCTAATTGTTGTAAGTTTTTATTGCCACCATTTATCTCCTTATGCTAACTGTGAGAATGGGATTGTATTTTTGTAAATCACATTTTTATATTTTAACTATGTGCATAGAAATTCATTTTACCTTTTTATTTTTTTAGCTTAAGCTCTTGAAAATTAGAAAAAAAAACAATAATGGAGAAAAGTTTAATAAACTACCAGTCCTTAATTATAATCGAATCTTTAGATAGAAAACTGTTAATGAATTAGATTGGTACAGTATTTGTGGTAGGATTTATATTTTGAGATATCACTACATACTAAGAAGGAATAGGAACTGAGAAAATGCAGCCTAAAATAGCATGTCGTGCATAGTATGGTTAGATAATCATACTTGAGCTCATTGCTCATTAAGACAATATCAATAATATTATTATCAATAGTAGATTAAAAAGATGAGGCAGTTGTAGCAGTAAAGGTAAATAATATAAAGCCATTTTCTTGTGTAAATATTCTGGAGGACCGCATTGGTGGACAAGAAGCTTTGAAAATTTAAGATTGATATAACTGCTCTTAGTAAAGATCGAATTCCACATGAAAGTTATTTAGTAGAATAGTTATATATGGGTTATTATTAAAGGAAAAATGTGAAATGTTAAATACCTATAAAGTGTAATTTAGTATTTTTATATTTTTGGAATTTCTGGAGTTAATACTTGGCTTGTTCGATAATACTTCGAGCTCATTTTATTACTGTATTACTCCAATATGACAAGAAAGCTTTTATACTTTCTTGGATAATTAGTACCACTAAAAATCGATTTTTTCTTCTTGGAAATTTGAATACACTTGTTACATTTAGTAGACTGGTCTTGGTGAAAATAAACCTAGTGGCATTATAAACTTATATAGTGTATTATTGAATTTTTTGTACAACACTTAATTGATTAAACATTATATTTAGACAGAAAAATCATTGTAACGTTTGAACACGAATGCATTCATAAGTAAAATGACATTAAATAGACTATATTATAGTTAGAAGTAGCTTATAAGTGGGGAATACCTACAAGTCAGATTATGGGACAGTTTATGAATTAGTATACTTTAAGTTAAAATGATAATTATTTTATAGTAGATCTTGCTCCAATCATATTCACAAGAAAATGCATTTTAACGTTTTTAAAATTATTTACTATTAATGCAAAATTTCAATGATCATCAAATGCTAAAATTGTTAATGTGTACTTTCCGAAATGTTACTTTACTGAGGTGTTGAATTCTCTTAGGAAATGTATTATGGATTTAATTTAATCTTGGGTTCACTGAAATATTTATGATTGGTTTTCTGACAATGACATTATTATTTCTCACTTGATTAAAAGGAAACATGATATATTCTGCTTATCAGAATTATAAATTATATGTTACATTTAATAAATATTGAAATTTAAAGCAGAAGTTTAACAACCAAAAAGAAGTCTTAAAATTATTGAGGGATTAAATCTACACATTTAATTGAACAAGTCTATGCCATTGTTTAAAATTTGTTAGTCGTGTATGATAGTTTATGATAGAATGAGAAAAAAAGTTATTACTATAAATGGAAAATTTAAAGAATTTGGAATGTAAACTAATGCGAAATTACAATATAGATGGCTTAATGATTCTGGAATCAAAATGTAATACAGAAAATATTTATAGGGGCATAATGAAATGAGAATTAACATACAAACGGGTTGACGGTGAACTTTTAATTTAAATTAATTAAAGAAGAAATCAAGTTCATAATTTTCTTGGAGGTCGCATTTACAATATGCAGTTGATCATAATATGTTTTGAGCTCCAAAGATGATATCCAGAATATATTTAATTTTATGAATGCTATATATAAAGACTTTGGTTTAACAATTATTATTCAAAAAATCAATATCTTTATCAGTCAATGATAGAAGAAAAAATTTAAGCTTGAAAATATGAGAAAATTTATTACCTAGTAACTTTGTAAGTAAAAAAGATCGATATAGAAATGAAGTTTGCAACACCTGTTGCTTGTAAATAGTTAAAAATTAGCATATTTCAGCATAGTCAAATAATTACTGCACGTAATTTATTAGCAAATAGATCTGGTGTTTCTCTTAATTTAATGGCAGAAGTGAGAATTGTATTCTCTACCGATAATATAAACATTAAAATATTTGAAGTTTCATTTGACGATCTGTAAAATATTGCAAATACAATAGCTAGATTGTAAGACCAATCAGTATGTTCTGCATACTATCTGAGGGCTGATAAATAATTAGAAAGTCTATTATTGTAAAATTATATCTTCATAATATTGTTTATAAAATCAAAGAATAATGCAAGACCTCCTAAAATGATGTTTTATGGAGAATTTGAACATGGTTTTAATGTATTCTTGGGAAGATATGGTAAAAAAAAGAGTAGCAGAAGCTCTACAATTAAAAGCAGAGTTAAAATATTTAATTTACATAAAATTTAAATATGAAAATTAATTAAGGAGAATAGGCCATCTTTTTGAAAGTGGCATGCATGATTCTTTTCTATTGATAGAATTTTGGTCACCTGAAATATGCCATGCCTCTTTAATATTTCGTGTAAAATCGCTACTTTCAGTGCACATGGACCTTAACAGATGAAGAAACAAAGGAATGACGAGTTGTGAAAAAATGTTCAAAAAATATTGAGCCTATATCTGTATTTGTTCCTAGTATGTCTAACATTTTTCTGAATATCACCGAAGAAAGAATTATTCCAACATCTCATACCTCATACCCATCCTTACTATATATTCATTATGTTTGAGCATCCAACAAGAAACCTCTGACACTATGTCTCTCACATTAATGTATGAAAGTGAAAATAATCTCAACAGTATTAAATACCTGGACCTCCATACAACACGATTTTCCCACATTAATGTACAAAATGGTTATTCATAGAATACAGGTTTGTGATTTCATCCATTCTGATGCTCTAACACTATACTCTCACAAAATTTCTGGTCTTAAAGCCTTTCATTATCACAATCTTAATTTGTACAAGTTTGAATTGGAGAAGAAAGACAATATCAGCAAATATATGTCTGAATTACATAATGTCAATATAAAGACTTTACTTCTACAAACCATCAGAAACTTTTACCAGAAAACATCCCCTATCCCCCCCCCACTGATCCTAAACACTGAATGTCCCTTCTCTATATACCTAATATAACCCATGGCATTACTAAAATTATTACTCCTACTCATCAGGTTCCCCAATGTACTGTACCTCCATTGCATCCATTTTTTAATAACTCAAATAATGCTTTACCAACTGATCTCCATTCTCAAGTGATTTACAAGATTAAATGCCATAATTCACCTGCTCTCTGTTTAATTAAAACACATTAGTCTTTGTAGCATGACATCAGCTCTGTCAGCTCATTAGTTAAAATTTTATTTTATTTTTTAAATTGTGCCCAAACTATAAACATGGTGTCAATAGAGATCTCAGCATTCGTTGCTGCTTAAGTCCATCTTTAAAATGATGTATGCAATTTGAAATCAGAAAAAAATTGAATTTTTTATTAATATTTTTATTAATAAGTGCATATAATTGTGAAAATTGTGTCTGGGGTCAGGTTTTTTTAAAAATTCAATATGGCGCCTGGAGAATCAACAACTTCAATATGGGGAATCTCTGCAAACCTTTCTACACATATAGATAGCACACATACCTATATAATAAAGCTAGAACAAACACAGAAATACACTCAATGCTTTTTGAATATTTTTCTACAACTGGTTATCCCTTTGTTTCTTCATCTGTTATTGTGTTATGCAGAGAATGCAGTGACTTAATTTAAATGAAAAAATAAAGAGACATGGCATATCTCAGGTGACAAAAACTCTATTAATAAGAAAGAATTATGCCCCTTTCAAAAAGATGGCCTATTCTCCATAATTAGTTTTCATATTGAAAATTTATGTAAATTAGCAATAAGAGCATATATATTGTGCACTTTTTATTAGTCCACTCTATTTTAAAATAAAATTTTGTTGTAAAATTTTTAAATTTTGTTTAAACCCAATAACATTTACTACGAAACTAGGAAAGATAATGACATGCTAATATCATAGGGTTTGAACTTGGGTTTAGTTGATTTAACATTTATAAAGCATCTAATAGATAAAGTAATTAACTAAAGATATGTATATAAATAATGATCTATAAAGTCATGATATAGCTACAAATAATTAAATAGTTGATGTTATTTAAAAATATAATGAAGTTCAAAAGTTATCTGGTGAACAAACATGCTTTATATAGATAGAATAATTATTCATCTGTGCACATTTTATTTTATAAATAAAATCGATTATTGTTTCTCCTCAATTTTAAATTATGCTTAAGAGTAAATAAATAATATTTATTTTACAAAAATTACTGATATAAACCAAGAAAGTAACTCTATTCAGTTTGATTTCCAGAAAATAAAAGTATTATCTTTATTTAGAAATGTTTCAAAAAACGTAAATTTCATTTTAAAAAAACAAAAAAAAAAACTTTCGTAGCTAATGAAAACAGAAAAGTGGATCCTAAAAAATTGACCAATCAGAAAGAAGGCTGACGAACTTTGATAAAAATTGTGGGAGAATTAAATAAGAAATAAAATTATGACAGCTGGGGAAACAAGCAGATTTTAATTTTTGATTTTTGTTATTGTGAAAAGTTGAAAAACAAAAAAAGTCTTTTCAAATATTGTAATTTTTTTAAACTACTGAAATGATAAATCTTAAGTACAACTAATTTAAAGAATAATATAAAGTTTTAATCACGATGCAATGCTGAACTAATTGATCTCTATTGGGCTGAATCGACACGTTCATTAATTTTCAAAAAATCTCTAGAAATAATTTCAAAGAAAGATAAAAAATGCAGGATCACTGAAGTTGCATAGAAGAAAACATTATAATGACTGCAGGCTGGAGTTAACAGAGAAATTCTCTAAGTCATTTTGAGGTTGGAGTAGTCCAAGTAAATGTATTTGCTCAAGTTGACAATTCAGAACAAAGAAAACTAAAAACCTATTATGGACAGAGTTAAGTATGTTTGTTTTTTATTATAGAACTATAACGAAAAGAAATTATCATAGAAAAATATTTAGAAATAAGTGGTAAAGCAATTGTACAGCTAACTCTAGGTAAAGAAATGAATAAACCAATCTACAATTTTAGTTTTAATATTCTAGAGCTTACAGAGAAATTATACAAGATAAAATCCATAAAATGATATAGGCTTGATGAAAATCCTAAGCCTGCAGATATGAAATGATATCGGTGCTAATTTAAATAAAACATTTATTATTTGGAAAGGAAGGTCAGCCTCAGACAACCATCGATTATTAAAAAAAAAAAGAAAGAAGGAAAGTTATTACATTGTACATAATCCAATGTCGGATGCATTTTGGGAATTAAGAGAACCTGTAAAAAAAGCAGAGAGCAAAAGTGATAAAAATATTGTATTATAACCAGTTTACAGTGTATGAAATGGGTGAAACGTCAGGGTAAAAAAATGAAAGTTTTTGTTTTAGAGCTAGTGGTTTTAAAAGAAGGAAAAGAAAAGAAAAGGAACTTGCTCATAATATATATGTATACATATGTTTTAGTTAAGTAGATTAATCAATTATTGAGAATAAGTAAGTTATTTCAGTTACAGATCTTGTGGATTACTTTAAAGTTTGATTTTTAACTGATAAATATATATATATGAACAACGTTAAGTTACCAACACATGCGTTTCTAACAAAAGGGGATTGACAATATATATGTAATGAAGCATGGGTGACATAATTCATTTATATATCTTGTTGATTACTTTAAAGTTCGGTTTGACAAATAATCATAATCATTTATTAATAAATAAAGATATATGTAATGGTGTGTGTATTTTGATATATCAATTGAAAAATAAAAGAAAACGATGTTTTCTGATGGAAAATATCCAAGCACACTACGTCCTATGTGAAGATATTAATTTTAATACAATGGTAAAACATTCAGAAAATGAATCATTTTTTTGTTGTTGTTTATATTGTGATTATATTATGTAGATATAAAACTTTGTTATCAATTTTATTTTGAAATTACTTGTTACCAGAACGTTTATTTCAATATTTTGTAAATAATTTGTGATTAAAATTGTTATTTTTGAAAGTTTTAAAGGTTGCATTTCTTTTCTAGGGTCATTGTCATAGCATTACATGAATTCAAATTTACATATTAAAATTGAAATGAGAAATCAATCGAGGTTAAAACAAGATAATAGTTATTAAACACACATATCTCTTGAAAGAGATTTTAACTAGTGGTATACTGCCTTGATCACATAAGACATTTATCATATTGTAAATAATCAAAGTATGTTTATGTATCATAAATTAAATTATTATGAATTTATTGTTGAAAGTATTAAATCTAATTACTCTTTGGATGATAATATTAATTTAAAAGTATAAAGATGCATGTCAAAGAAAAATAGTATGACGATTGGAATTATAGATTTAAATTAGAAGCCTTTTTAAATTAATGCACTACCCATGGAAATCAATAAAATCCCTCTTGATATTCCAGGGATAGTATGAAGAATTAATGAAAATAAATGATTATCCTGATATCTTATTATCAAATCGTGTTTATAATTACTACTAATTATTAAATTAATCTCTTATTTCATTACATACAAACTTTATTCTTATTATTTAAAATAATCAAATTGAAACTTAATAGTTATAGATACGTTATGATATATTGGATATTATTGTTAGCCATGAGAGTATGTAGATACTTAATAAGGAGGAGTATCTGGATATTCTCATGCCATTGAATAAATATTTTGTATTTGTTTAATGTTAAGGGGATGTGATCTGTTTACATGAAGACGAGTCTCACATTGGTTATATTTAAATGCATTTTATTTATAAGTATTTAATCATATTAAAGTAAATTGGGATAAATAACAGTTTTACCCAAATTCAATTATTATAGTTTAAAAAAATGGTTGGGAAAATAGTAAGTCTGGTAAATAATACCTAGCCCGAGTCCAAGGAGGGCCTAATGTAGACACTTGGCACCTCTATTTAGGGTCATACCGTCTATAGATAGGCCACAATATATATACTACACCGACTCTCATTTTAGAATTTATGCTATGACTTGTAATAATCAAAAGTCGGCTAAGTAGATACTGTTTTTTTTTTTTTTAAAAAAAAAACGGACTTTATGAAAGCTTTTCACTATACGGACTATATTATTATTGTTGTTGTTGTTATTATTATTATTATTATTATTACTTCATCTCCACTTATATTCTATCTATCTATCTATCTATCTATCTATCTATCTATCTATCTATCTATCTATCTATCTATCTATCTATCCATCATCATCTATCTATCTATCTATCTATCTATCTATCTATCTATCTATCTATCTATCTATCTATCTATCTATCTATCTATCTATCTATCTATCTATCTATCTATCTATCTATCTATCTATCTATTATCTATCTATCTATCTATCTATCTATCTATCTATCTATCTATCTATCTATCTATCTATCTATCTATCTATCTATCATCTATCTATCTATCATCATCTATCTATCTATCTATCTCTATCATCTATCTCATCTATCATCATCATCATCTATCTATCTATCTATCTATCTATCTCATCTATCTTCATCATCTCATCTCTTCTATCATCTACTATCTATCATCTATCTACATCACTATCTATCTACTATCTATCTATCTATCTATCTATCTATCTATCTATCTATCTATCTATCTATCTATCTATCTATCTATCTATCTATCTATCTATCTATCCATCTATCCATCAAATCATTTCTCTATTTATTTGTTTGTCTCTTGTCTAAATAACTATCCAATTTTTTATCTAAACTATTTTTATTATTTCTCTATGAATCTATTTAGCTATCTATGTACTTATTATTTATCTAAAATTAAACTAGTTATAAATTTATTCATAAATCTATCTATTCTCCAAATATATCTATTGATGATTTATCTTACATTGTTATATCTATATTTCTAAACACATTGCTACTTACCTTACTCTTAATCATCTATATTTCCATTGCTCTAGTTTCCTAACTACCTATTGTAATTAACTAATTAATTCTACATAGCTATCTCTCTATTTAACTCTATTTCTCTGTCTATCTGTCAGACTGACTGACTGATTGACTGTTTGTCTAACTATTCACCTACTACTCACCTACACACCCACTCCAAAACTACCCACTCACTCTTCTGCCTACTATCTATCTACCCCTTCCTTCCTCCCCCCCCCCTATATCTTCATATTTACATAACTATACTATTCATGTAACAATCAAGCGCAAAAGTGTTACATACTTGAGAAGCTATAAAAATATATGTGAGCTTGTCAAGCATCATTACAATATAGATATATTGAAGTGATCATTTTTAGTAAGAGTAAGAAAGAATATTATTTTGAAAAAAAAGTGTGAGGTATAATGAAAGCTACTATGGATATAATAATAATAATAATAATAATAATAATAATAATAATAATAATAATAATAATAATAATAATAATAATAATAATAATAATAACAACAACAACAACAACTACAACAACAACAACAACAACAACAACAACAACTAGCGGCTAATAAAGAAATCATTGAAAAAAATGGCAGATAGTTTGGAAATAATAAACGGGATAATTGCAGCTATTCTTTCTTTCTATAGAGCATTCTATCTTTTTATCAGTTTATCTGAGAAATTTCCAAAGGTAGATTGATAGACAGATAATGGATAAATGGATTATTGCATAGAAAGAATGTGAGTTAGATAGACGGTGATAATGGTAGAATGTAAGACAAGATAGTCTAATTAATATATATATATATATATATAATCTTATAATTGAATATTTATAAATACAATAATTAGATATTTGTAAATTATAACTTTAAAATTTTTATTCATTAAGGAGGGCTTTCGACTATCTTGATAGTCTTTGTCTTTGTAGTTGACAAAGACTACTAGGATAGTTGAAAGGGCTCCTAAATGAATAAAATTTTTAAAGTTATACTTCACATATATCTAATTTCTGCATTTATAAATATTCAATTATAAGATTACATATATTGATTTGAAGAAATACAGATATCAAATTACTATATATATATATATATATATAGCATTAATCAAGGGATAATAAATAAGTCGATAAATGAATAGATAGATTCAGAGATAGACAAGGAGATAAATATATAATATTTATTTGTGGAATTATAGATAAGTAGATAGATAAATAAACAGATAGAAAACAGGTAAAGCGATAAATAATAAAATAGATAAATTAAAACATAGCGAGATAGAATATATACCTATATAAACGATAGATAGATCTTTAGATATGTTAATAAGTAATTACATGCATAGATAGATAAATGAAAGGATAAATATAGAAATGTCTGAAAATAGGAGAGTAAACGTGTAGGTACATAATTCTAAATAAATAGTTACACATATAAATATATGTAGACAGATAGATAGTTAAGTAAGTAAATGGATAGATGTATAGATAGATAACTAATTGATATAAAAGCATATAAATAAATAGACAAACAGATAGATAAGTTCAGATAGGTATTTATGTATAGAATATAGATAAATAAACAGAAAGATGGATAAACATTCATATACATTGATAGGTAGATAGATATATAGATAGTAGAGATATAAAAAATAGACAAATAGATGAATAAAATGACAGATAAACAAACTGATCAATAAATTATGAACTAGACACACACGCATATATATATATATATATATATTAAATGGATAGGTAAATATGTGAGGAAATAGCTAGCTAGCTAGCTGAATATATTGGAACACAAATAGATACAAAATATAGTTAGATAAATAGATAAATGGAATGACTTAAAGATAAACTTATGGATAAATTGTGAGATAGACAGACATATATAGATAGTAAATAGATAGGCAAATAGATAATAAGTACATTTCAATGTAGACACATACACACACACACACATATATATATATATAGATAGATAGATAGATAGATAGATAGATAGATAGGTAGGTAGGTAAAAAGACTGAACAACAGATGAAATATATATAGATAAAAGATTGATTTAAAATAGACAGCTAGGCAGACAAAGCAGTAGATAGATAGAAACAGACAGACATTCAGTTAGATAGATAGATAAATAGATGAATAAATAAATAGATAGATAAAATAATTAAAATGTAGAGGTAGACTATAAAAAGGATAGACAAATTAACAAATAGAGAGATAGATATTTGGGTAATTAGATAAATAGTTAAACATACATAAAAATAGGTAGAAAGATAGATAGATAGATAGGTAGATATGTAGATAGATAGACCTACAGATAATTTAGAAATAGTAAGTCTCTCGACATAGACATCAATATTAAATTTAGAAGAAAAAAACCATCGGAACTCAATTTTGTATATTTATTATAATAAATGTCACTTCTCAATAAAAAAATTTTATGATAATATAAAATCATCTGCATTTGATCTGTATTACAAATGATATTTTATCAATATCATTAGTTAAACTATTACAATAAAATAATAAAATAAGATCAGTAAGATTATGAAAAGATGTTCATTATTAAAAGAATTTTAATAATAACACTCATATATTAGCAGTTTTCTAATGGTAAAAAAAAATATTAGCAATGTATAATACTTACTATGGTCATAAAATAATTGTTCTCCTTTTCCAGTTAATGTTAAATCATTTTTTCTAAATGAGGTACAAACTGCATCAGCATATTCTCTTACAGGACGCTTTTTATTTTGACAAAGCTAAAAAAAAATATGTATATACTGTGTTGTACGCATGTTTCCATCTATAGTTCCTTTTGTAGTGTATAAATAACTAAATAAAGGAAACAATTAAAGGTCTCATATTTAATAAATGTTTATTAATTTGGAGAGTAGATGGATATTTTATTAAATTTGGAAATTGAAACATTATACTAAGTTATTATCGAATGATAACAATGCTTTATTAAGATAGATGAAAAATCATGTTCACAGGTCAATGTTTAAAAGGGGGAAAGGATTGCATTTTGTAATACTATAGCCACAGAAACGATTTCAGGACAGACTTTCTTTTGCTTAAAAATGTGTGTATTTTATTTTAATTTTATAAATATATTCAGGTCATAGAGCAAAGCCATATGCATTGTGAGTAAAACAATTTAGAGAGGGAAGCATGAGCTCCTTGTTCATTTGATATCTTTAGGATTCAAATGGAATGATTAATAACAAACACTATGTTTAACTGTCATGAAAAAATTTACCATGGATTGTAATATCAACAGGAATAATAATTGGATATTATCTGATGAATCAGATTGCTTATAGATCTCTATCTTTGTGTTTTGCAAGCAAAAAAAGTATCAAAGGAAACACAGTCCAGTAATAGAATATCAGTTGAAGTCATATATATGCAAAAATGTGGTAATAGACACTAATAAAAATCTTTATTTAAATTACTACTGTTAGATACATTTCACTTCTTAAAAAAAAGAACTGATTAAAAAGCATAATAATTACATTAACGATAAAACATTTATTAAAGTCTTTTTTTATTAATAATTTTCATTAATATAATTGTACATATCATTCAATATTATTTAAACAATATAAGAAACAGAACTTTCTGTAAAAAAGTAACATTATTAAATACTTTTATTACTTTGTTTTCTTATATTGTGAGAAAGAGTGTCTTTAACCCTTTTACAACTGTTTGCATGAATAATTTAAAACATATATCTTACCTATCAATTGCATTCTTAAAAAGGTAGAAGATACATTACAAAAATATATGATAGAATGTTAGATTGCAATTAGTAAATTAGATTTATGATCCTTACTTTTATCACCTCAGTGAGTTAATGCTTATTTCAATAAATTTGTTATTATTATTAGCCTAAGTACTGTGATTTCCATATCACACAATCATTATAAAATTACTTTATTACTTTATAATTAAAATATTCCAGTATATATGCCATACTATAACTCATTAGCAAATAAAATATAATTTATTTGAACTTGAAGCAGATTTAATTTGTTATGAACCATTGGCACCTTACAAATGCATCAGTCCATTGTAAATATAAATCTAAACTATCATAGAGCCATTTGTGGTTCAACATATTTATTTGAATATTTATTAGTTATAATTTTAGTTGTCCATTTACAACATTTCTGTAGTATATTTTAGATTGCCCAGATATTTGGTGCATAAGTAGAGAAAACCACTTCGTTCATGATTTTATTGACCATATGGGGTTTCCCAAGTCTGTGAGACACTTGCAGACCAGCTAGCTCAGCTCAGTTGCAATATTTTATTACATTCATGATTATTCAACATGCAAGCTATTCAGGGAACTGTACTTATTTTCCTTTACATTTTGGCAACTTTTATTATTTTTCTTTCACATTTTGGATGACAAACAAGGGCCCAAGTATTTATCCATGACCTATAAGAGATTTAAAGTCATATAATAATAAGTAGATAGAATTAAAATATTTGATTAATGAGCACAATTAATATCAGCTATTTTGCATATACTAGTGTTAGATTAAATAGAGTAATACTCAATAGATAATAATTTTTAAATTTGTAGTTGTGATTTGTTAAGGATATGAATTTAAAGTGGGTTGCCAAATTGTTTTCTGAAAAAAAGAGATGTAAGAATGCATAAGTTGAGAAATAGCAAAGAAGTAAAATGCTTTATAAATAAAATGTTTTAGAAATATGTTAATAAGGGCACATGGAGGCAAAGTACCAGATGATGATTCTTAGACTTGCCATATAATAGTAAAGTAAGAGTTTATATTTGTGACTTTAAAAGCATTAGATATGTGTTATATGTCAGTACAATGCCAAACAAATATAGGCTCATAAATAATAAATATCATTAACTTCTCCCCATAAAGCAACTATAAAATAGATAATGAAAAGTATTTGAAGCTACCTTATTTTATTGAAGCTATTATATCCTAGTTATTTTGGAAAATAAATGGAAAACATTGGTACTCACTGTTCAGATTTGTTGGAAAGTGCATGACACAGAATCTTTTAAGCATATTCAGAAATTTAAGTTATGTCCCTACACAATATAAATTGAATTTAAAAATAAGTAAATAAATAAATAAATAAATTTATACACATTAGTTTGGAATAATAATATTGTGAATAAGTACATCAATCACTATTGAAAAATGATGTTATTGAAGTATTTTATATTAAAAGGTTATATTACATGGATTGAAGTGTGTGAGAATAGATATTCAATTAATTTGTAGGTTCAGCATATAAAGTATAGCAGAAAAACAAGTTATTCATTTGGTTTGGTTTGAAATATTGAACTGAAGAGGAAAGTCATGTTTTTTCTTTCTAAAATAAAATAATAAACATAAATATAAAATAAATTATGAAAAATGAGAAAAGGGTTAGATATGTTAGGACAGGTAAGAGAAGTTTATAAAGTCTCTGACATATCCAAAATTCATCAGAATAAATCTATAATGACAACGTTGCAGAGCTTGATGATTAAAATTAAGGAAAATCAAGAATAATGTGACTAGAATCAAGAAATATTGAAACAAGAATTTGAAGAAGAATTGAAACAAAGTCAGGAAAATTTATTAAGAGATTTAATGACTAAGTTAAAGGAAAATCAGGATGTCTTTAAACAAAAGCTTATGCAAATAACTCAAAGCCAAAAAGAGTTTATACAAGAAATGAAACAAGGTTATAGAGATTTAAGGAGTGAGATCACTGAAAGTGAAGAACGGTGTAGTAAGAGTCAGGAGCTATTTAAACAGGAAATGAATCAGAGCCAGGAATACCTAAAACTTGACATGAAGCTAAACCAGGAAATCTTAATAATAAAGATAGAAGATAGTCAATGTGACACAAAAAGTATATATTAAAAGGACATCATAAAAGTAGAATCCTAGAAAATAGGTTAAATAAGTAGCAACAAATTAATGATAAAGAGTTAGAGAAAGAATAGAATAGATAGGAACAAGAGGTCCAAAGTTTGAGAACTCAAATAGAGCAAGGTCATTTATATTATGATATTAGCCTAGATAGATGTGAAGCAATCCAAAGTAAATAACCAGATTTAATTCACACACAAGCTTAAATAGTGATGATAGATGTAAGATTTTATCATTAAAAGTAAAACCTTTAAAATCCAAATAGTTTTATCACCATGAAGTATGCAGTTGCATTGACTGGAACATAAGAATTTGTTTTGATCACAGAGTATGGTGAGTGATATATGTCTTATTTGTGATATTGGCAATTTGAAAAATGTAGTTTATCATGAGATGACAATCATTATGGATGTAGTAGTAAAGATTTAGTTACAGTAATAACTTCGAAGAGGCTTGTTCGTTAGAAATGAAATTCATTTTATTAATCACATGTCATACAACTAATATGATGTCCCCAATTTGTTTTACAAATATCCAGTTAGGAGGAAATGTAAAAATATAAAGAAATATAATTATTACAGGATATTTATATTATTGATTTTAGTAAATTTAGAACATTTTTTATAAAAAAAGCCACATAATTGCACATAAATATTGATTTCATTGTTGTGGTAGTTTAGCTTTAATTAACTATGAGTTATTAATAGAATGTTCGGTTGGTAAAGATGATCTTATGTTAATAGTTTAGAATTGTTTTCTTTATTTTTATTAAAGGTTAACATATGTGATGTACACATGTTGCCATCTATAATTCCTTTACAGGTTAGATTGTAAAGGTATGTGTGCAAAAGAGAAAAGAAAAAAAAAAGAGTGTTTATTATTTTTTTTGAGATATTTTCTTGTGGAGTGAAATTCTTGGTCAATTTGACATCCAATTTAATATATGCATTACACCAGTTACGGGAAAGGTGGAAGAATCTAAAATTAATGTTATGATTTTAAAACAGTCGATTATGATTATTGTTGTTATTGTTAATATCAATTTTCATGTAGATATAGAAATTTTCATGTATACATTAGAAATGCAGTAATAAATGTTAATTTGTTTTATTAAACAGAGATGTATATATTTCATTAAGAATATATATATTTTTTATTAGTTGTGATCATTCATCATCAAGGTGAATATTAGCTATTTAAGTTCCAATTAGATATACTAAAATTAGCCACTAATTATTAATTTCTGAAACTAAATTTTATGATTAGGCTTAGTCTTAAAGCTGTGGTTGAAACCATTATGTTATCATTATCATCATCGTCATCATCACGTTTTACTTAATGGGATAGATAAATGTTTAAAGGCCATAGATAAATAGGTAATTTCATGGTATTTAGTTGACATTCATGAATAATTATCATAACCACCATCCCATCATCTATATCACACAAGGATGAGTGAATTGCCATCCTAAATTAATAATAGTAAAACTTATGAAAAAATATTGAAACACATTTATTATGTTAAGATCTAAGAAATGATTTCTGTCTAATGAATTTTATATACTCCACTTTAGTTTAAAGATGTTTTATGTTTACCTAAATATTAGTGCATACAGTGATATGGATTTAAAAGCAAATAGTTGGTTCTTTTTTTAAAATAAAAATAAAAAAAAACCACATGGGTTTAAAGAAAGAAGATATTAAATATGTTTGTGTCCATATTGTGTATTTGTGTTTCCCTACCCTATTCAGTTGTTTTTTTTTTAAATATAAATTTAGACAAACCAAAAGATGAAAGTGAAAAAAATTTCCCACCTGTAAACTGAGATATTTTATTGAATTACCAGTGTACTCACCCACTTGATGTTATTTTCTGAGTTATAATAGTTGGTTCTTAATAATTGTTTATAGTTTCTACTTGTTTATTGATGATACAATGCCTGCCTAACTAGGGTTTGAAATAGTCCAGACACCTTAAATGACTGGTCTCCAGGCATTATTGTTTCTAATTATTGATATTAGGATATCTTGAGAACTCTCTAATTATAGAAGAATGTTTCATTTAATCCAATGACTTTTAATATGATTGATAACTCACCAGTCTGATCGTTTGTTAAATAGCTTATGCTCAGCAAGTTGTATATTTGAATCTTAATTCTTTTGATCTACCTTTATTTACATTACAATGTTACTTTGATCTCTGTTTTTAAATTAGAATATATATATATATATATATATATATATATATATATATATATATATATAATTTAAAAACAGATATATAAAATCAAAACGACCCCAAATCTAAAATTAAACCAGACCAGCATAAAAATAATATTAAAACACAACCTAAGGTTTCACTGCTACAAGCAGACTTCTCAAGTGTAAAGAACTACAAAAAACTACACAATATATATATACTATTAAAAACTACCCACAAATCCATTCACTTCCCATACACCCTTAATATTAAAAGAACTCTTAAATAAGTTAATTGCTTCAGAATGCTGGTCTGGTTTAATTTTAGATTTGGGGTAGTTTTGATTTTATATTGACTAGTTTAGTTTTATGCTTGTAATGTTTATATATATATATATATTGTAACGATCCAGAGCCAATTGTAACGATCCGGAGAAGGTGACTTAATGTAATCTGCCCTACAGGGCGCCATCTAGGCATTTGAACCTAGAAAAATTTACAAAGTAGGCAGATATGTAAGTAAAAAAAAAAAAATTTTTTTTTAAATTTTGATTCCGGTCGTTAGCCCATGTCACTAGCTCAGTGGAATAGCAAAGATTTAATAAGATAATCTAAGAGTATATATATAAAAAAGAATAAAATAAACCACTGCCAGTAATTAACATACAAAAATTTATTTACGCACATATATATATAAGATTTAAAATTGTTTTAGTATCAGTTTACATTTTAACATTTAACATTATTTTTAACTTTACTTTAATTTACATTTAATTACTATTATATTATAATTTTACATTTTAATTAAGTTCACACATATAAATTTATGAAAGCTTGTTTATAATGTTGAATACAGATCAGTTACATAGATTTCACGGTCAAAAACATTTCAAAATAAACATAAACGATCAAAATACAAAATTATTGATTACTGACAATTGCGGAGGGAAATTTATATGTAACCCAATAGTATTCACCATAAGATACTTGCATTGTCACCAATAACTTAAAAGACATCCGAATAAATACATTTTAGATACTCACCGTAAGGTATCATTATTTATCGAATATCTATATATTTTGATCAAATATAAAAACCCAAAACATACTTAACCGATAACCAATCCATGCAAGCGTCTATAAACAACTTAAATTTAATGCATTTTTATTTAGGGTTAAGTATGAATAGACTACATAGATTTGCATTTGAAAATAAAATATTCTATCCCTATTTAACCTTAGGCTAAAATTCACAGTCAAACTGGCATCAATTCATCTGATATATCGATGTATTCAATGTAATACGGAATATGACAGCACCAAAAAGATTAAGAGAAGGCATTGACCCTCATCAGATAGGAATATGACATCTATCAGACAAGAAGAGCAATCAAAAAAAAACTCCATAGAAAGGAACTGCGCTCTGCGTCTTATAATTCCTTCCATAGGCAAAACAGGAGAGTGCGGCATATGCAGCGATTCTGCTAGTAGCGAATCTCCGACTACATCTACTAACTACATCAATATATCCAATCCATTGACCCAATTTAACAATGACACAAATAACCTAAGATTACCCTCCCCTAATATAACTTTACAAATCTATACAGCCATTCATGCCCGACTTAAGTTTAACATTTATATAATTAATTTAACGAAAAACAAAAAAAATCATGATAAAAACTTAAAGAACAAAAAATAAATAAATGGAAATGATCTTACATAAATAAGAAAAATAATACATCAAATAACACTATTAATAAAGAATTTAGTTTGGTCAGATAGGATTCTATTTGTAACAATTAAATTACTAGGAAAGTTTAAAATTTAAAGTTCTTAGTGTTTTCAAATTAATATTGTTCGTTATATTTTATAAAGTTCTTACGGTTTTAGAAATGTTCATCTTTAACAGTTGCTTGCCGTTTGAAATCCAGCATTAAATTTCCCGATGATCCTGTGGTCCTCTGAATATAAGAAAAGCGATGTTTCATTTTTCCATTTTATAACAACTGAAGGGATTGAATGTGAGTCTTTTTCAATCCTTTCTCCTTCACTTCTGCACTAACACATATATGTCACATCGTAAATAATCAATAACTAATTAATAATTTCCAAACTTGTCCTTTTTATATTAATGTGAAGGATTGAATTTACATTACGTCACCGATGCGATGGTCCTTTCGCTGCGGTCCGATTCCATAGGGATTTCTTCTTATTTGCTAACAGTTTCTATTGTTTTCCTATCTGACCGATGTTTTTACATTTAAATGCCCAAGGCTGGTTTACATAATTTTACAAAAAGACTATATACAAAAAGAAAAAGAAAATGTTGACTATCGCTTACCTAAGGATCATTTACGTTTACACCCCTCCCCACAAGAGTTCTATTATTTTTTCTTATACATTTTATTTTTCCACACGGCATGACAAGCAAGTTATTTAAATTATTTATTTAAGAAGGTTACATTGAACTAAATACGTTTTGAAAGATAATGGATTTATACATGTATATTTGCAGCACAATTATCCATACCACCAACTTATTTATGACTGATTAAAATGCTTAAATAGGATTACACTGAAGTAAATTCCCAACGGTACTCATTGTAAGGTACCACATTTCGATCATAAACTTACGTGGCTGTGCGCACCTATACACGTTAAAGCATAATATATATCAACAAAAAAAAAACATATTTATTGCAACCTTTTGACTTTTTTTTTTTTTTTTACAAAAATTAGTTTTTAAAATTTTTTTCACTTTCTTGTGTTTAATATATATGCGCAATTTCTTTTACTGGCAGAGCTTTTATAAGATTTGAAGTATACGACTTATGTAAACAGATAAAATATTTCATTTTGACAAAATTTGCTCAGGGTATTTGTGGTTTATTAAAGATTGGCCCCATGTTGGGTGCCAGTTGTAATGATCCGGAGCCAATTTTAACGATCCAGAGGTGACTTAACGTAATCTGCACTACAGGGCGCCATCTAGGCATTTGAACCTAGAAAAAATTATAAAGTAGGCAGATACATAAGTCAAAAAAAAAATTTTTTTTTTAAATTTTGATTCCGGTCGTTAGCCCATGTCACTAGCTCAATAGAATAGCAGAGATTTAATAAGATAATCTAAGAGTATATATATAAAAAAGAATAAAATAAGCCACTGCCAGTAATTAACATACAAAAATTTATTTACGCACATATATATTCTACCTAACCCCGCCCTCTCACTCTTTATATTTATTTTTTCTTTTAATAATATATAAAGTACGTCGTCTCGTAAATTTGTCTAAAACATCATTTATATAAAGTAATAACAATGTTCTAAATTTTATTATAACGACTCGATCAGAATTCTATACCACTCTCTTACACAGAATCCTATCACAGGGTGGTTAGTGCTACGGGTGGAGTAATCAATATCATTGGAAAACTTTTGCCAATAACATTTATACTCGTTTACTAGAACACGTATTAGCCAATCAAACTTTTATTTATTTAAAGGAAGAAATCCTATGGGCGCCAGCCGAGCTTGTCGACAAGTCTGCTTGACCAATACGGTCTAGTACCCGCTCCCGCTAGCTCAGATACAATAATCAATCAAATATATTCCGCCTACTTAAAAAATCACTTTTAAAAATCTTTTCTACGCTAACTTTCTCGCTTTCTCTTTTCTTTATTTTAATTATTTAAGTTAAATCTAATTTGAGTAATAACTAAACAATGAAATATTCATTTACGCTATTATACTTCGTTTTGTCTTATACCACAATTATCTACACTTTCATTCAAGTTGAAATAAAATTTAATGCACTCAAAATTCCATATTATAAATACAAATTAATCATACGCATACGCTTACATTTGAAGTAACAATAAAATCTCATATAAATACATTTGGAAATAATCATACGCATACACTGATATTTAAACTCACACTAAAATACATTTGATAAAATAATTATACGCATTTTTGTTTATATTGGAAATCACACTGAAATTTCTGGGCATGGGAGCTAAAGACAATTAATAGTTCATAAGATAAAGTTCAAAGTTTATTATTACGGCTTTAATTAGTGAGTTAGAAATTGAAACAAATATTACCTAGCTTTCTCCCCTCTGCACGGTTTTTTGAGCGTTGCTTCAATAGTGTTTCCTTCGGTCAGTTAGCGCTAACTGCTTGCAATCCGTTCCCGATGTTTTTGGAATCATGTGGGCTCCACGTGGACACTCCGTCTCCTTCTTGTTTATGCGACCATGATCGAATTTGGAACTGTCCGCTGATGGTATTGCCTGGAAGGATTCGGCCGGTTGTTCACACGATGGTTTTAGCAATGCAGCATAGTATAATTAATGAACGACAATTGCTTCATAATTGCTTAGGAATAATAATATAAGCATTGACTTATAGAATAGAAAATTTGCCCCTTTTATATTTACAGTTCTTATCTCGCGGATTCAATCTACAATACGTAACTAATCCTCTGGTGTTTCAGTTATGGTCCGTGCTGATTTTCTGGTGTTCGCATTGGTTATTGAACTTCTTTGTATTCCCTGCTAGAGTTATTTCACTTTCTTTGTTATAGTTATTTCAATTTCTTTGTTAAAGTTTTTTCCAATTTCTTTGTTAAAGTTATTTGCACTAATTAGCCGTTTGCTGGAAATTTCTTAGGTTTGTCATTAGCTCCCATTGTTTATTACATTCATTCAATTACACATATAATTTTTCTTTTTATTATGATTATAAGACAAAACGAATTCCACCTTGCTTTTTCTTTTTTTTTTCTTTTCTTAAAGCAATTTTAAATCGAATTTCAGTTTAGTCAAATCAAATTTCTAATCAAATCAAACCTAATTATCAATTTTTAATTTTTTTTAGCTTTTATTTAATACGACTCAAAATTATATTTTAGAAAACTATTTATTTTATGCTTTTAACGCTCACCTGTCTATGAAAAAAAATCTTTATTTTATTTTACCTTACACGAACTTTTAATTTTATTAATATTTACACAAATCGCTTATTAATTAATATTATTTTTCTAAAATTATATGTACCGCCAACGCACACACACTCCTTCCTAATATATCTCGGTACATTTCTCCGTCCCCCCTTTTTGAAACTAAAATATCACTCTGAGGTTTTAGTTTTAACGTTTAATTTTAATTTTATTCGATTTAATTTGATGGACGTTCGTCTTCTCTTATTCTTGGATGTCCGTATTCTTGTTAAGTCTTCGATTCCGTTATACCCATTGGTTTATTACTTTTATTTATTCATGCTCGATCCGGTGGTTCTCTCTTCCTGCCATGTGGGTCGTGGTACCCATCCCATTCCCTGTATCGATCTGGAGGTTCCCTAGGTAGATTGCCATAATCAATCTGTGTTAAAAATTCCGCCATTTCCTCCACTGACCGTCCGTCTTTACTTAGCATTAGTTGTTGTATATTTGGCGGCATGTTATGGCGTAGTGTTCTGACTATTTGACCATCTGACATAGGGAATGCAGTCAGTGCCTTGAGTTTTGACACTTGTCGGTAAAAGAATTTCGCATATGTTTCTCCCCGCGTACTTGCATATTTCTCGTGGGATATCTTATACCTGATTCCGTCTTGTCTTGCTTCATTCCAAAATGCCCTTAACATGGCCCGCCTGTACTCTCCGAATGTTTGTGGTTTCTCGTCCAAGGTGTGCCACCAATCACGTGCCGTCTCTTGGAGGTAACTGCTGGCCACCGCAACCTTGTCCTCTTCCAGTAAACTTTTATTATAAAACATATTATTCAGACTTTCCAAATGTTTCAGCGGGTTCTCTCCTACCTCCGCTTTAAATACCGAGATGGCAAACTGCTTTTCCATAAATCTACTCGTCTGTTCACTGTGCCTATTCTCATTCTTAAACTCCTCATACTTCTGCTCTATCTGTCTTATTTTCTGCCCTGTTTCCCCCACTACGTCTTTATATATCTCCTTTACTTTCGTTTTGATGTCCTTGGTGGTCTCTATTTCCTTCCCTAAATTCCCTAATTCCTGTCGCGTCGTTTCCTGGCTACTTATTAAGTCTTGACATATCTCTTCCACGCGTACTATTCTTTCTTCTATCTGGCTTTTCCCTATACTGCTTGACTCTTCCCTTGCTTCTATATTTTCTTTTAATTCTACTACTTCGTACTTTTCTTCTTCTATACTCTTTTTCACTTCTCCTATCACTTCCTCGAATGCGTCCCTTCTTGCTGTCATTTCCTGTTTCATTTCTCTCGTCTCTATCCTAAGTTCATTTATTTCCTCCTTCATTTCTTGTTTCATTTCTCTCATCTCTATCCTAAGTTCCTTTATTTCCTGTTGATTTTGTTTAATGTCTTGGCGTATCTCTCTCATCATGTTCATTAACATTTGTAATGCGCTTTCTTCCACTATTTGCGGATTTTTGAAAAAAATCGGGCTTTCTTCTGGCGTTGCCCTCCCGTCACTTCCACTTTCATCCATTTTTCTTTTTAATAATAACGATAAACTTACGTACGCACAACCAAAACCTAACCTTCCCAGTTCCCCTCTTTTTTTTTTTTTATACTAAAATTCCCCGGAGTGTCCCTATGCCTCCACGTTTTATCTGATTGCAAAAAATCACCTTTACAGTTGCGCCGCTTACACCGTTTTCTAATTCTACTATCACGCTCCCTTCCGCTTCTTTTTACTAACTATCACTTCTGTCCTCATACACGACTCTGGCCACCGCTTGACTCACGTCGGTTCTGCCATCTCAAAACATTTAGTTTTGCTCCACGTTGACGCGCCATTCTACCTAACCCGCCCTCTCACTCTTTATATTTATTTTTTCTTTTAATAATATATAAAGTACGTCGTCTCGTAAATTTGTCTAAAACATCATTTATATAAAGTAATAACAATGTTCTAAATTTTATTATAACGACTCGATCAGAATTCTATACCACTCTCTTACACAGAATCCTATCACAGGGTGGTTAGTGCTACGGGTGGAGTAATCAATATCATTGGAAAACTTTTGCCAATAACATTTATACTCGTTTACTAGAACACGTATTAGCCAATCAAACTTTTATTTATTTAAAGGAAGAAATCCTATGGGCGCCAGCCGAGCTTGTCGACAAGTCTGCTTGACCAATACGGTCTAGTACCCGCTCCCGCTAGCTCAGATACAATAATCAATCAAATATATTCCGCCTACTTAAAAAATCACTTTTAAAAATCTTTTCTACGCTAACTTTCTCGCTTTCTCTTTTCTTTATTTTAATTATTTAAGTTAAATCTAATTTGAGTAATAACTAAACAATGAAATATTCATTTACGCTATTATACTTCGTTTTGTCTTATACCACAATTATCTACACTTTCGATCAAGTTGAAATAAAATTTAATGCACTCAAAATTCCATATTATAAATACAAATTAATCATACGCATACGCTTACATTTGAAGTAACAATAAAATCTCATATAAATACATTTGGAAATAATCATACGCATACACTGATATTTAAACTCACACTAAAATACATTTGATAAAATAATTATACGCATTTTTGTTTATATTGGAAATCACACTGAAATTTCTGGGCATGGGAGCTAAAGACAATTAATAGTTCATAAGATAAAGTTCAAAGTTTATTATTACGGCTTTAATTAGTGAGTTAGAAATTGAAACAAATATTACCTAGCTTTCTCCCCTCTGCACGGTTTTTTGAGCGTTGCTTCAATAGTGTTTCCTTCGGTCAGTTAGCGCTAACTGCTTGCAATCCGTTCCCGATGTTTTTGGAATCATGTGGGCTCCACGTGGACACTCCGTCTCCTTCTTGTTTATGCGACCATGATCGAATTTGGAACTGTCCGCTGATGGTATTGCCTGGAAGGATTCGGCCGGTTGTTCACACGATGGTTTTAGCAATGCAGCATAGTATAATTAATGAACGACAATTGCTTCATAATTGCTTAGGAATAATAATATAAGCATTGACTTAATAGAATAGAAAATTTGCCCCTTTTATATTTACAGTTCTTATCTCGCGGATTCAATCTACAATACGTAACTAATCCTCTGGTGTTTCAGTTATGGTCCGTGCTGATTTTCTGGTGTTCGCATTGGTTATTGAACTTCTTTGTATTCCCTGCTAGAGTTATTTCACTTTCTTTGTTATAGTTATTTCAATTTCTTTGTTAAAGTTTTTTCCAATTTCTTTGTTAAAGTTATTTGCACTAATTAGCCGTTTGCTGGAAATTTCTTAGGTTTGTCATTAGCTCCCATTGTTTATTACATTCATTCAATTACACATATAATTTTTCTTTTTATTATGATTATAAGACAAAACGAATTCCACCTTGCTTTTTCTTTTTTTTTTTTTTCTTAAAGCAATTTTAAATCGAATTTCAGTTTAGTCAAATCAAATTTCTAATCAAATCAAACCTAATTATCAATTTTTAATTTTTTTTAGCTTTTATTTAATACGACTCAAAATTATATTTTAGAAAACTATTTATTTTATGCTTTTAACGCTCACCTGTCTATGAAAAAATCTTTATTTTATTTTACCTTACACGAACTTTTAATTTTATTAATATTTACACAAATCGCTTATTAATTAATATTATTTTTCTAAAATTATATGTACCGCCAATGCACACACACTCCTTCCTAATATATCTCGGTACAATATATAAGATTTAAAATTGTTTTAGTATCAGTTTACATTTTAACATTTAACATTATTTTTAACTTTACTTTAATTTACATTTAATTACTATTATATTATAATTTTACATTTTAATTAAGTTCGCACATATAAATTTATGAAAGCTTGTTTATAATGTTGAATACAGATCAGTTACATAGATTTCACGGTCAAAAACATTTCAAAATAAACATAAACGATCAAAATACAAAATTATTGATTACTGACAATTGCGGAGGGAAATTTATACGTAACCCAATAGTATTCACCATAAGATACTTGCATTGTCACCAATAACTTAAAAGACATCTGAATAAATACATTTTAGATACTCACCGTAAGGTATCATTATTTATCGAATGTCTATATATTTTGATCAAATATGAAAACCCAAAACATACTTAACCGATAACCAATCCATGCAAGCGTCTATAAACAATTTAAATTTAATGCATTTTTATTTAGGGTCAAGTATGAATAGACTACATAGATTTGCATTTGAAAATAAAATATTCTATCCCTATTTAACCTTAGGCTAAAATTCGCAGTCAAACTGGCATCAATTCATCTGATATATCGATATATTCAATGTAATACAGAATACGACAGCACCAAAAAGATTAAGAGAAGGCATTGACCCTCATCAGATAGGAATATGACATCTATCAGACAAGAAGAGCAATAAAAAAAAAAACTCCATAGAAAGGAACTGCGCTCTGCGTCTTATAATTCCTTCCATAGGCAAATCGGGAGAGTGCGGTGTATGCAGCGATTCTGCCAGTAGCGAATCTCTGACTACATCTACTAACTACATCAATATATCCAATCCATTGTCCCAATTTAACAACGACACAAATAACCTAAGATTACCCTCCCCTAATATAACTTTACAAATCTATACAGCCATTCATGCCCGACTTAAGTTTAACATTTATATAATTAATTTAACGAAAAACAAAAAAAAATCATGATAAAAACTTAAAGAACAAAAAATAAATAAATGGAAATGATCTCACATAAATAAGAAAAAAAAATACATCAAATAACACTATTAATAAAGAATTTAGTTTGGTCAGATAGGATTCTATTTGTAACAATTAAATTACTAGGAAAGTTTAAAATTTAAAGTTCTTAGTGTTGTCAAATTAATATTGTTCGTTATATTTTATAAAGTTCTTACGGTTTTAGAAATGTTCATCCTTAACAGTTGCTTGCCATTTGAAATCCAGTGTTAAATTTCCCGATGATCCTGTGGTCCTCTGAATATAAGAAAAGCGATGTTTCATTTTTCCATTTTATAACAACTGAAGGGATTGAACGTGAGTCTTTTTCAATCCCTTCTCCTTCACTTCCACACTAACACATATCTGTCACATCGTAAATAATCAATAACTAACTAATAATTTCCAAACTTGTCCTTTTTATATTAATGTGAAGGATTGAATTTACATTATGTCACCGATGCGGTGGTCCTTTCGCTGCGGTCCGATTCCATAGGGATTTCTTCTTATTTGCTAACAGTTTCTATTGTTTTCCTATCTGACCGATGTTTTTACATTTAAATGCCCAAGGCTGGTTTACATTTAACTAATTAACAATCATTTCCATTTCTGATTAATTAACCTGTTTTCCAAATCAAAAATATATTTAAAGATAAATTTAAAGATATAATTTTATCTCCAAATCTTTTTAAAATTTAGTTTTAAAATACTTTTTCTTTAATAAAGTTTTATTTTAATAATTTTTCATTATCTGTGCGATTTAACATATACGAGTTTAAGATGATATTTAATTTCAATTTTTAATTCTTAAAGAAAATTTTTAAATGCGAACTTTTTAATTTACTTTCATGTTTAATAAAATAAAAAAAAACAATGTAATGAACATCTGTGCTCGTTACAATATATATATATTATAACGATCGAAATGAAGTGAAGATCGAATCTAACCGCAAACTACGATATCTGCTCTACAGAGCACCATCTAGGCATTTAAACCTAGAAAAATTTATAGAGTAGGCAGATATGCGCTGTTAATATTCCACTTTATTTAAATATTGAGATCGTTAGCCCAAGTCACTAGCTCAGTGGAGTAGCAGAGATAATAAAATATAAATTTTATATCTTAAATATAAAAGAGTAAAAGCCACTTCCAGAAATTAACACATAAAAATATTTATTTATGCACATATAAAATCATTCTAATTTGAGGAATAAGTTTAACATTTTAGATTTTTATATTAACTTTTAAATTTTACATTTAACTAAGTTTCAATGAGTTTAATATTTTATTTAGATAGTCGAGTATGAATAGACCACATAGATCTGCATTTGAAAAGAAAATATTCTTCCCTGATTTAACCTTAGGCAACAAATTTCGCAATCAAACCGGTGCCAATCCATCTGATACATTTATGTATTCAATGTAGCATGAAAATACGACAACACAAAATACTATACTGTCAGGAATGTACATCTGATCAGTAAGTAGAATTAGAGAAGACATTGTCTCTCCACCAACAGGAATGTCACATCTGTTGGCAAGTAGAACAATAAACATAAAACTCCATAGGAATGGACTGCAGCCCTTTGCCGTCTTACAAACCCATCCATAGGCAAACAGAAGGTGGGTGGCGTATATATATAATCCTGCCCATAGCGAATCTCATACTACATCTACAATTACACAAATATATCCAATCCATTGAACCAATTCAACTACAAAATGAATAACCTAAGATTACTCTCCCTTAATATAACTTTACAAAACTATATAGCCATTCGCGCCCAACTTAAATTTAACATGTAAATACGTTCGCACAGATTATTTTTATACAATTTGTTTTTAAAATGAGTATAGATCGGCTGCACAGATTCTATGGTCAAAAACATCCAAATTAAACACAATTGATCAAAATACAAAATCATCGATAACGTCAATTGCAAAAGGGAATACACAAGGCCCCATGGCATTCATCGTAAGATGCCCGCATTAACATCGTTGACTTATATATTCTAATCGACTGTGGAAACCGCAACATAATCAACCACTAACGAATCTATGCAACGTCTATACCCAACCTAAATTTCATCATTTAAAATTTAAACAATAAATAATTTATACAATAAGAGAAAAAAAAAATGGAAATGATTTTTATTAATCGGAAAACATATAAAATTAAACATTATTAATTTGATTTTAAACTTAAAAAAGTCAGATGGAAGTTCATAAGCTTGAACGAAAGTTCTTAATTATTTTTAAATTTAGAGTTCATGTCAATGTAGCTTACAGTAGAAGAGTCCAGGTTTCGGCTTTTAATTCCCACGACGCCTCCATTGGAAGATAATGTTCTGGAGATGGCAATAGCTGGTTCAAGGTATCACAGTCTTTTCCTTTTTCTTTTTTTAAATAGAGAGTGTGGTATGTGCGAGCTACCACAACTCTCAAACACACAACGCTGGAAATGTCAGAAAAAACTGTATTTCCCTTTTTATATTAATCCACATGGATTCAATCAACAAAATGTCACTAATCCATCACTTTCATTAGGGTCCAAGCCAGGGCTTAGTGCTTCCATTGGTCAAGCTAATTTCTCTTTTCTTCTTATCTATCTTTCATCAGATCATTTTAATTATACAAGAGCCCAAGGCTAGCTTGCTTTTCAAACAATTTATAAACAATCATTTCCATTTACAGATTACAAGAATTAATTAATACCTGTTTTTATTTTTAAATCTTGTACTTTTTTTTTTATAAAAAAAATACGTTCAAATACTTATTTATTTGTTTTTTTTAAAAAAAAATTTTCTTAAAGTTTGGCATCTGTGCGAATGTATATACATTTAACAAACATTTTAATTTTAGCATTTAGTTTTTTACTTTTATTTGCGAACTTTTAAGTTTTTATTTTAAATTAATGTAACGACATATTTATATATCGTTACAATATATATTGCACCCAGAGAAACTGGACTTAAATAGTAGTGATTAACATGTAAATTATAAATTGTGATGAATCAAGAATCAGGTGAAGCTCAGGGTTCTTTGCTACTACAACTTCTGCTAATAATAAAGACAGCTACAATAATAATAATAATAATAATAATAATAATAATAATAATAATAATAATAATAATAATAATAATAATAATAATAATGATGATGATGATGATGATGATGATGATGATGATGATAATAATAATAATAATAATAATAATAATAATAATAAGATGCACATGCGTGTGTATGCCTAAGTCATCAAGAATGAAGGTCTTATTAATAATCTTTTTTTTCCATATTCTAATCGTTTTCACACATAAAAACTGTGATAGATAAAGACAGCGATGGCTGATTACTCAACAGTTGTTTTCTAACAAAAAGTAAGTAATACGGTCATTCATAACCAAAAATAAATTCTAACATCATAAACAAGCATGGCATCACGTCAAGAAGTGAATGATGTAAATTGCACTCAAACAAACAGTGATAAAATGAAAACTGCGACTAATGCAAAAACATATGCGAATGTAACAAAAATAAACCAGCAGCCTCACAGCATCAAAAAAAGTCCAGCATTACCAGACAGCAAGATTTAGGAAGGTAAATCAAGCCAACATAAATAATTTAAACCTCATAAAAACAATAATGAAGAGCCCTCCCCAACGATATGGAATCAAGATGAACTGCAAGAAATAAACGTTAATTTCAACAGCACCATCCAAAAAAATTTATTCGCAACTTTCCAAAAAAATTTTTCACCGAGATCATTAGTGTTAGCTGCCACTGATAGGAATTTAACACTTTATAAATTCCCCAGAGAGCTTCTTTACGAAGATCTGACAGCAACAGCAATGTGGAATACAGTCTCTAGTATTGGAGAACATCCAAACTCGCAATACATTGCAATTCAGTTTTTTGATGAACATCAGCGTGCAAGATTTCAAACTAAAGTAAAAACTTTGGGAAGCTACGCGCTAATAATAGTCGATCAAAGCTTGCAAAACTATTGTAACGGAATAATTAAAAACACTTACTTTGGATATACCATTCAGGATTTTCAAAAATTAATACAGTCATTTGGCAAAGCTATTTATATAAAACAAATCTACTTATCTGACATCCCCATCCCAGCTTTCAGCAACAACTTTCATTTCAAAATAAAGCTGAATGACAGTGTAAACCCGGAGGATATTCCAACACAAATAATTGACCAGAATGCAGTACTGACCATTCACATAAAAGGATTAAGGCCAAGATGTTTTGCGGTGAAACTGGACACTTAGCAATCGATTGCAACACCAAAATCAAACAGAAAAAACAACCGAGCTCTGAAGATCAACCAAGAGAAGCTCATCAACAGGAATCAAACAGTACAAAACAGATAACAAAAACAACTAATAAAGAACAAAAAATTAATAAAAAACCCACAGGTCAACAGCAATTGAATAATAAAAAAACTGCACACACATTGCCAGCACCTGAAATTCTGGATTTATCAACAAAATCAACCAATAGAATTCAAACCCCCACTTATAAAAAAAAACAGAAAGTCAACAACCTCAAGAGGCTCCAGTGGAAAAAACAGCGCACAATCTAAGTCAGCCTACCAAAGATACTGATGAAAAAGAGATAATAAAAGCACAAATAAACTCACACAATAATAGTGATCAAGAAAATATATATATAACACACCAAACACCCAATAATAAAAATAATACAACAATGGAAATTATGGAAGCTATCATCCCAAATATGCCTCAAATCACCAAAGCTGACACAGAACAAAGAAGAAGACCAGGCTGACCACCAAAGAAAAATAGGGGGCCCCAAAAAATCAAAACAGAATCCAACCTTAGCCTTGCGGATCACAACACTACAACTACAGTGGAAACAGATAAAGATCTGGAAATGGAATATGAGAATGAATGGGAAGAAACACCAGATCAACCCTAATATTTAAACCTCAACCAAAAAACAACATATAATGAAAGTAAAAATTGTGGCAATCAATGTCAGGGGCTTGAACTCAACCTCAAAAATTAATAAGTTAAAACCTTGGATAAGAATATACAACCACACTTGCTTGGTATACTTGAGACAAAAATTTATGCTGGATCACAAACTGACCCAGTCAAATATTTAAATATGGAATGTTTCTGTGCATGCTCCAGAGACTCTTCTTCTCCCTCAGCTGGCACTGGTCTCATAATTGCTAGAAATTGCCCATTCACAACATTCAAAATAATTCAGATTAACAACAACTTATTAATTGCAACCTTCAACAAAAAAAGCATAATAATAAATCTGGTTTTTGTATATATGCCTTTACAGGATAAAAAAATAGATACCATAATTGCAAACATTAATTCAAAGTTAGCTACACCTTCAAACCCAACCGTCTTTATTGGAGATTTTAATTTAAAATGTCAGGAATTGACCCAATATTGGCTTCACAGAATAAACATACCACTAATGAGTTGCCAAGGTTTTTTGCCAGATGATGCCATCTCTTTCCACAATAATCACTTCTCTTTACTTATTGATTTGTGCTTTTATTCTCCAATGCTTCACCACCTTATTGAAATAAAACTAACTCTCTTAACTTTTTTTGATCACTCAGGTCAAATAATCACAATTGACTGTGCCCAAATTCAAATATCACCCTTTCCACTTACAAGAACAATGACTTTTACTCCCAGAAACAACCCCTGAATTTCTGTTTTCTGAGACCGACATAATGCTAAACAAAATCAAAGATATGAATTTGAACCCAGTCCAGAAATATCTAGCATTTATGGGAATGTTGTCCTTTAACATCAACCATATAACAAAAAAACAACCTCCACCATCAAGTCTTTTGTCTCTGGCAGATCAGTTGCACCAGAGAATAATCATGATTAACCCATCACACTGAACCCAGCAGTATATATTCAAGCTTACACATGCATACAATAAAGCATGTGATGAACTCAAAAGCTATCTGAAGATAAAGAAAAGCAAGGTATGCCTAACAAGGCCACACACTTGGACAAGAGATTATATAAGATGGGTGCCAGGGAACCAACCAGATGTAAAAGTGCCAATGGCACTATATACAAATAGGGGAACATATGCAGGACACAATATGATTATGCCAATTTTTGAATATTTTAGGGAGAAATTACAAGAAAAACAACCATATAAAATACCACATAATCTGTTTGGCCCACCAGAGACAAAAACCCCATTCACAAAAGATCTATTCACAACAAAACTGAATACTATTCGAAATGCTTGCCATCCAGATAGTCCTGGTATCCCATTGTTTGTATTAAAGCATCTAAGTAAATTCACAACAGAATATTTGTGTCAGTTAGTAAACCATCTAGTGCAACAAATTCAATCCATGGAGGATGTCTATCCAATAGCCATAGTACCCTATAATAAAAAGAAAGCAATTATCCCACCTATTACAGACCTCAGACCAATATCTATGGGACCTTTGCTGATCAAAATTATGGAGAAAATTATTAAAGATGAAATTGAACCATATATAATGCCACTTATCTCCAAAGCACAATATGCAAAGAAAAACTCTTCAACAACAGAAGCAGCCTTATTTTTCAAAGCAATTCTAGCCACAGTAAAACAGCAGAAAAAATACGGACCCATTGTCATGCAGCTTGACATAGAAGCTGCATTTGACTCAGTCAATATATACACATTTCTGAAAATGCTAAAAGACACAGAAATTCCTAGAACACACCTATATATAATTTCTAACCTGCCTCTGAACAGAGAGATCCATATAACTTTAAATGGAAGAAACTCACCATCTTTCACACCCACCAAATCTATATCCCAAGGATCCCCTCTTAGTTCACTATTGTTTACATTTTACATCAATCCCCTTATTAAAAGCATACAAAATGCATTTACTGGGATCGAGATACCAGACACAACACAGCGCACTACATGCATTACCTATATGGATGATGTTACCATATTTCTAACATCAAAAAAAAACAAATACTGCAAGTCCAAAAGATATTGCAAGAATATTCACAAAAATATGAATTAACATTTAATCTGGAAAAAACCACAGCCTGGTCACTATACACTGGTAAACCATGTACATTAATTTACAAATCAAAACCAAACCCTTTCCTTGGGTTTCCATTTCATATGGAAATTACAGGAATGAGATGCCATATCCAAAATAAACTTAAAACAGAAGCCACAAAAATTATAAACTCCTTGTCCAAGGCATATCTTTTACTATATTCCAAAGTACAGTTAATTAACCAGCTTATCACAACCAAAATAACATACTATGTACTGGTTATTTCATTCTCAAAGGGGTTCATTTCAAAAATTAAAACCATGTATAATAAACTACTTTGGGCCAGAAAAACAGTAGCAATTTCCACAAAAAAACTTAGCCAACCCCTAATAAAAAATGGACTTGTCTTGCACAACATCAATATTTTTCATCTACAGAAGTTAAGGAACTCAATAATCACATTACTTGCCAAATACCCAAAAATTAACCACTTGCTAGAAGTTACTCCAACAGATAGACCACCTCCAAAAGGTTCTGTTTTCACTAACATTATATACCAAAGCAAAACCACAGACAAGATTCCAGAACAGTATTTGCATAAGTATTCATACTGGGATATTTATGGTTAATAAACAGAGAAGCAGATACTAATGTTATACAACCTATGCTAGGAATTAACAACAAGAGACTACTCAAGGAATATAAAAAATGGGCTCTAGAGCCCAAATACTTTGATTTTATCATAGAAATCAATCTCATTGCCTTGCCAACACCCACTTTCTTTATCATAAAAGAATGTATATATCTATTGACCACTTCTGTGGACTCTGCCATCGAGCAAAAGAGACACTAGACCACTTTATTTATCAATGCGTAGCACTTAACCAAACATGACAGATGATGTGTGACACCTACAGAAAACCAGGTACAATCATTAACCACATAATAGCTGCTTTTCAGGGAAGATCAATGCCTAGCATTAAGGCAGCCACATTTGTTCTATATGCATACTGGTGCACCCAATGTATTTTCCTAATTGGCAATAACACCAGACGACACCCAGCTACATTTAACAACAAACTGCTAAACATTCGAAATAGAGATAAAATAATAACCAAACCCCACTTATATGCAGCAACATAGTCATTGTTAAAACAACCATCAACGCTGTGAATGCTGCAAAGAATACTATCATAAACTAACATTCAAAGTGACATGCGGACAAAACTAAATAAGCTCCTCAAACTTTAGAACTCTGATTATTTTTGCTTTTTTATTTTTTATATTGTTATAGTCCATTAACCACAAAGTGTAACCACTGAATTCATTTATATGTGTTTACCCTAATATTATTCACTGTATATTAAATTTGAAATTTTCTAGATGTAAACTTATATAAACCATTGAGATCAATAAAGCCTTTATTGAAACATAATAATAATAATAATAATAATAATAATAATAATAATAATAATAATAATAATAATAATAATAATAGTAGTAGTAGTAGTAGTAGTAGTAGTAGTAGTAGTAGTAGTAGTAGTAGTAGTAGTAGTAGTAGTAGTAGTAATAATAATAATAATAATAATAATAATAATAATAATAATAATAATAATAATAATAATAATAATAATAATAATAATAATAATAATAATAATAATAATAATAATAATAATAATAATAATAATAATAATAATAATAATAATAATAATAATAATAATAATAATAATAATAATAATAATAATAATAATAATAATAATAATAATAATAATTAAACATTATAAAGTGTAACTGAATAAAATTTTAAGAGGAGGAGAAACCTCAACTCTTGTGAAATTTTCCAAGCTCTTAATAGTTATAGCACACATCACAAAGTAGCAAGGGGACACTAATTTATTTACTTGTAATAAAATTTCGTTTAGTATCCCTCTCCAATATAGTCTTACACCTCCAACTTCCTCTTCATTATCTTAATGCCATGATAAGATCTATACTTTAATAAGGAATCATCTTTTATAATCTTATTGATTTGTTTATGCTACTTTGCTTTTTCCTTAACAATAAATATAAGTTTTTATTTTATAGAACTATGGTATTATGGACTCCAGGTTCTTGTTTTATATTTTAATGCTATTTTTTTTTCAATATTTATTTTTATGGACATGTTGTTAATAAAGTGAATAATATTCTAGTTATAGGCATGAGAAGACATACACTTAATGCACAAGCTAATATATATCTACTATACAATAATAGAAATAATAATTTAAATAAAATTATTAATTAAAATAAAAATGCATAAAACTCTAAATTTGGAATAATACAACCATCTTCTAGGACAGCATTCAAATACCAAAAATGCAAAAAGAACTTTATGGCCATTCAAAATATTCATCAACACCCTAAATACATTTTATTAAATAAAAATAGACAATTATTGATTATAAAACCAGTCTTATTTAAATAAATTTCGGTTTTAAATTACAGTGATCAATAGAATAAAATAAATAATTATTTATTTCAAATGCATTCTTCATATGTACTTCATATAAATAGCATGAATATATTTGCATTATAAATTACACAATGTTTAGATTTCTGGATATTGATTGGCGAATACCAAGATATTGCAGAGGCTTCATACAAAAGTTAACAACAAAAATAACATATATTTTACAATAAATAAATTTTATAAACATGAACATTATGGAAAGTCTGTTACAAAATTTTCAAACCACTGTTACAATAGTCCAATGCACTTGCTTATAAGAAGAATACTTTTACAATTTCAATTTATTTAAAATTAATAAATTAAATGGATAAATTAAATATTCAGGACCTGTGATGGTCTTAGGTGGATATGTGTATCTATAAATAAGAGCTTATTCTAAGAAATTTTCATTCTTAAAGTTAAATAGTTATTATCACTATTATTTCTAAAATTTTTTGGGTCTTTACAGTGATAGAACTTTATTAAATTATAAATAAACATTTTTGCACAAGCTTTGCATCTTCTTGCATAAAATATATGTCCTAAAACAATTCTACAATTTTATAATTTATAGCCTTTACTAATTTATATATTACTTAGCACTTCTATGGACTTTTAATTGCTGAAGTTGTATTAAATCTTCAAATTATTTTCAGAGATTACATATATACACTCATACACTCTATGCTATTGTACAAACAATGAGTAATACCTGAATGATATTTAGATTTTACCAATCCAATAATGATTTGCTTCTGAATGATGATGATGATTATGTATATTGCTTATTTAGGCTAAAAATATAAATCTATAAATTTAAACAAGTCATTATTGATTTTATCTCATGAAATGCTGGCAAAGCACAGCAAAACAGATTTACACATTAAAACTCTCAGTCTACACTTAGAGAGTTAAAAAGCCCTTTGAAGAAAGGATGATACACTTCAAGATAATAAACTTACCAATTTTCAATATGTATACTAAAATATACACTACATCATACACAGTGGTAAATACAATATAAGGAAGATACTTCTAAGAGGAAAAGCAGAGTAAAGTCATGAACCTAATGATGACATAAACCCCAAATATGCACCTACTTTCTGAGGAAAAAAATATGTTAGTACTCTTGTCTCTAGACATATATAATAAAATGAGAATGAACTATCATTTTAAAACCATAAAACATGAGGAAAATATCACTCAAGGAAAATATCAACAATACAGAGAGAGTAACCCTCTATCTCCTTGTAAAATATCTAAATTATTCCAATAGCAAGAATGAGAGAGCCCAGCTCCATCTGCAAATCATCAAGGTGGAAATAAATTCACATACCTTGTAAACATACAATGGTCAGGTAACACATATCAAATATACAAGAGAGGAATTAATTCTAAACTCTCAACAAACATAATACCAAATTTATGCATAAATCTGATAAAGTGATAATATAGTTGTCAAATAAGACTAAATAAATATAGCCTTAAGCAATTAAAATGACACGAGATATACATCATCGTTTATAAACATATAAGCATTCATTATAAAATATACTTTTCACAATAAAGGACAAAGCAATATTCTGCAAAATAATTTAATACCAAATCATTATATAGTATGTCCACCCAATAAGACTTAGAATCTGAGCAAAAGTACCCCGAATCCAATCATGCCCAAGATACACAGGTCAGAAGAAAGCATGAATTTTAACCTGTTTACCCATTCTCCAAATCTATAACACTATGGACAGAATCTATGGTGATATACTACATAAATTCATTATTTCTGAGCCTACTGCTACAACGTTTTACATGAGATTTCAGCTGATGATAATGATAAAGAGGTATTGAATGAATCCAACAGATAATTTAAAAGACATATATAAATACATTAAAAAGATTCAAACACACTGGATTAAGTTTTTATGTGAATATTTATTATAACAAAAGATTAAATGTGATTACATATATATTACCATACACTTTCTTTTATTTACAAGCATTTGACAATCTGAAATCAATTATTTACATATTGACAGGTATATATATATAATGTAGTATTACAATAAGTTAAGTATATTTGGAAATCAGATTTTATTTAACTTTACATAAAAATGTTTATCTGGGTAGTTGGTGACCGTATTACACAAAGAGAAATTATATATGTAGATACGATAACGGGTTTCGCTATTTCTATGAATTTGTTAGATTGCCATTGTCATTATGATATATAGATTTATTCAGTATTTATAGTATTTATTTACGACATTTAATCATAATAAATTGGGATTCGTAAATATATTAAAACAGATATTTATTAAACATTTTAAACATTTAAAGATCAAATATTTAGCGAAACTACAAATATGGTAACAACTTATTTAAAAGAAGGGGAGGACAGCTTCAGAATGGTTGGATCTAAAAACTCCAACAAAATATATTTAAAGATCTAAATGATTCATTATCACACATCATTATGATTTATTTCATTTAACAGGCTGGGAAATAAAATATAAAGAATAGCAGTGCTAACATATATATCAGTAACAGAAAATACGGCAACTTTGGGCGATAACAGTTCATTAATCTTTTATTTGATGATGGTATGTCCATTTCAGGTGGAGTGATACTTTATAGAGAGGTAGGTAGGAAGTTGCTAAGGTCCAATGCATAGTAATCCATGCAGAGCTTCAACTACACTAACACCTTGTTCTAGAGCATAGGTTTATACCCCTGTTTTGAACAAGATCACTAAAAAAGAGAAGGCTTCATAATCCTCCTGAGCGACTGCGGACAGATACGAGCAGTATAATAAAATATATAAGAAAAAGAATGGCAAACAATGACAATCAGGATCCTCCAGAGCAATGGTACAGACGGACCCGACTAAAGCAATATATAACATTAATAAATTCTGACATATGCCAGCAACACGACTATAAAGACATGAAATTATTGAATTTAATAATAAAATAACGCCTTAAATAGTTTAATAAAGACATAATGACATATTTAAATAATGACCCATGTACAATAAAATCACTAATAAGTAATTAAAATTATAATTAACAAAGCATGCATTTCTCCCCCTTCTTGAATCAATCCCATTTTATTTAACATACACTTAAGAGTGTGGCTAATAAAAATAAAACGCGGCACTAGCCTTTTGGCCATTAAAATAAATAAATCAATAAAATCAAAATGGACACTAAAATCCACCCAGATTGGAAAATTATTTATACATCTTGAACAAATTAACAATAAACTAAAAAAAAAAAAAACTGAAAAAAAAAACCCAACAACAATAAACTATTTTTAATGCATATATTCATTAGAAAGAGAAATACAACCTTACAAGCTATTTAGAAATGAATAAAATGAAATAATTGATTACTTTCTTCCCCTCCATTCTATATCACAGTGGGATATAGATGCTCATAAGACTAGGTTTGATTGACATTTACATATATAAACTAAGCAAAAATATAAAAATATCACCAATAAAAAATTATTACCACATTAAATTACAGGAATAATGAGAAGCATGAGTTGGATGAAAGAATATACATTAGGATTAGTTTAGGTCAGCGGTCCCCAACTTTTTGCACTTAAGAGCAAATTCTATAATACCAGCCAGGTGGCGGGCACCATTTATTTTTTCAATGTAAATTTATAGTTGGATACTGTTAATAGACCCTTTTACACTGTAAAAGTATGGTATGACCTACAATTTGATTACAATACAATAATTTATAAGAAATCTTAAAAATTAAATTTATTTGTATCAGATAAATAATTTTTTATCATGCTTGGACAGCAGCAGGCACATGTAAAATGGACTGCAGGTGCCATGGTGCCCACAGGCATAGGGTTGGGGACCCCTGGTTTAGGTTGTAGATAATCGAAATGCAGAAACTAGAAAGTTAGGTTAAAATGCTCACCAGTCAGCAAGTTAATAGAGATTCAACATTTAAAAAAAAAGACATTAATTTTAAGATTAATTAGTTAGAACCCAGGTAAACTGATTAAAATGACTTTTGGGCTTTTTACCTCATGATCCTCCTGACTAATGATACAAATCTTGTATTGAGGTGGCATTCCTTGATTTTTAGAATAGGCAGATTTCAATTAGCTTGAAGGTATTTCTTCTTGGTCTTGGCAGTTCTCTAAGGGCAAGGGCAATTTTAATTGGAAGGAGCTATACTGCTACATGGCAAGGAAATGATGTGAAGATTGAGGGATGGTGGCTTGGATCCCTCTACTCAAATACCATTTAAATTTTTTTTACAAGTGTGCAGCATGTTAGCAACAGTGGACAAAACTCTCATACAATAGATTTTCAACCCTATTTATACAACTTTTTTAATTTGCTCAAGAATTCTTTTAATTAAATTCCTAACCCAAACATAATCTTTAATCTAAAGAAATATTTTGTCTATTGTTAATGGAGATGCAATTGTTAGATAAACTGTCCAAAAATAAATTCAAATCACTTTTCAGTTTGGAAATAGATTTGACAAAAATGTTTGCAACTAAAGTAAAATCCATTATCTTTGTTTTAATTTTACTTTCATTAAAACTTTAATTAAAATTTATTTTAAAACCCTGAAACAATATAATGTTTCCACCCTTTTATTACCTTTGGACAATCAAACAGTTGCATCTTCCATCTTGAATTTTTATGTAAATATATATAAATAATTGAAAAGTAAAAAAAAATATAATTTTAAACTATACAAGATTATTTACAATATTTAAGATTTGTAATTATATACATGTGCTCCTGTAATATATGTATATATCTGAGCCACATCTATTGACATTAATATTATTATACTAAAATAATTAAAGGAATTTTTATTCAAAACTTATATTTACAAATCTTATATACACTTCTCAGAAATACACATACACCTTATATATATATATATATGATGACTAAAAGGAGCGGAATAAAAGGTAGGTTTTGATATTGGGTTGGTGCAGCTTAAATGATAGAAAAGTGAAGCTCAATTCTGGGCTAAGATTGACTGCTTCAATACTATCATGAATAATAATAAATGAACTTTTGACAGGCACACTAGTCCATAATATATAAAATATTAAAAAAAATAATATTTTAAAATTGCATATAATAATACGTGATAAATGCATGACTTAAACCTAAAAGCATAAAATTTTATCAAAACCTTTTTTTTATATAAAAATATAAAATATTAAAGTTCTTAATCTTGCAGAACTTCTGGTTTGATAGAAAATAAATTTAACAAGTAAGTATGTTTCTCCAAATGCTGCAACATAATTTGAAAAGTTGCACATGCATTAACAGTTTTTTTTAAAGACCTCATACATGCACATACAAAGAAAATGTTAATAAATGAATGGCTTTTATTTCATGAATCATCAACATATAATTAACAGAACAGTTTTCAACACTTCTCATAGCATTATTCTGGTTTTTTATTTTATCTAAGGCAGGTAATTATTTAAATGTAGCAATTAAATTAATCACACATTCTTTTTTTCAATTTCAACAAGGTTTTCCAAGCAAGATATTCATTATAGCAGTTTGGTCATAAACTTTCTTCTCCAAATTTAAGCAGGTTCAAAGTAAATATTTAAATATAGGAGTTTTCCAAAGAAATGAGCAGACTTTTACTAATCATTCAGCACTTAATAAAATACATAAATTCTATAACAGTAATCTTTGTAAAATTGGCATTGGTTTATAAATGTAATTTTCTAATATTATAAACATAGCATTTCATAAGGCAAAAAGTTTTAAATATCTTTTATTTGAATTAACTTCTTGTAGAGCATAAGTTAATTTGTCAAGGTTTTTTCTTTAGTCATGATAAATAACTAATTAATTATTGACGATAACAAAATGTCATTAGTCTCCAAAACAAATAGTTTTAGTTCTTTTGAATCATTAGTTCCTTTGAATAAACTTATCCAAGACAAACCATTTAAATAGATAGCAAAACATTTAAAAGTTTCTTACAATTATTATTATTTTAACAGGTTATAAAAGAATGTTAAAATTATTATAGTTAATATTAAGGCAAACTTCCAATGAATTTATTCTGTGATGTGTTAGTTTTGTAGACTAATGTTTTATCTATTAATAAACAATCAGTTAACATTTTGCTAGCCAAATTCTTTCTTCAATGTTGCTGATTTAGATTGTCAATTAACTTGGGATGAGAAATCTAGCATCTGATAAAGTTTTTTTTTTACATATTCATTTTACATGAAAAAAAATTAAACTTATTTAAAAAAAATATATTTTTACTTTTACTTTAATTATAAAAACATTAAACTTCTGCTGGTAGTTATCACAAAGAAGATGGATAAAAAAATCCCCCTTAATATGTGTGTATGCATCTTTTATAACTCACTAACATCAATCATTATGATTAACAGGTAACATACCTTCCTCTTAATTTTTCAACTTTCAAATTAACAATTAATTAGTATCTACCATCTAAATCTAAAAATACTAATAATTTAAATATTTATCAGACAGTCAATCAAACACATGATAATCTAGGAATGTTAATAATTACTGAAAATACAAACTAATGAAGAAATTATATTGTTAAAATATAATAAAAAATAAATATTACATAAAAAATTATTTTTTTAATTCCTTTAAACTTTTTTGAATTATATTAATTAACAAACTTAGAGATTCACAAATATTTTTTAACTAAATAAGAATATTACAGAATAATATTCAATATTGTAAAATAAAGAAATATTCCCATTTATAAATAAAAATTCAATTTACTAAAGCAGGCACACTCACACATTTAGAAATTATCCCAAATCTTTTAAACTAACTAATTTAACTCTTTTCTTTTAATATCAGTAAACTAATTATCTATTTTGTAAATCAATTAATTTAGTTTAATCTCTAAACATAATTTTAATAGTACTATTTTAACAAATAGATTGATTATTGTTAAGAACTAGATTAAATAAAATAGTTCATTCCATTTGTGACAATTACACATTAATTTCTAGCATTAAAATTAAATGTAACTAGTATTATGATTTATTCAGGTACCGAACTGGATATACTAAATTGTATTAGAATAATTTGAACTTCTCTAATATTAAGCTCTTATTAGCTACATTTTTGGATTTAAAATATTAGAATATATTTTAATCATAAGCTTAAAGTACTTTGGCAAAAGAATAAAATAAATTACAATACTATTTATTCATGACAGAAATACTTTCAATAGTTTATTGCTTAATCTTAATAAATATGATTTTCAAAGATAGTTTAACTTAATGAAAATTTCCTCTTATAAGCCTTTTATTATTATTATTATTATTATTATTATTATTATTATTATTATTATTATTATTATTATTATTATTATTATTATTATTATTATTATTATTATTATTATTATTATTATTATTATTATTATTATTATTATTATTATTATTATTATTATTATTATTATTATTATTATTATTATTATTATTATTATTATTATTATTATTATTAAATATCCTAAATAAATGAAATATCAGCTAAGATAGAATTAAACTTGTTTGGAGTGCTTTTGGTAGAAATAACTTGATACTAAAAGAAATATGCCTATGTGTTTGAAAAGGAAGGTTTTTAATAAATGTGTTTTATCAGTTTTTACTTATGGACTTGAGACTTGGACACTAATAGAAGAGAAATGCAGAGACTTAACACCACTCAAAAAGTATGGGAGAGATGTATGCTAGGATTAACAAGAAGATATCGAAAAGACAATATATTGGTAGGAGAACAAACAGATGTTACTGACCTCATTAAAACAATTAAAAGATTGAATGGAGTTGGGCTGGACATATTTCTAGAAGAGATGATAATAGATGGACAATTAAAATCTTAAACTGGATTACAAGAGATTGTAAAAGATCCAGAAAGAGAGTACATGTGAGATGGATGGATGAAATAAGAAAGTGTGCAGGAGGGATGTGGAGAAAAGAAGCTAAAGATCAGAGAAGATGAATTGAACTTGGAGAATCCTTCATTCTGCAGTAGACTGACAATGTTTGATTATATATATATATATATATATATATTAGGGGAATGATTATTTGTTTATCAATTACCCATGAGTGACTGTGCACAAGATATACATAAAATTTAATTCTATTTCATTATAGAAATGAATAATGACTTCACTGAAGCCTACTTCAAGTAAAAGTATCAATGAAAATTCAATCATATTTCCTGATCATTATCTACTCAATACATATATTATTATTCTCATCTAGATATTAAAATAAAATACTTGCTTGTCAGATAAAAAATTGAAGAGAAATAATGCTTAAATAATAATTTATTTAAAACAACAACAAAAATATAAACAATTTAACTTGTCTTCTGTTTATATATGTGTACACAATCAATTGAATTAAATATATATGGTAAAAAATCCATTTAAAATGAACCTGAGAAATGAAGCATATGTCTTTAATTTCCCCAAACTTGACTGATTTTATAGCTTCAAGATTAGCATTAATAAATAAATAATGTCTCCTATAATATTTAAAATGAATATTTTCCATTTTTTTTGCATATCACATATAAACTTAACCACTTATTTAAAAAAATAGTAACAATATACTATATTCAAATTAATAAGAAAATGAGCCTTTTGCAAACTAAATTACTTTAAATGTTGTAAGTCAAGTTACTGTTTGTTTAATAAAGAATCATTTAAAAGACCTTACCAAATTTTCTTTAATTTTGTTTTTCTGTTGAGCTCAACAATTGCAAAATATTTTAACTTTTTTTTCTTTCATGTTAAATATTAAATTGTAAATGAACTCTAGCCATTATTAATGTATCACCATTATTTCTCCTATAAATAGTAAACTCAAAGATTTTCCAGGAAACAATAACTTTTCTTGGACTTGCTTTGAAATGAAAAAGAGATAAGCTGTAAAGTAAATTTCTATTTCATCATGGTAAATAAATATGAGTAAAATGACATAAAAATATTTTTACAGCAGATAATTTGTGAGCAGAACAAAACCGATTGAACAAGCAACTATGTTCAACTAGACACTTCTTTTTTAATTGTCTTGTTGGCTAGTAACAATCAAAATATCTTATAGCAACATTTACAACAACAGAAAAAATAGTATTTTAGTTATATTTATATATTGGACTATTTTCGTCATCTAATATTAAGTATTGAATGTCATTAAAAATTAACTTCATATTCCAATTCATTCAATTATTGGTAATGGTACAAGATTAGTATATCACAATGTTTGGACAGGTATTATTCTTCTTGCTTCTTCAGGTGTTGCTGTAATGATTAGTTGCAGTATTAGCATGGGATTTAAATCTGGATCCTTAGATTCTTAAATATTGCATTATAAGATAACACTCTATCAGACCACCAAAGGCAACAATCAGTAGAAATTTTATATACTTATCTATGAGATTCTTCCTGATTTCTCCATGTTTTCTTAAAAGGAAATTTGTTTAATGGTTTTCATACATTATGTATAGTTACACTAGATAGACTTATGAAATTATTCACCATTTTTATGTGAGTAGCTTTTTTGAACTTTCTTTTTATATATTTTTATCTCTAACTAATATTGGTACATACACGATCTGCTACTTAGACATGTTTTCTCTCTTCTAATCATCAATTTGTTTTCTTGCAATCACTTTTCAATGGAATAACTGATTTCACCAATATACATTCTTCCACATTCACATGAGATTTCATTGATACAGTTTTTGCTTTCTAGCATTTTAAGTTTAGGTTTTGTAAATGTTAGAATTTCTTGTAGTCTCATAATCTCTGGAACACTGTTCTGATGTTATACTAATTGCAGATTTTTCTTTACTTGTCTGCTATTTTTGTTTTGTAAGAATATACTTCAGTATCAATAATTGTTTTTTCTATTGATGGTTTTTTTTGTTGTCTATTTAAGGTTTTTTTTAATACCAACTAATGGATAAACATTTTTCATAAGTTTTTTCTACATAGATCTTTTTTTTTCAAATTTTTGGTTTTAGAACAAATTTCTTTGATTTGTTCCATAGTGATAGTATAACCCCATGTTTTGTGATACTAGTATGATTGGATGTATATGCTAATTATTTTCATGAATGTGTGAGTTTTTTGTAAAGTGTAGTTTTGGTTTTGCTATGAGTGGGTATTATCACAAGATCATCTAATAATGGCAATTTTTGTTCTTGTTCTGACTAATTGAAGGAATATGTTGTTGATCTGTTTCCAGTTAGTTTGTAGGAGTGCTCCACTGTATGACCATACAACAAATGTATCATCAACATAGTGAAGCTAAACTTTATATGGATATGGAGTAGGGTTTATAGCTTTGGTTTCAAGTTTCTTTATGTAAATATTGATAATCAGGGGTAACAATGGTGAGCCCATAACCATTCCTAGATGTAATTGATTTAATTTTATGTTGTATTGAAAGTATGTTATTGTTATGCAGAATGTTAATATTTTCATTGAAAGTAGGTTATTGCTATGCAGAATGTTAATATTTTCATTGTACTATCAATAGGAAGAGTTGTTCTGCTTTGTAAATTACTACCACCATTTAATCTTTTTTTACAGTAGACCATACTTGTTTATATATGTTTGTAAATAAACTTTCCACATCAAAGCCTACTTGTATTTCAGTTCTTTAAATTTTCATGTTCTTTATTAATTCTACAAAATGTCTAGAATCCCTGATGAAGGACTGGGTCTTGTATGCCAAGTGACTAAGGACTTTGAGAAGAAATGTTGACAAACATTGGTATGATGAATTTCTAGAACTAACAATAATTTTTAATGAAAGAGGATTCTTACAGATTTTAAGTAAACCATAAAGATGAGGAATTTTTCTAAAACATGATGTTAGTTTACTTTTTACTGAATTACTGAAGTACCTTTTATGTTTTTTGAGTAATGCTTGTAAATTTGTTTCTGTACTTGGTATTGGATTTTCAGCACTTATCTGCATTGGCCTGCCGTGAAGAGTTCTTGTATTTTGTTATCATAATCAGTTGTATCCATTGCAACTGTTGTATTGCTTCTATTACCAAGAAAAATGAATATACATTTATTTACTTTGAAAGATTTAATTGCTTTCCTCTCATCATAGGATGGTTTGACTTCAATTTTTGTTGTTTTTCAAGTGTTCTTTTTATTATCCAGCACAAATCTGCTGCTTTTTTTAAAGGCAAATTTTGAAGGACTTCCTCAGTGATTGCCATTATAGCTAATAAAAAGATATTAGATGGTGTAAGGCAAAGTTTAATAATTTTTCGACAATAGAAACTTCAGCATCTATTAGATGTTTATAATTAAGATTTATAACAAATGAAACTGGTGCACTGCTTGATATATTATGACTTTTGATATGCCCATGTATATTTGTAATTTTTTTTTTATGACATTAATTTTAATTTTCCATGTAATGTAGAATATGATTTTGTTACTGCTTGAGAAAATTTTCTGAAATCTCCATCGGTAAGTTTATTTTTTAGAAAACATTCTACATTATTAATAATGGAATGCAAGGTTTAATAATTGGAAATTTTTTGAGCATTTATTCTTTCTCTTAACAGAGTTTCACTTACTTTGAGTAATTTTCTCAGTTCTCTGGGAGTGAATTGGATGTTTTAGTTGCAAATCCTTAGAAACTATGCCTTCAGATCGACATTTACATAAGAACGTTAAATGATTTTCTACTTTGGGAAGCTTTGTAGTGAATCAAAAATGGTTTAAAATGATATTAAATGCATACACATAATCTTAACAAAATCTAAATTGATTGAAATGAAATAAATATTGATTTAACTAAGTTGTATGTCAATATAAATTTTTTTCTTAATACTTAATATTTACTAAACAATGATATTAACGTAAGTTCAGAAATAAATGCTGGTATAATAGTTTTGTTCCAAAAAACATAAAAATACGTTTAAATTTTAAATCACATAATCTGGTTACAAAAACATAAAATAGTACTTATGTATAGGCAATTATTACTTCTATTGTTGTATGACAAACTGTCTTCAATAAGTTGAGATCGACTTTATTTGAGTAATAAATGTAGTTGAATCTTCATCTCCTTTATTTGAATGATGTAATAGTTTTTATAGCTTTATTCTCTGACGTGTGTATATATATATATATCATTCATTCTTTGTTTTTATTATACAGACAAGGTACATTTGTTTTTTGTGAGTTTATTACTAAAATATGTTATCAAACTCTATTAATTTTTAGACATGGGAACAATTATTTTTTTATCCATCAATTTTATGATTTATTTTATTTTATAAAAAATCTAAATAGGAAACATTGATTTTGTTTTATATCCAACACGCAATAATGTTTGAATTACTGCATAACTTTCTAACTCATAAAAGTTCACAACTATGTTAAACATTTAAAGAAGTCAAGTTGAGAAAGTTCTTATTGCTGGTCTCTAAAAATAAAACAGTCACTATGTTTTAAAACATGTAAATAATTATTGCTCCAGAATATTAACTAGTTTAATAATTTATTGTATAGATATACAATTAATCATCACATGCTTATCTATCAAGAAACACTTCATTTTAGTATATATATAATATTAATGTTATTTTACTTTTGTCCTGTATAAAAATCTATAGTTTTATTTATATTAATGTTTGATGAAAAACAACTTATATCTAGCAGTATATGTCTTTATTAACCAACCTTAATATAGTTATCTATTTAAGAAAGCAGTTAAGAATATGTTAAATGTCACAACTCAATTTATACTCAAGTCGACTGCAGATGCTCTATTTGATATTAATGTTGAATGGATTCATATATAACTCTTGTTTAATTCTTCTTTTTCCCTTTATATTTTGCTTCTTTTCATATTTTAATATAAACTTTATTAACACTCCTTTAACACTTTACACAAACAATCTTTATTTATAACAGTCGAAATTGTTATAAATAAATAAAGATGATTTGCTTAAAGCGTTAAAGGAGTGTTAATAAAGTTTATGTTGAATGGATTCACAATGACAATTTGTTAGTAGAATTTGAGTATTGAATCTTTAATATCAAATTAAACACTGGGAGTCTATTTAAGTAGAAATTGTGTTTTTTTTTTTTTGTGGCATTTCAGATAACCTCTTAAACAACTAATAATGGTAAGTGATATTGATGAAACGTGTATCAAACATGGAGTTAATTAATTTTTCATCAAATGTTATTATATATAAAGCCATAAATTTATATAAGTTTCTAGAGGACATAAATAAAATAACATTAACATCTACATACTTAAATGGTGTTTAATTAATTGATGTATATACTCTATTTTACTAATTATGCAACAATTATTATATTATTTAAACAAGTCTGAGTCTAGATAAAATCAATTTAACTGTTGCAGAATTTACCCTTTGTTCATTCTTATTTTTTATCTTTTCTTTTGTTCAAGAAAGAAATTTCACTTTGTTTTAAAATTTCCTTTAAAATGATTATATTGTAAATACATAAAATAAAAATAAAAATATTTCGGGTTCGCTTCCTAGTCAACGCAGTTGACACATGAAAAAATAAAAAATAAAAAATATTTTAAAATAGTAAAATAATTTTCTTAAAACAAATTATTAAATTAGTATAAATATATGCCAATTATACAACTATATTTCAGATATAATGTTTTGCAATTAAAAAACCATTAAAATTACAATACATCTATGGAAAATAAATTTTATCTGTTAAATTTAAAGTTGTAAATGTTATTAAGGCAAATGTAAATTAAATTTAAATGTCTTATTAACAAAATATATTTTTCATAATAATAGCATATAGATGAAATAACTTTTAAGCACAAGCAATAGTTTTTATGTTTCTGGGTCCACTATAGACCAATCAAACTTTAGTAGATAGGAGTAGCTAACACTCGAGAAATATATGGACATCTGATACAAATTCTCCTTAGCTAATCTGGATTTAATAAACTACTACATTCAAAGTAAGATTGTAGAGAAGATATTATTAATTCTGAATCGCATTCTGTAAAATTTTATCTGATCCTAGATATCTATGATGAATCAAATTGGTTTTATGTTTTTACATATGTTCGTTTTGAAACACATTTGAATTTTTAGAAGTATTATTCATAGTTATTTTATGATGCTTAAAGTTATTAACTAGTTTATTTATCTAAAATATTCCATAATTTTTTCTATACAAAAACTATTCACATATTCTTGTCTTGTGATTAATTGAACTAAGAAATTTTATCAAAAATATATTTCAAAAATATTCTCAAATGACAATGTTTCTTATTTCTTTGATATTAAAATAATTTACAAAATAAATATAAAAATTAAAATTTCATTTCCCTATCTTTTAACCTTTCCTTATTAAATGATTTTAATTATTAATTTTTTGAAACTATTCATAAATACATGTTAACAATGAAATATGAAAAAATTTCCCCATTTAATATTATACATTAAGATTCAATCACCATATAAAACAAGCAACAAATAATTAAAATTGTTAATGCAAGTTGAAATCATTTCATTTAGTGGCAGTAATAATATTCATTCTTATTGTTATTAACCCAACTTTTTCAAACTTAATACTCTAATTGTAAAAAAAAAAAAAATGAAGGTCAGTTATGAACACTTGATATGTGTGAAATTTTAACAACTTCCTTGAATGTTTAAAGGCAACAAAGTTTTTTCCGAGAATAAAACATATTTAGGTTTCTATAGATTTATATTGAAATATAATGTTTTTTTTTTTCACATAATGACAGAGATAAAATTTCAGCTACGATATAATCAGGCACATACAATTAAAAGTAACAACGCAAGATAAAGTCATTTAATTTAATAATAGTAATAATAGATCTGAAAATATTAAGCCAAAAAAATAAACACTTTTAACTCTATTGTTTAGCTGTTATAAAAATTCTGTCATATATAAATATATTATTTATGTTTGAAAATTTGAAGTATAATATTTTTAAAATTCCATAGGCAATTATAATTTTTTCGCATATATATATATATATACTGACTTAAGAGTTTTTATAATCTTATATATTTATATAAACATTAAAATATATAATTTATATTAAATAATAGAGATAAAATTTTATCTGAGAAGAAAATAGGCAACAAAAATTGAGCTAAAATTTAAAGTATAGCAACTTTTTCCAATTTTCTCAAGCAATCAATTTTCTCCCACAAGGAGTTATTTAAATTAATTTTTAAGATTTGTAAAGGCTAAATATTTATCCATTGAAATATAAAATAATTATTCCATACAATAATTTATGTAAAATTTAGACTTTTACATTTGTAAATCCATAAAAACTTTAAATTAATATATGTACGCTTTTTCCATAAATGATGGGTAGTTACTTGCGAAAATCCAAAGAAAATGTTATATTTCTAATTTTCACACATATAAAATATGTATGTCTGAATTACAACTCTTATATTAGCTCGAATATTAAAATAATAACAGTTAACATGAGTCTTATAACAATATTGCTAGATAGTATATATTTAGATTGCATTGCCACATTGCCTGGTTACATTATAGTGAAATTATATCAAATAATTAATAAAACCATGAGATTAATCTTTAATATATATATATATATATATATATATATATATATATATATATATATAAACATTGTTTAATAAATTTCTAAAAAAAATTACTTCAAAGGTCTCACATTCCAAGAAATGATCATTTGGACCAATACATTTTGAAATACCATTTCTAAAAATAAAGTATATAAATTTTATGCGAATAATATAATATAAAATACCATTATATAATAGCAATAAATGTATTTAGAAAGGATATTTCTGTACAAACATTTAACCTAAGGTTTAATTTTCTCCAGCTGTAATATCTATATGATGTAATTCAAATTATAAATAAAATTAATTCGGGCTATATAATATAGGTAGCAGTTTTACATAAAAGTAAACTTTAGGTTGTTATGATCTTTGCATTTGATTACAGTAGTGTGTTATACACAGATGAATTTCGTACGTACCAGTATGTAATAACAATCAACTTTTAAACTATCAACAATCTCAACCCAAGGCAATCTCCAATCATTATTTTCCCCATATTATTCTAATTTAATAATACATAAATACTGAATGGATTCAAATATATGTGTACACGTAAAATATCAACACACATTAAATGTGGAAACAAATAGTTTAATATTAAAGTATAAATAAATTGTTAAATAATCTTATAAGCAATATATACACATATACATATTTCTTTTATTAATTATTGCTTTCATTAATTATACTGACCCATATTATCTATTTTGAACAAATAACAACTAACTAATTCATAAAGGGTTTAAAACTAGTATGTGGTATTTCTATAAAATTTATATGCTTTAATTTTATAGAATTTTTTAAAACATGAACAAATGCCCATCTCAGTACTTTCCTAAATATGTTCATCGTCATCATCAACCATTATCAATCCACAGCAGGATGAATATCTCTCCAAGTTCAATCCATTTTTTCTCTATCTTTAGCTTCTCTTCTCCACATCACCCCTGCACACTTTCTTATTTCATCCATCCATTTCACATGTGGTCTCTCTGGGCCTTTTACAATCTCTTGGAATCCAGTTTAAAATTTCAATTGCTCATCTATTATCATATCTTCTAGCAATATGTCCAGCCCAACTCCACTTCAGTCTTTTAATTTTTTCAATGAGGTCAGTAACACCTGTTTGTTCTCTTATCCATACATTGAGTTTTTGATCTCTTCTTGTTACTCCCAACATGCATCTCTCCATACTTCTTTGAGTGGTCTGAAGTCTCTGTATTGCTCTTCTATTAAGTGTCCAAGTCTCAAATCCATAAGCAAGAACTGGAAAAACACATTTATTAAAAACCTTCCTTTTCAAACACATAGGCATATTTCCTTTTAGTATCAAGTTATTTCTACCAAAAGCACTCCAACCAAGTTTAATTCAATGATTAATTTTATCCATTAGGTTTCCATTGGTATTAATAATCTGACTAAGATATTTGTAACTGTTAAATTCTTCTAACTCATCATAATCAATCTTTATTTTCATATTTTGAGAAAATCTATTAAACATTACTTTAGTCTTTTTAACATTTATCTTTAGTCCTACTTTCATCTGATAACTCCTGCAACATTTCCTGTAGCTCTAAAGCATTATTTTCAAAAAACAACTACATCATCTGCAAAATCCAAATGACTTAAATAATCTCCATTTACTTTCACTCCTTTAGCTTGCTTCCCATTTTAATCCACAAAATACTTCTTGCAGCACTGCTGTAAAAAGTTTTGGAGATATGGAGTCACCCTGTCTTACACCCTTTTCAATGTTGATTTTTCTACTACCATTATGTAATCTAATTGCTGCTGTTGGATTTTGTATAAATATTCTTTAAAATATGACAATATCCTGGATCTACACCTTGATAATTCAATGCTTTAATCACTGAAGAAATGTTTATAGAATCAAATGCCTTTTCATAATCAACAAATCCTAAGCATAATGGCAACTCATATTCATTTGTCCTTTCTATAACTTCTCTCAATACCTGGACATGATGATTCATTGTCCTTTCTATAACTTCTCTCAATACCTGGATATGATCTACTGTACTAAAGACACTTTTAAATCCAGCTTGTTCTCTTGGTTGGTGGAAATCCAGTGTTTTTTGTAGATGAGTTGTAATTATTTTAGTAAAATTTTTGTATAAAACTGATAAATCTGTAATTTCTAATATCTTCTTTATCATCTTTTTTAAATATTAATATTAATACTGCATTCTTCCAATCATCTGGTACATCTTTATCATTTAGACATTTGGTATATAACTTTGCTAATTTTTTTTCCATTTCTTTACCTGCTTCTTTTAATATATCAATTATAATTCCATCATTACCTAGAGCCTTCCCTTTCTTCATAAATTTAATTGCATGTCTCCCTTCCTCATTCAAAATTCTGGGCAATTCAGAAGATATAATAGGTATAGGAGGCACTTGTTCTTTATTACTATATAATTCTTGATAGAAGTCTTCTACACATTTCATGATGTCATCTCTCTTTTTAGTAATAATGCTATCTTTTTTTCTTATTGCAGATATAAATTTCCTACCAATACCAAAATGTTGTTGTACACTCTTTAGACATTTATTCTCTTCTACGGCTTTCTTTGCTAGTTCACAATTATACTTTCTTATATCATTTTCAACTCTTTTCCACACCATTTTACAATATTCGAGACATTAAATATTTTTTAATGCATCATTGTTGTATATCCTCATATTTCTTCTTTTCTTCATAAATTCTCTAGTCTCAGTAGAAATTTTAATAGTCAATTGCTGCTTTTTTCTACCAGCTATCTTTGTTGCAGTTTTTAAAAGTGTATCAGTTATTTTCCTATTAATAGCATTCAAATCTGAATCATATTCAAAATCTACTAATACTTGAAACCAATTTGTACATTCTAATTTAAATTCATTAGAATGTTTCTGAAAATTCGGAATATCAACTATAAATATTGTTTTTCTTAATAATTTTTGTCTCTCAAGTTTTGCATTAACATGTATCTTACATCTTACTAATCAATGATCACTTCCTGTGTTAAATTTATTAAGAACATTACAATTTTGAAATATGCATTTTCTGTTAGTTAAAATAAAATCCAATTCTGTTGTATCTTCATTTGGATGCTTCCATGTACATTTCCTTTTAACATTTTTTTAAAAAAAAAAGACTTCATAATATAAAGTTTTTCTTTTTCTGCAAACTCCACAAGTCTATGTCCTCTCTCATTTGTATTACCATAACCAAAATTACCTATAGAATTTTCATCTTTCATTTGTTTACCAATTCTAGCATTAATGTCTCCCATAACAATTTTACAATGTTGTTTACTCTGATTAAAAGCCTTTTGTGCATCCATATAAAAATCTTCTATAACTTCATCAGTATGAAAACTTGTTGGAGCATAAACCTGAATTATCTGCATTTGGTATCTGCTATTAAGTTGTAAAACTAATCTTTCCATCCTGTCTGATACACCATCAGTCTCTACAATGTTATTCTTCCATTTTTTATTTATAATGTATCTACTCCATTTGTATTTTCAATATTTGTGCCTTTATAGTAGAATATATGTTTACTTTTTAAATCAATTGTTTCTTCACCTTTTCTTCTAACTTCACAAAGTCCAATAATGTCCCATTTAATATAAGACAGTTCTTCTTCTAACTCTTGCAATCTTCCTTCATTTGAAAGTGATCTGCAGTTGTAAGTATCTAAATAAAAAGTTGTCATCAAATGGCAGCCTGAGTCCACAATCAGGGGATTCTTAGCACCCTCCGCCTTCGGCCACCAACCGCTGCCTTGGTTGGTGACTTTACAGCCTCCTTAAAATAAGGGCCATGATTTATTTTTCTCTGTCATGATTGTATATATTGGAAAAAATATTCTTAAATTCGGAGGTAAAAAGCCAATAAACTCATCACACTGGCTAATGCGTGTTCGTTTGCAACCCATCCACGTTCATATACTATATGAATAATCACATAGTAATAACAGCTGCAATGACAAGAATGTATGGAGTGGACATTAGGAATTTTCCCTGCTTGGTTCCTTTCAGGCCTACAAGAGGAATCAAAGGGTCTCCTTTCAGTTAATAAAAAAAATCAAATTAGTTTGAATTTAGGTCATATAATAAAATTTTATTTCCTTTGTTTTGAGTTTAATGGTATCTCATAACACTTGCAGTCTAAATGAAAATAAAGTTTTTTATATTTTGATAATTATCATTATTTTTTTTACAATAAAAAAGTAAATTTATTTTATTATAATAATTGATTATATTACATTCAAATATCAGCCTTTCAAGCTAATTGAGCACGTGCCTTTTGAGAGTGTTAAATAAATGAATACTTTCTTCTTCAATCCAAGATATAGTATTTATGCAGGAATAAAAAAGGATCTTCTTATTCCCATGACTCAAATTCTTTTATATGATCTAATCTGAAGAACTGTTGAGGAGAGCGTTAGTAGAATTCTCACATTAAAAGAGGATACTTTTTATTTCTGCATAAATACTATATCTTGGATTGAAGAGGAAAGTATTCATTTATTTAACACTCTCAAAAGGTGTGTGCTCAATTAGCTTGAAAGGCTGATATTTGAATGTAATATAATTGTAAACATGGCACTAGATCAAATAATTGCTTATTTACTAAAAACTGATTATAAAAAAGCAATCAATGAATTATAGTTAGAATATATTATAAACTTAAATAATTTTGTTTCTTTATTCTGTAATTTTATAATATTTTTAATTTTTTATAATATTAGAATATTTATTTGTAAATAAAATTTTTTAATAAAAAATAAAATTTGAAGCAATAATTTTTTAAAAGAAATATTTCTCTTAAGAGCAGTGTAAATACAATGTTTTCTATTGATAGAACATTGAATCTTGTTGTACAACAACATTTGCAGTGCTACTACAACTATTTTTGTAATATTCATTACTCAGTTGATAGTCAGTGTGACCCAGTCAATACAACTATATATTTTAGTACAATAAATTATAGACAAACCCCAGATATATTGCTCAGCCCTCAAGTATAATTACATAAAATAGACTCCTATAATTACAATATATATATATATATATATATATATATTGTAATTATATATATATATATATATATATATATAATATTATAATTCAATGTCTGTATTTCTTCAAATCAATGTACATAATCTTATAATTGATTATGTATAAATACAGTAATTAGATATATGTAATGTACTAGTCAAGACATGTATATCCATCTAACATAAGCTGGAACTCATAAAATGCACTTTCAAACTCAGTCAAGCCCGATATTTAGATGAGGGACCAGCCTGAATTCTAACCCATTTCCTAAGCCCCAGATCAAACACCTAATAAATGACATATAATGATGGCCCATGAGAATTTATTCTAAAGTCTGGCCCACTAGCAAACTGGATAAGACAATGAGACTTAATATTTACTACATTATAACTTAACTACAATAAGCATACACATGGTTGTACATGGAGGAGTGGAGAAAAAAGAAATTCAAACTACTCAAACAAGTTAGACAATAAAAAAAAGTTTAGTATAATGAAATTAATTATATACATTTACGTGTGTGTGAAGGAGCAGTCTACCAAATGGTAGATAATTACATATTGAATTCATGCTGACAATTCTCATATGCTCTTGAGAATTGAAATTCTAGAAATATTGTATAATACAAAGAAATTTGGGATAGTTGATTGTGTGCCTTATACCATACCATTAATGAATATATATTAACTAGTATCCCATGACATAAAAACATTATTAATAAAATGAATAAAAGAACAACATTTGTAATATTATATATGAGAAATAAGAAGTAATCACTATATATTATATGGTATCACATGAAATAAAATACATTAATAGTAAAATGCATAAAAAACATGAAAAGTAAAAAAAAGCCATTAGTGCTAATCTATTTGGATATTTAAGTCAAATTATACAGACACAATATATATGCAGTACTTACATTGTTGAAAGGCATTCACGTTTATAATGGTGGAGACCTAAACTTCGAAACAAGCAACCACTGTGGCAAGAACCAAAGGGTAACCATTCAGCCCATAGTCCATTGCCTTAAAATTATACATATATAACATACTATATTATTGATTAAATGGTAAATGTTATTATAGTAAATGATACACTCCCACACTTTAGTATTTAACAATATAAATAATAAGTAAATACACCACTTTCTTCTTAGATTTTTTTGGTTATAAAGCTGATTCTCTTGAATAATTAAATTAGGAGGTGTGAAAATTAACTAAATCTAATTATTTATTGTAAGAAATTTATTAATTAGATTGAATTGTGGAGTAAATCAGTGAGGTATTGAATAGCTTTATGCTCTCAGATCTAAATGCTTTAGTTTTGTCTATTCATATAGAAAGTAGATTGAAGTAAAGAGTGGTTCTGCTCTTTTCTTCCAAAGTCATAAGCTTGTATTTAAGACCTATAGAAGTCCCTATCTTCATATTTTTAGATGCATACTTTTGAGGTTCACAGCCTTAATAAAATATTACTTACATAATGTATATGCACTTAATAAATTAATAATTAAAACTTTAAATTATCGTAATAAGTTTCTAACTATAAGATCTTTCCATTAACTCATTGTAAATCAAAAGATTTCATGAATACTAATGTGTAATAGGAATTGTGGACTTAATCAGTGAAGTATTGAATGGTTTCATGCTCTCAGATCTAAATGCTTTAGTTTTGCCTATTCATACAGAAAGTAGGTTGAAGTAAAGAGTGGTTCTGCTCTTTTCTTCCAAAGTCATAAGCTTCTGTTTAAGACCTGTAGAGGTCCCTATCTTCGCATGTTTAGGTGCATACTCTTGAGGTTCACAGTCTTAATAAAATATTACTTAATAAAACAAATAAATTCTTATTTTAAAACTTTACAACAAATATTTAAATGAAAAATATGTACAATTAATAAACAACTTGAATATATATATACAATCATTTAAATAGTAAATGCTGTTATAGTATGACAAATATGAATAATAAAAAAAGAAACCACTTTCTTATTAGATTCACTTTAATTCTAAAAAAGATTGTTTTGAATCATTGAAGCAAAAAAATGTGAGAATTTAATAAGAAAATAATTCATTTTTTTAATTGTCGTTATATATACATAAGTTAAAGAAATAGAATTCAAAATAATCAATTTAAAACAAAATTGAAATAAACAACTTAACTATAAATAAAAATGTTATCAATCCAGCTTAATGGAATCTTTTAAAGATGTTTCTTTTTACCCAATCACATGACCAATTAAAAAGAAACATCTTGAAAAGATACCTTTAAGGAATGAAACCCAGACTGATGTATTAAATAATATTTTTATTTATAGTGAGTTATCTATTTCAATTTTGTTTTAAATTGATGATTTTGAATTTTATATATAGAAGGCAACATTATGGAAAAAATTTAACATTGAAATTGGATCATTTAAAGTATTTGTAGAATGCACAAGTATATGTTTTTAACTATTAAGCAATAAAAATGAGTCCACTTTTGCCTGCAACCTAAGATGACAACAACAACAACAACAACAATAACAACAAATAATAATGATGATGATGGCGATGATAATGATGGTGATGATGTTGATGATAATAAAAATTTAGAAAAATTAAATGGATAAAAAAATTATTATTACTATAGGGATAGAATCTAATGCCCACATATATATTATTAAATCAAAAAAGGGTAAAAAATTTTTTTCTTTGTGTCTTTGTATGTGTATTATAAATATTTATATACATAATTTTACTTAGTAAGTAATGATGAAAAAAAAACGAATGAAGATGAATATTATAAGAAATAGTTAGTTGTTTTAGACTTTTGTATTTTAGTAAATAATATAGTATTTCCATTATATAATTTATTTTTAATTAAAACAGGCTAATATAGATTGTTGAGTTGTTAAATCTATGATTAGCAGATAGATAGCCTGAAAAGCACATTTGTGGTCTGAAGTAAAGATATAAATGTGTGCATCAATAATAATGACATTTGCAATCTTACTTGTACATTTATTCAGATTATTTTTTGTTGTATAAATTTTGACTTGTAAAATTGTCAAAAAGAAAAACGATTTTTGATATAGAGGAAGAAATTAAGCTTTTTTATTTTAAAGTGGGCCGATAGCAAAGTGCTGTCAGTTTCAAGTTTTTTTTAAAGATCATAGTGGTTTGTTTAAAAAGATCTTTGGCTGATTAATGAAAGAACATTAACATATAGTCTTTATACAGCTGCAGATAAATTATGAAAATTATGAAATAAAAATGGCTGAGTTGAAAAGAAATTGGTTTATTATTGAAAGAAAAGAGCAGAAAAGAAAAAAAGTTTAAAATACCATCGAAAAAAGAGAGATTTTCAAGGAGCAAAATGTTGAAGTATTATTTTATATGAAATATCCTGAGATGTGTTGATAAATGAATAATATTGCATTTGAGTTATGGAAGGAAGTAATATAAATACCAGAATTATGAGAAGAATTTTAAAAAAGAAAAAGGAACTTAGTGAAATAAATAAATGAGTTTTTATCATGATCAATAAAGATCCAACCAAAGGAGAGCCAAAAGTATAATGGCCTTATAAGAAAAATATATAAGTTGTTGCTTCAAAGGAAAATGAACTTGGTATATATATATTGTCAGCAGTTAGAAAAGAAATAATGCATTGTTAGCCACATTCAATCTTGTCCCAAAATCAAAACCACCATGAGTTGAGCATTTGTCTGCATACCTATGCATGTATAAGATCAAGAGAATGTTTGCATTCATGGTTAACCACAGAAGAACCACATTTTGTCTTGGAGACCTAATTCACATCCCATGGTTTAGTAAAGAATTGTCATCATTTTTAAAGAGAAGGAAAAGAAGAAAGAAGAAAAGAAAGAAGATGTATATAATCTACACATCAAGCCTCAACTAATCTACTAAGCAGTTTTTAAAAGTTTTCTTTTATTTTCATTAGAAATGCCAAGAAAATTAAAAATGTTTTAATTAATCTATACAAAGTTCTCAAAAGATACATGAATGGCAGGAACTTGGTCCAGTTTTAAATTTGTCTTATCAAAATTACAAAAGATGAGAAGTGCCAGAAATCAGCCTGAAAATAAAGATAAAGAGGAGTCTATTGTCGCAGCTTAGACATTCTCAAGAACTGAAAAATGGATGGGTAACTTTGAAAATTTATTAATGATTTCTTTTTACTTATTTAAAAGTAGTCATTTAAATCTTCTGCTATAGATCAAACCTTATTTCTTCTTTTTTTTTTTAATACATAAACATTAACAATTTTTACAAATACATTTTGAAGTTATTACACTTAATTTTTATTATTTTGAATATTATTTTTTTTATTGTCATTTAATATGTCTTTTATTTTATTATTGTCATTTATTGGGTTACCTAGACATTAAAAGGAAAACCAACGGTACTTATCTGTCAGTATATATTTTATAATGTTTTTTTATTTTGTATATTTAAATTGGGTAAAAATGTTGCTTTGCTCAAGATTTAAATAATTTTTGTTATATATATGATTTATTTGTAATTTAATAATATGAAGGAAAAAACATTTTAACATTATATATATATCAACATATCACGAGTGTGTGTGGATGACTGCCTATACAGATATACGTCAATTAGGATAAGTTAGAATAGGTTATATTAAAATCTTAATGTTTAATAGGTTTTTTAAATTTTAAGTGAGCAAATTAGTAGAGCATGGATTTACATGTATGAAAGTGAAGGCACACATACTGATTTTATATTGCATTTATAATATATATAGCAAAGCTGGAAGAAAATATTGAATAAGTATTAAATGGAATGTTTTTGTTTTTTTTTGTTATTGGAATATTTCATTTTAAACCAGCTTATCTTAAGGGGATAGGAGCATATGTATTTAATTCTCTTATTTGATTACACATATAGTATTTTTTTATTGATGTATTATTTTGATTAATATAATAAATAAAGTCAATTGGATGATCAGAAATTTATTTTATTAAAAAGAAAGGAATCTTAATAAACAGAATTATATAATATTTTTGCTTTAATGTTGTTATTATTATTAGTATTATTGTTATTTTTTAGTTTTATTATTTAATTAATTCATAACATGTATAGCTGATCATTTGATCATTAGGGGGTGGTTAGTTGTCATCATCATTGGTTTTATTTAATCTCATAATTAATAGGGTCTAAGTATTCATATCTAGTTCGAATGATAAATATGCAGTATGATAGTTGGTTATAGTCCCACACCCATAATTGAAATGGGATATAAATATCTAAATTGTATAAGTTATTTGATTATTGAGTATGACATATAAGGCTTGAGATATATAATAGATTTCCTCATGTCTCTGTAGAAGGATTTAATCACATATACCTTAAAATTATTTGTTTAAATTATTGATGAATAAGTAAACAATTACCTAGATGTTGATGATGATCATAGATATTGTTTTTTATACTATAAGAATTTAGGGTAAATTTAATGAGATGTATCTTAACTTTAAATTAGTATGTCAATTATATTTGTACAGTCATAAGTTTGAATGGTATGGAAATATTAATATGAGTATGATGCACTATATAACATTTGGAGAATCTGTTAGCTTAAACCAATAAATCCCAAGAACTAGCCATAGCTGACAGATACTCCACCTGGATAGGTTTTATATTCTAGTTGAAATTAGTATAGCTACATGGCTGATACCATGTAATGATGGTTGTAATATAAACTGTAAACCTTTCCATGGTAATAATCAATAAATGTTTATTAGGTGGTTATACTTGTTGATATTGTTCCATCCCATTGACATATTGTACTGTTACATTACATAAATCAAAACAGAAATATTGAATGATCATACAATAAAAAAATAAAAACATTTAAATGTAACAGCAAAATAAGAAGTGAAATGAGAAGTAATGAGGAATAATATATAAAATTAATTGCTAAAGAAGTGTGATATGCTTTATTATGGATATGCAAAAAACAACAAAATACAAAAATAATCACAGTTTAACTTATATTAAATTGTCAAATAATATGAATTCACCTGTTGAGCAAGATGGTTTTAACTCAAAGATATTGCAGTTTGATGTTTGTTTAAAATGGTGCTTGTATGGGAATCTATAAAGATATTTTTCTAATTTCTTTATAAACTGCAAAATCATGTACTAATGAATATTAATCTTTTAATTAAAAAACTCTGAAGAGATCAGTGCTTTTAGATAGACAATATGGATAAATTATTCTAGTCATGCCTCGACTTGTTTGAAAAATTTAGTTATTTGTAATTGGTTTCCAGGAATGTGTGAGATATTATTTATTACTTTGAGAAATTTTTAAATAAAAAAAACCTTACGAAATATCATTCCCAAATGGAATCTTGGATCTGCTATCGGATATTTTTAATACCTTCTGCTTTGGTCATGAAATGCTGCATTGGACAATGATTTTACAATCTTTTAGAAATAGTAACCATAGTATAATTTTGTTTGTTGTGATTATAACTATATACATTATATAAATAGAAAATAAGTAATACATATTTATTTGCATTCAAGAAATCTCACTGATATATCAATGAAAATATATCAGGATATTGAAAAGAAAGACCATAATGTTTTTGGTCTTGAAATCAAAGGCAAAAACCAATAAACTTACTATGCTAGATTACATAAGTAACTACAAGAATATATCAATAAATTGTGAAGATATTTTTAAACCTTATTTAGTTATATGTTTTTTTCCAATTTTTTCATTAAAAGAAATTAATCTTAAACATAAAATAGAAAATTTCCAAATAATAAATAGAAATAAGTAATCAAAACAAATTTCAATAAAGCTAATTGTAATCATCATATACTTACTAAACAGTAAATATTTAATAACTATGTGTAAACTTATTTTTTGTTTATTATATTTTTTTATGCTATTCAAATTCTTTATTACATGTTTGTGCATTGTTTATATATGTATATATTATTTTTTTGCTATTTATTAATTTAGTATTTTAGGAAGCCTATTTGCATTGAATCATAGATTAAACCAATGATAACTATAAGTGTGAATATTAAATGAATTAAGTTGTTATTACAACTCTATTTTTGTCAGTTGAGATTCTTATAAACTCATTATAATAAAATATTATGAAAATGTAAAATTGAATTTCAAAAGTTTTATAATGCATTAAGCATGCTTTTGACAGATTACTGCCAGAATTATAATGCTGTTTAAAGTTTACAGTTAGAACTATGCCTATATAGTTATAGTTTGATATGTAAATGTGGCATTTATATGTTCCATTTTGACTATGGAACACATAAATTCTTTCTGTTAATAGAATGTGGATTCTTTGTGATTGCCCAAGCCTAGTTATATGTTCTTTTTCTATCATCTCTTGCAGCACAGATTGTTCTCACATTAGTAGGAATCAAAGTGTGGCCCATAGTGAGTTCATGATCAAGAAAAATTGAATTGTATTCATTATTCTATTTGATTCTGTTGTACAAGTATGTATGTTGGGCAATTCTCATGGATATTCTTGCTTGATATTCACCATAATATAGAGAGATTTATAGATCAGGGAACTATATGTGATTTTATAGACAACTTGAGAAGCATGGTCAGTTTAGTGCAATATAAAACTTTTGAACTTCAATTTTGCCTTTTCAAAATACCCAATTAAACAAGTTTAAAAGAATTTCATTATTTGACAAAAAGAGAAGTAAACATTTAGAATCAATTTATAAATCAACAAAACTAGCTATATTTTTATTTGCAATTTGATTAATTTTAATTGTAAGAAGTACTTATATAATCTGCATTAAAAATATATTTACAACTAGTAGAATAAATAAAATAAATGGGCTGTGAATTTAGACTCTAAAATTATTGTAAATTTTTTATTTTAATTTTACAAAATAGTTATTTTGTACTTTTGGAATCAAGTAACAACTGTAGTTATATTTATTGAGGAAAAAAATTATAATTATGTACACCTGGGTCTCATTTTACGCGATAGATAGGTTCCTCAAAAAACACGCGCAAACGAAATTGCGCAAAAATAGACCTAACTTACATTGAAAAAGGAGGGATGTGGTCTGTGATTTTTTAAAATTCATGTAAAAGCAAAGCACCAACATAAAATTACTTTAAAATTCAAGCAAAAAAAAAATAAGGAAATAAAATATGACTAATAAAAAATTTCAAATTTGAAAAATATTGATACAAGACAAACTTTTTTTAACTATAATATTTAATTTTATTCAAAATAATATATTTTTATGCATAATTTACAGTATAGTAATTTACATTTTTTTATACATGCTTTAATTATTATCACTAAAAAAATCAGATTCTCACAAGAGGAAATACAACTAGCACCAAGTTCACTCTCATGTTGTGTTAATGTTTTTCTGTTGACAACATAATTAGTAATTAATCTTTGAGATGATGATTTTATTAATTGTTTATGAACTTAGACTTATGATAATAAAAAGACATTTATTCACCACTGCTGGGAAAAATTTAATTAAAACTAACAAGTAAAAATTAAATTCTTATTTTTGGCTTTAATTTTTTAATTTTCAATTCCGTTTAAAAATCAAATTTCATTTTACATCATATTAATTTCAAGTCACCAGTAAGTAATTTTTGAATTGTTAATTCCAATTAAAAATCAGATTTTAATTTTTAATTGTCAAATTTAATTGTGCCCACTGCTATTACTCACCTTTTAAAAATAAACGTGTGGACACTAAATGATTAATAATTGATTACGTTATTTTTTAAAAAGCAAAAACAGAATGTGATTTAAAATGCAAAATTAACATGCACAATGTTTGAACAAATTTACATTATAATCTTGTAAAATTTAATGTGTGTATACATAAAATGTGGAAATCATGATTTTAATTTCATTATTGCATAAAATCTTACTATTATAAAGCACTGAAAATATTGAAATTACTAAGATGAAAGTCGAATTCCAATAATGTGCTATTACTTTCAATATAACGTAAGTGCAAAATTTATTATTTAAAGTAATAGCGCATTATCAGAATTCAACTTCTGGTGAAACATGAATCGCGTAACTTCAAAATCGTGTTAAATAAGTCCACGTAAAAAGAGACCCAGGTGTATTTTTTATTTAAAGTACTATATTGATACAAAGATTCATGAAAATGTTTACATAGAGTTCATGTTTAGATTTTAGAATAAATTAGTTCAGAAAATCTCTATAAATGTAAAAAAATCATCATCTATTATTAAATCTTAGCATTTGTTGATAATGCACTGTTAACTACTAATGTCAGTCAATAACTTTGACTGAGAATTTATTATATATAATTTTCAGAAGCAATGTTAACTGTCAAGTACTACTCTAACTTTATATCTAAAATAATACTTACATAAACTATTTTTGTTCTTTAAATAATTAAATGGTGAATTATAGATATAAGATGTTAATAATTAAAATAAAGAACAATCAACATATTACCTTTACAAATAGTGGGATTGCTTTCACTTAATGGCAGTCCATCACATCCAAATTTCTAGTGAAACAATAATGTGTTAGTTAATTTTTTTTATCAAAATACACAAAATACAGAAATAAATGAATTTGCATTTATCTAAATGTTTGTATGCTTTTAAAAGAAGATGAGAATATCAAATATAACTATATTGATAAAAAATAGAAAATATTAAAAAATTAGAGAATACATCACTTTTAGCAAATTAATAAATATGGAAATAATAAAAATAAATAAATAAATCGAACTACTAATATATTTTAAAGTTTAAATGTAGATAAATACATTTTGTGTTCACTAGACAATGATGCATATTTGTTCCACAAAAATAAATAGATAACCAAAGAACATAAATTAAGTATACCTCTTAGACCAATTATAAACAACATTAACATATATATTAAAATTATCTAAATGAAATTATAACAAAATATTAAAAAGTAAAAAAAAATTATAATAGTACATAGTGTAGGTATTTAAAAAAATTGCAAATATTACTTGAAATGGATTAGATTTAATCTCAATAACTACAAAGTGTGTGATACTGCTATCAATTTTCAAATGTCTTAATTTTATATATATATATATATATATATATATATATATATATATATATATATATATATATATATATATATATATATATATATATATATATATATATTTTTTTTTTTTTGAAATTGAACATGTGTCTATCTTAGTATCTTCCAAAGTATGTCTCTCTTTTGCAAAAAAAATAAATTAATTTGAATTTAGTTAATGTAGTATAAATTTTTTGGTCCTCCTTTTCAGATAGAGTTATGTCTATCTCAGTTTCTTCCAAAGCATGTCTCTCTTTTGGAAAAATAAAATTAGTTTGAATTTAGCTCATGTAATATAAAATTAATGCCACTCTTTTTAGGCAGAATGATATCTCATACTGCTTGTAGGGTATGCAGCCGTAATTTTTTTTTCCATTTTTTTGCAAATGATCGATATTTTTTATTTTACTTTTTGAGATTACTATTATAAAACATAATCACAAAAAAATAAATTTATTTCATTATAATAACTGATTGTAAAATGGCATCAACTGAATCCAATTAAACAAAAGTAATTTTATTTTTTAATTTTTGTGATTTTATGGCTATATACTTTAATTCTGTTATATATACATTTTAATATATATTGTAATTAATGCTTGTAATAAAAAATCAATTTGAAACGGGATATATTGCATCAGTTTTGAGGCAGGTTACATAATTGACCACAATAATAGTTAAGAACTGGTTAATTTTGGTGTAACAATTTTAATAATTATTATAATAAAAAAAGAGTAGTTTAAAAAAAAAAAAGAAAAATATTTTTTTTAGGTCTCTGATTTGAAATTTTCTTGTATTGTCTCTAAATTTAACATTCAAAATTCAAAGTTCAAAGGTCAATCATTCAAGGATTTAAGTTTTATTTTGTTAAAATGTTAAGTTTATAAAAAAAGGTTTTGTATTATAACAAATATTTTTTTGGTAGTGTAAGTAAAATAAATTAATTAAAAAATAATTAGAAAGGTGAGAAATACAATTTATTTTTTATAAAGGATGACAGTTTAAATAAAAATGTACAGTTTAAATTTTTATTAAAAGCTCATGTTTTTCCCAGCATTTGAGTCTGTCTTTTGGTTTTATAGCTATCATTAGCAGCTTGTAAAAACTTCAAGTTTTATTTTTAATTAGCAACCAAGTTATGATCAAAAATAAATATAAAATAACCATGATGACATATGATAGCTAAATTGTCTGTGTGTGACTGTGTTTACTTAAGATGTGACAAAGATTGGATTGATTATCTGTTCAAAGTTGATATATGATCAAACTTGAGGTGTCATTTCTAAATTGTGCTTAATGTACATTAAACAATTATTCTTGTACAATGTTAAATGAAAGTCCTCTCATGAAATATTTGTATATTTAAAGAGGTGAAAAAATATAATCTAAATATTTTAAAATATAAAGCAGATAATGAAAATTTAATGTTTCCAAATTTTTAATGATGTCTTAATATGGAAATAGACTCCATAATACAAACACAAACAAATGAAAAAAAATGTTAAGCTTAACAAAAAAATGATTTTAAATTGGTGACTTTTAAAACACTTAATGTGTTAAGTATGATCAACTGAAGAATAGTAATATTTATGTATTTATTATTTATTTACATTTTATAACTTAATGTAATAATATCTTAATATTTTTTATATTTGTTAATGTATAGCATTAAATCTATTGGAATAATGTAGAGCAAATAAATTAATGGATGTTATTTTATAATAAATATTTATTTTTGTTATTTATTAATCTAATCTTCTGTCTCTCTTCTCATAAATTCTTATTATTTAAATATAATAAATTAATTTTGTAATAGCTTATGAAATAAGAGTTTATTTTCTACTAAATTATTTATAGTATTGTTTAATAATTCTGATGGTGAGAATATCCTCCTGTGGACTTCTCAGTATTGGTGATGTTCTGATTTTAAACCTATTATAAATTCTTAATTCCTAAAATATATAATTTCTCTTCAATTAATTAGCAATAATTTAATGATCATAGTCTATAATATTTTTATGAATAAGCTAGGTCTCACTATTAGTATAATTTATGATTAAATTAAATTATATTTTTTCCTATTTTTTTTCATCTCCGTTATTTGGGTTTAAGTGTGAAATCTCAAAAATTAGTTTTATTATTAAACATTAACTTTTTATATCCATATGTTTATAATTTGTGCTTACTTTTGATTATCTTTTCATTTAAATAGCAAGTCACTATGTATATATATTGTAATGCTCTCTCATATATATATATATATATATATATATATATATATATATATATATATATATATATATATATATATATATATATATATATATATATATATATATATATATAATCCCAGTGCATAACGATATACTGAAATAAATATACAGATATTGTCACCCCATATGGTTAAGAAATCCAGTACTGCCTCTGTGAACTAATATATAAATACATTAGAGTTTGTATTTCAAATAGCCAGCTCAAAATGATACCACTTTAATTGTCTGCTATAAGATATTATATATTGAAATACAAACAAACTCAAAGAACTTAAAATTTTAGCAAGCAACAATCTTAACTTTTTGCTACAAACAAACATGTTTTACAGTTATTATATAAAGACAAAGTAAACTTTAGTAATTTTAATCTTTAAACCACCTAACACAAATGTATAGAAAATAATCCCAGCACATTTCAAACTTGCCTAATTCTCTATTCATGGTGATGCAGGTAAATAAAAGAGAGCAGACCAAGTAATATTTAACAAACACTTGTTATTCCTACACACACATTCCAGTATGCTAATATTTCAATTACACATATACTTAACACAATAAAAATATACATAACAATAATTACCAAACAAAATAAATATAGTTTAGCAACAGTTAATTCATTGCATATTTTTATTATATAATTCTGATATTTGTAATATTAATAGTCCTTCATTCATATCAGTTCATTTATACTTAATAATGTCTAGACATTAAAATTACTAAAGTCTGGAGATTAAAATTACTAAAGTTTAGTTTGTCTTTATATAATAATAGTAAAACATGTTTGTTTATAGCAAAAAGTTAAGATCGTTGTTTGCTAAAATTTCAAGTTCTTTGTTTGAGTTTGTTTGTATCTATATAATATCTTATAGCAAACAGTTCAAAGTTGTATTATTATGAGCTGGCTATTTGAAATACGAGCTTTAATATATTTATATATTAGTTCACAGAGGGTGGTACTGGATTTAACTATGTGGAGTGATTTAATGTTTAATATATATTGTAACATTTTTGCCATCTGACTAGGTCTCTGTTACACATAAAATGCATGAGTTGATAAAGTTATGAAATAAGAAGAAAGTTTCATTCCTATTTCTAAAAACATAACTATATTTCCTGATCAACTCCACCTAGTAATTGTTACGATTTACGCTATCGACAGAATCAACTTTTATTTCTTTTATAAGGGCACCAGGATTCATATAAGAATCCACTGAAATCCATCACATTGCATCTCAAAAATTAAAAAGAAAAATGTTTTTAACAGAATTGGTATCTTATTTTACTGTAACTAGAATTATTTTCTAAATATTATTATTCCTGGAGCTTAGTCAATACATATTGGCAAAGATAAATTATATTTTCAAATCTTTCTAAACTAATATTAATAAATTTAAGAATAATCATCAATAACGTACAAATGAAAAGTTGATATTAGAAATAAACATTTTTATTCTAACAAATTAAAATAAAGAGAAACTACTAATTAAATAAAATGGGAGAGAACACATGCTAATCCAGACATGAATCAATTAATAAAAAAAATAACAGTTAAATGATTTTAAAAAATTCTTGGGTAAACAAGAGTCTCTTGAACAATAAAATTTAAGTCTTTATTGGGATTATTTTAAGCATATTTTTAAGAATTGTTTGCAAATGCTTAATTTTGTCACAATCAGGAATAGTTAACTTACCGGTAAGTTTAGTGAGTTCATGAAGTTTGTAGATTACTATGCATAGTTTTTTTGTAAGAGAATGAGCTCGGCCATCAGTTATAAGTTGATATTGGTCTATTCTACTAGTCAGTCATGAAAGCTTTTCTGGTGTCCATCTTCAGGAATGATGTCAGCAAAAGCTCTGGCCCACTCCAACATGCAGAATTATTTCAGCATATGATGATCCTGGATATATTCTTTTGTTATCCAGGACTGACCATAGGAAAAACAGACAAAATAAGACCCTGATCAAACTGGTCTCTTCCTTTTTATACTCAAGGCCTAGTTTTCAGACTTCTGCACATGTTATTATCATGGCATTTATGTTCATAATCTTGTACATTCTTTATCATTTTTCAATTACAAAGTTCTCTTCTTTATCAAGTCTTTCGGCCATCTTTAATTAGCTAAAATATTTTTCTTTTAGCTTATCTGGACTAGTAATGCATGTGTCTTTTGTTCCCTTCAATTTTTACTTTTATTTTTAATTAGATAAAAAAAATATGTATGAAAAATTTAACTTTTATTGTATGTTTAAAAAAAATTATACTAATCAAAAAAATATCTAAATACACTTTTTTTTTTAACTTTTACTGAATGCCAATATATTTGTACCATATATAAGTAAAAGGTACATACCATTGGGGCCAGGAGATGAGAGTAAAATAGGGGTCTAAACTTATTTTATTCTTAAACTTTAAGTCCGTATTCATGTGTGTTTTTTTGTATTAGTGTGCTGATATATTTTGTAGACTCGTTCAACAAGTCATGTGTGGCTTTAATGTTCACTTTTGGGTCTAACACAGTGAGAATGAGAAACATTTCCACATTCATCTGTGTCCTTTTTATTCAAGCATAATATTAAAGATAAGAAGCCCAAGTTATAAGCACATACGAGTGTTGCTCATCATTTTGAATCTTATAGGATTGTGGCAATTTGGTCCATTATTCCCTTTGGGATCCCTGCTAGAAATAGACTGATGGGCATTTAAAGACAGTCTTATGTTATATACTGCATACAAGTACTCAGGGCTATGCTTTTTTTCCTCTTCAGTAACTGCCTACCTGGTCAAATACTTGTTATTTAACATCTACATCACCTGCAATCGTGTTTTTAGACATATTAAAAAATATATATATTTTTTCTGTAAGTCATATTAAACAAATATTTTTATATTTGTATAATCAGAGTTTAATTAGTTAGTGAGTTTTTTGAAACTATTATTCATTCTCTGGCTATGGGTTTTTAGGTCATCATTGTAATGTTCTTTATAATATTACAATTGTAACGGGTGTACTCGTTTACCGTATACTTATTAGTTCTTATCATAAAAAAAAAATATCTATATTTCCCCTTTTTCTTTTTAAGCAAAAGAATAGTGATAAGAAATTTCGTATTTCTCTCACAGCATATTTATGGACGTCAATCATTGACTCCAAGCGCCAAACTTACTTTTTACATAAGTATTATGCTGGAAGAGAAAAATACGATAGTAATAGGGCCTCTCCACTAGCTCAGTACTCAGGGCGGGTGGCCAATAAACCGTAGGAAAATGTACGGGGGAAAACTCTATGCAACCAACAGCGAAACTCGGATCAATTGTTTAAATTCATGAATTATATTCTATGAGTCAAATAATAAAACATACACATGTAATATAAGCCTTAAAATAAAACACCTTTTATTATAATATTTTTTTTTTTTTACTTTTAAGAAAACATATTTCCCATACCCTTTTAACGTTTACATAACCCAATAAAACCTACATATGTATTCGTGTGGATTTATAACAGAACAAGAAAACGAACGTATACACAGATAAAAAAAATCTAATCAGCTGTATTTGAATGGCCTTATCATAAAAAATATATATAAGTTTCTTGCCTTCATTCGTTCTCCTTGAGGGTTTTAGAAAAACGTGGTAATTTTTGGAAAATAAAATATCTTAAGTTCATATTACCTGCACTTTTGTCCGATGTGATCCCCGGGGATATCAAAATAAGAAGAAAAACACATGAAATCCGCAGCAAAACGTACGAGACAGTTCATCACGCTTCAGTTCATTCCGAGTCGGATCGATTCCCTTGCGAAAAGTTGATAGATCTCCGGTAGATGTTCTCCGGTCACTGCCGCATGGACTCTTCGGGGTAAGGTCCAGAAAACCCAGCACGCTTAAGCTTTTACCCCACCGTACTCATGTTCGGCCGTAGCCTTAATTACTCTTCTTAAAAATATATATTTTTAATTTTTCTCTTTCTTCTTTGAAAACCAAAATAATAATGACACTAGTTTAAAAAAAAAAACTACGTCTCCACTCTCCCTGTCACTTTTTCTTTTCTTTTGTTTTCGCAAACACAGTCCGTCCCCTTTCTTCCCCACCACGTGGGATAGATGGCCAGTTAAGCTAATAAGCAAAAGAACTTTTCGCACCTTCGGACATTTTGGCAATTAACATTCCAGAAACCCTTCTCTCTAACCTTCTTTTTATATATTTTTTTTTTTTTTTTCATTCAAATTCCCCAGATAAGACCTTCGATGTTTAATATATCTCTTTTTTTTTTTTTTTCTTACAATAATCTCTTATCTTGGATCCAAAAATGTATTCATACGTTCGTTTCTAAAATTGTCTATCCACACCGCAAATACATACATATACCGCTTTTACACAAATAAAACGCAAATTCTCCCCCCACTCCCTCTTTTCTTACTTTAATAAAATTTTAAACATTTTCTCCCACTACAAAATAAATACTAAAACGAAATAAAATCAAATTATATGAAACTAATTTTAAACTATATCACATATGTGTGCGCCTTTCTACATTGTAACTAGGGTTTAAACCCGACTGTTTACAATACCCTCCTCCCGGAAGCCTTCAAATACGGTCTACGTATTTGAACGGCTCATTCCTAACTTATCAAATAAAACGATGCATTTTTAAATATTTTCCCTTTATAACTTTCTGCCCTGCGGCTCTAGAACAAAAGAAATAAACGACCATCAATCCCAACGATATGCTATAAGTTCAACCACCAACTCACACGCATGTGATATGCAACGCACCGCATACAATCAATTCCACACAGACTTATCTGGTTATGTGACCGGAAACACAAAAAAAAAACCCAAAAAAAAATAATCTCCTTTTTCTTTTTCTTTCTACGTGTCAGGACCTTCTAACCGCACTCTGCTACTTCAGAGTCTTATGAGCGAGGGTAACTAGAACAAATTATTAAACAAGTTAAAATTATTAAACAAGTTAAAATAAAAAGTTCGCATTTAAAAACTTTCTTTCAAAATTAAAAATTGAAATTAAAATATCGTCTTAAACTCTTATGTATTAGGTCGCACAGATAATAAAAATTGTTAAAATAAAATTTTTATTAAAGAAAAAGGTATTTTTGGAACTAAATTTTAAAAAGATTTGGAGATAAAATTATATCTCTAAATCTGTCTTTAAATATATTTTTGATTTGGAAAACAGGGTAATTAATTAGAAATGGAAATGATTGTTAATTAGTTAAATGTAAACCAGCCTTGAGCATTTAAATGAAATAACTTCAGTCAGATAGAAAGAAAACAATAGAAACGGATTAGCCAATGAAAGAAATCCATTTGGGAAATCGGACCTCAGCGAAAGGATCATTACATCCATGACGAAATGTTAATTCAATCCTTTGACAAAAATATAAAAGGAAAATTTTGGAAATTATTAATCAGTTCAGTGACTGGAAATTGATTGATTATTGACGATGTAACAGCTAGGTGTTAGCGCTGGGGGGATTGAAAAAGACGCACAGCTTCAATCCCTTCAGTTCTGCTAAGAAAGAGAAAAAAATGGGCCATCGTTTATACAATGAGGACCAACTACCCGAAAAACAAAATCTCCAAAGGATAAATAAATAAATCAACCGGATACTAATCTTCGGACGACGTGGGAATTCACGTTTAAACGGCCAGGAATATAATAGGATGAACTATTTCAATAACCGTAAGAACTTTAAAATTTATGAACATTAAGTTAAAAACTTTTCGTATTTAAAATAATTGCATTAGTTTCCTATCTGACCAAACTAAATTAATAATGTTATTTGATGTATTTTTTTTTCTTATTTATTTTGTAAAATCATTTCCATTTATTTATTTTTTGTTCTTTAAGTTTTATTATGATTGTTGTTTTCCGTTAAATTAATTATAAAAATGTTAAACTTAAGTCGGGCGTGAATGGCTGTATAGATTTGTAAAGTTATATTAGGGGAGGGTAATCTTAGGTTATTTATGTCGTTGTTAGATTGGGTCAATGGATTGGATATATTGATGTAGTTAGTAGATGTAATCGGAGATTCGCCACGGGCAGAATCGTTTATGTATACGCCGCACTCACCCGTTTGCCTATGGAAGGAATTATAAGACGGAGAACGCAGTTCCTTTCTATGGAGTTTTTTTTTATTGTTCTTCTCGTTAGATAGATGTAATATTCCTATCTGATTGAGAGTCAATGTCTTTTCTTAATTCTTTTGGTGCTGCCGTATTTCGTATTACATTGAATACATCGATGTATCAGATGGATTGATGCCAGTTTGACTGCGAATTTTAGCCTAAGGTTAAATAGGGATAGAATATTTTATTTTCGAATGCAAATCTATATAGTATATTCAGGCTCGATCCTATAAAACTATTAAATTTAAGTTGTTTATAGACGCTTGCATAGATTGGCTATCGGTTAAATATGTTTGCGTTTTCATATTTGATCAAAATATATAGACATTCGACAAATACTGATACCTTACGGTGAGTATCTAAAAGGTATTTATTCGGATGTCTTTTAAGTTATTGGTGACGATGCAGGTATCTTACGATGAATACTAGAGGGTTTCTTATATTTCCCTCTGCAATTGTCAGTAATCAATAACTTTGTATTTTGATCGTTTATGTTTACTTTGAAATGTTTTTGACCGTTGAAATCTATGTAACCGATCTATAGCAACATATTAAACAGGTTAATATAATCCCATCTGTGCGAACTTGATTAAAAATGTAAATTTATAATATAATAGTAATGCAATGTAAATTAAAGTAAAATCAAAAAAAAAAATAATGTTAAATGTTAAATTAAATGTAAATCACTAAAGTAATTTTAAACCTTATATATATGTGCATAAATAAATGTTTGTATGTGAATTACTGGCAGTGGCTTATTTTATTCCTTTTTTTATATTATACTCTTAGATTATCTTATTAAATCTCTGCTATTCCACTGAGCTAGTGACATGGGCTAACGACCGGAATCAAAATTTAAGAAAAAAAAAAAATATATATTTTTTTTGACTCACGTATCTGCCTACTTTATAAATTTTTCTAGGTTCAAATGCCTAGATGGCGCCCCGTAGTGCAGTTTACGTTAGGTCGCTTTCTCCGGATCGTTACAATGGCATTTTAACAATCGGGGAAAAAGACTTACGTAAACTGCACTACGGGGCGCCATCTAGGCATTTGAACCTAGAAAAATTTATAAAGTAGGCAGATACGTAAGTAAAAAAAAAAAAAATTTTTTTTTTTTTAAATTTTGCATCCGGTCGTTAGCCCATGTCACTAGCTCAGGGAGTAGCAGAGATTTTAAAACATTTAAGTTTCAATAGACTTCTATTCTCAAAGTATATATTAAATATTTAGAACAATAAAACAAAAGAAGCCACTGCCAGTAATTAACACACAAATAGATTTTTATTAACGCACATTTAAAATTGAAGATTAAATTTATTTTTAGATTTTAACATTAATATTTTTTTTTTTTTAAAATTTAAATTACTATTTTCAATAGATCGCACAGATTTGCTTTAAAATGTTGGGTATAGATCGCTTACATAGATTCCATGGTCAAAAACATTTCAAATAAACATAAATGATCAAAATACAAAATTATTGATGCCGACAATCGCAGAGGGAAACTTATAAGTAACCAAATAGTATTCAACCGTAAGATACTTGCGTTGTCACCAACAACTTAAAAGACATCCGAATAAATACATTTCGATACTCACCATAAGGTATCATTATTTATCGAATGTCTATATATTTTGATCAAATATGAAAACCAAAATATAATTAACCGCAAACGAATCCATGCAAGCGTCTATAAACAACTTTAAATTTAATACATTTTTAGTTAAAATATAATACACACAAAAAAAAGAACTGGAAATGATTGCTTAAACATCTACATAAAAAAATAGCAATAATTGAATTTGCATTCTTTAAGTCAGATAAGAGTTATTTTCAGTTATTAATTACTTGCAATTTTAGGAAAGTTCTTATTAGATAGACACAATAGTTTATACTTTACGGATTTAATAGATTGAGAAGTCCATCTTCGTGATCACTTTCGTAGATTTTGTCCTTTGAAATGAAACCGCGACTTGCCATGCATTTGGTCAGGAACTGTCATCCAGAGGCTTCAGCTGGTTGTCCGGAAAATTAAATTTATTGCAGACTTCCACATCGTGAAAATCTGCAATATAGCTAGTTATAACGATCTATTCATAGTCAGCTCTCAGATAACAAATTATAATAATAATTTGGCTTTTATATTTTTATTAGTCTCTTATCATTAGATCTTGAGATTCAACGAGCAAGACGTCACTAATCCATTCGTGTTTCAGTTATGGTCCGTGCTGTCAGTTTCGTGTTTGGATTGGTCATTTAATTCCTTTGTATTCTCTTATCTGACCATTTAATTTATTTTACATGCCTCACGAGGTAGTTTGCTTTTGAACAATCATTTAATTAATAAGACAATCATTTCCATTTTCTAAGACTATAGAAATCAACATTATTTCTATTTTTAAAATATTAATCTTTATATCTTTACTTTTTACAAAAAAAAATTACTTTCAAATATTTTTATTTTTTAAAAGTTTTTAAAGTTGTCCATCATGCGATCTATATATATTAAACAACTTTTAATTTTCAGTTTTTTAAGTTTTTTTTCTTTTTAATAAATCAAATTTTATTTACGATCTTTTATTTTCATTTTAAAATAATGTAACGGCATATATTCCGTTACATATCAGTAAACTTCCTCAAAAACAAAAACATTAAAAAAAAAAAAAGAATTTACTTAGTGTTAGTAATGACGTTACACAAATTGATTATACTAATTTTTTTTTTTTTTTAAAGACAAAACTTTGGTTATTAATGAAAAGACATAACTTTGGTTAGTAATTACAAGAAAAAATGCTGACTATTCTTTCCTTTTCACCCCAGCTGAGATTACACCTCCTCCCTCAAGTGTTCCCTTTTCCCTACATTTCATTATTAACTTAGGCAAGTCAAAGAAGTTACGTGATTTTAGTCTTTTTTTTTTTTAATTAAATTATGATTTATATTAATTGTTACATTTTATTCCTCGCATTTATTTCTACATATACGCAATTTTCTTACTGGCAGTACTTTTTACACAAACTTCACAACTTTATATAATACAAACAATATATTCTGATTTCAGAAAAAATATTACGGGCTTCATTTTCAATGTATATACTCATTTTTAAAGAGAAATCTTACTGGCATAATTTATTTTTAACATTCTCAGGGCACTCGTGGTTTATTAAAGATCGTGCCACGTTGGGAGTCCATTTTAACGGGTGTACTCGTTTACCGTCTACTTATTAGTTCTTATCATAAAAAAAAATATCTATATTTCCCCTTTTTCTTTTTAAGCAAAAGAATAGTGATAAGAAATTTCGTATTTCTCTCACAGCATATTTATGGACGTCAATCATTGACTCCAAGCACCAAACTTACTTTTTACATAAGTATTATGCTGGAAGAGAAAAATACGATAGTAATAGGGCCTCTCCACTAGCTCAGTACTCAGGGCGGGTGGCCAATAAACCGTAGGAAAATGTACGGGGGAAAACTCTATGCAACCAACAGCGAAACTCGGATCAATTGTTTAAATTCATGAATTATATTCTATGAGTCAAATAATAAAACATACACATGTAATATAAGCCTTAAAATAAAACACCTTTTATTATAATATTTTTTTTTTTTACTTTTAAGAAAACATATTTCCCATACCCTTTTAACGTTTACATAACCCAATAAAACCTACATATGTATTTGTGTGGATTTACAACAGAACAAGAAAACGAACGTATACACAGATAAAAAAAATCTAATCAGCTGTATTTGAATGGCCTTATCATAAAAAATATATATAAGTTTCTTGCCTTCATTCGTTCTCCTTGAGGGTTTTAGAAAAACGTGGTAATTTTTGGAAAATAAAATATCTTAAGTTCATATTACCTGCACTTTTTGTCCGATGTGATCCCCGGGGATATCAAAATAAGAAGAAAAACACATGAAATCCGCAGCAAAACGTACGAGACAGTTCATCACGCTTCAGTTCATTCCGAGTCGGATCGATTCCCTTGCGAAAAGTTGATAGATCTCCGGTAGATGTTCTCCGGTCACTGCCGCATGGACTCTTCGGGGTAAGGTCCAGAAAACCCAGCACGCTTAAGCTTTTACCCCACCGTACTCATGTTCGGCCGTAGCCTTAATTACTCTTCTTAAAAATATATATTTTTTTTAATTTTTCTCTTTCTTCTTTGAAAACCAAAATAATAATGACACTAGTTTAAAAAAAAAAACTACGTCTCCACTCTCCCTGTCACTTTTTCTTTTCTTTTGTTTTCGCAAACACAGTCCGTCCCCTTTCTTCCCCACCACGTGGGATAGATGGCCAGTTAAGCTAATAAGCAAAAGAACTTTTCGCACCTTCGGACATTTTGGCAATTAACATTCCAGAAACCCTTCTCTCTAACCTTCTTTTTATATATTTTTTTTTTTTCATTCAAATTCCCCAGATAAGACCTTCGATGTTTAATATATCTCTTTTTTTTTTTTTTCTTACAATAATCTCTTATCTTGGATCCAAAAATGTATTCATACGTTCGTTTCTAAAATTGTCTATCCACACCGCAAATACATACATATACCACTTTTACACAAATAAAACGCAAATTCTCCCCCCCCACTCCCTCTTTTCTTACTTTAATAAAATTTTAAACATTTTCTCCCACTACAAAATAAATACTAAAACGAAATAAAATCAAATTATATGAAACTAATTTTAAACTATATCACATATGTGTGCGCCTTTCTACATTGTAACTAGGGTTTAAACCCGACTGTTTACACAATATATCTCAGGTTGTGGTTGTTGTATCGAAGCCTCGCATTGGGAAGCCATTGTAACATTTTTGCCATCTGACTAGGTCTCTGTTACACATAAAATGTGCGAGTTGATTAAGTTATGAAAAAAGAAGAAAGTTTCATTCCTATTTCTAAAAACATAACTATATTTCCTGATCAACTCCACCTAGTAATTGTTATGATTTACATTATCAACAGAATCAGCTTTTATTTCTTTTATAAGGGCACCAGGATTCATATAAGAATCCACTGAAATCCATCACATCACTTCTCAAAAATCAAAAAGAAAAATGTTTTTAAAAGAATCAGTATCATATTTTACCGTAACTAGAATTATTTTTTAAATATTATTATTCCTGGAGCTTAGTCAATACATATTGGCAAAGGAAAATTATATTTTCAAATCTTACTAAACTAATATTAATAAATTTAATAATAGTCATCAATAACATACAAATCAAAAGTTGATATTAGAAATAAACATTTTTATTCTAACAAATTAAAATAAAGAGAAATTACTAATTAAATAAAACCGGAGAGAACACATGCATATCCAGACATGATTCCATTAATAAAAAAAATAACAGTTAAACAATTTTAAAAAGTTCTTGGATAAACAAAAGTCTCTTGAACAATAAAATTAAAGTCTCTATTGGGATCATTTTAAGTACATATTTAAGAATTGTTTGCAAATGCTTAATTTTATCACAATCAGGAATAGTTAATCTTAACTTACCAGTAAGTTTAGTGAGTTCACGAAGCTTGTAGATTACTATGCATAGCTTTTTTTGTGGGAGAATGAGCTCAGCCATCAGTTATAAGTTGATCTTGGTCTATTCTACTGGTCAGTCATGAAAGCTTTTCTGGTGTCCATCTTCAGGAATCAAAGGCTCCGGCCCACTCCAACATGCAGAATTATTTCAGCATATGGTGATCCTGGATATATTCGTTTGTTATCCAGGACTGACCATAGGAAAAACAGACAAAACAAGACTCTGATCAAACTGGTCTCTTCCTTTTTATACTCAAGGCCCAGTTTTCAGACTTTTGTGCATGTTATTATCATGGCATTTAGGTTCATAATCTTGTACATTCTTTATCATTTTTCAATTACAAAGTTCTCTTTTTTATCAAGTCTTTTGACCATCTTTAATTATCTAAGATATTTTTCTTTTAGCTTATCTGGATTATTAATTTGTGCATCTTTTGTTCTCTCCAATTTTTACTTTTATTTTTTATTAGATAAAAAAAAAATATGGACGAAAAATTAAACTTTCATTGTATGTTTAAAAAAAATTATACTAATCAAAAAAAAAATCTAAATTTACTTTTTTTTAGCTTTTACCAAATGTCAATATATTTGTACCATATATAAATAAATGATACTATATATATATATATATATATATATATATATATATATATATATATATATATATATATATATATATATATATATTGTGTAACACTCATGCATATATGCATTACATATTAACGTTTATAGTTTGAAATAAAGAAAAAACAAGAAAAGTAAATAAATGAAAGAGAATAATTTTGAGATATAAACTAAAATAGCAATTAGATCATTAGTAGAGTTTTATTAATTGAATTACAAGAGTGGGGAAAAGAAAATCTGATTTAAGTTAAGATTCAGAACTCATTCTCTTCTTTTTGTCTTTAAGAAAGAATTAATGTGGTAAATGAAATAAGATATAAGGTCAAAATATAATGTAAATTAAAATAAAAATATAATTCAAAATAAAAATAAACAATAAATTAAATAATGACAAGTAATCTTTGTAAACTATCTCATTGGCAGAAATGCAATTAAAATTTGGAAAATTCCTAGTCAATAAGATAGAAGATTAATTTAAGAAAAGATAAGATTAATCATTTAATTAAAAACTAAAAGCAAAATGAATGAAAGTGAAGTGTATAAAAATGGGCAGCTTAACAGTTAGAGGCAGTTAATTAAAAAAATTGTGTTAAAGTTAAGAAAGAATCAAGTTCTTGAATCATTAATTAATAATCAATTAAACAACACTATGCACTGCCAAGAAAACCACAGGAGTGCCCATCTGAGCTCCATTCCCCAGCCTCCATTACCATCAATCTCTCTCTTTTGCTATCAATGCTTCACCCATAATGTAGGCATCTGCTGCTGATTTTCTCCCTATTGCTGTTCCAAAGTTCTGGAAAAGAAAAAGAAACTGATGTTGATGACCCAATGACCATCCACAAAAGAATATGAAGAGAATCATGAACTTAAAAGCCTATGAACGATGAAGGAATGTCTATCTATATTACCACAAATAGATTATGTCATCTCCAAGTTAACACCTAGGTAAATATATTGAACTTTATTAATAAATGTCTAGGCAGTATTAGGTGTAAATGCACTGATATGAATGAAAGACTATTAATATTACAAATGTCAGAATTATATAATAAAAATATGCCATGAATTAACTATTGCTAAACTATATTTATTTTGTTTGGTAATTATTGTTATGTATATTTTTATTGTGTTAAATATATATGTAATTGAAATATTAGCATACTTGGAGTGTGTGTATAAGTAGCATACTGGAGTGTGTGTATAAGAATAACAAGTGTTTGCTAAATATTACTTGGTCTGCTCTCTTTTCTTTACCTGCATCACCATGATTGGAGAATTAGGCAGGTTTGAAATGTGCTCTTGATTCATGTTCTGGATCTCCTGTTTCATATTGTTGGAGCTATTCTGGATTACTTTCCGAGCACTCGATTTTGCTATGCCTTTTATCTGGGCATTCCAGTTATATAAAATTTATATGGCTGGATGGTGCCTGAGATTTATTTTGAAAAAAATAAATTGTCTTTGGAGGATTGGTATAGTCCCAGCAGTTATGGAGGAGTGCTGTGATTTTGGTATTTGTACATTCATGTAGTCTTGGTCTAATAATAGGTATGATTGATGGTTAATCTATCAGTAATATTCTACTCCACTGCTTGAGTGTACGATCAAAGAGTGTTGAAACTGTTCTAAATATACAAATCATTGTTAAGTATGCAAGATTGTTTCTCTTAAGTAAATCAACTCAAACAGTGCAATGTGGTATTTAATGGAAGCTATTAAGATCAATAAAAATTATGACAAAGTATTAAATTTATAGTTGTTATATAATATCTTAGAAGAGAGAAAAAATAACATAAAAAGACGATTAAAAATGTTTTAAATAAATAAGAAATAATGGTATTAAATAAATAAAATAAAAATAGAATGAACCAGTTACCAAGACCAGTAAATCCCGTGATTGTTAATATATATATATATATATATAAACTGGAATGATATTTGTATATGTTTCATGTCAGTAATTTAAAACATTCAAAGGAGTAATATAATTTATATGCATAGGTCAATATGTAGGTATAATTACTTAAAAAATTATTTTAAAAGTATGTTAAAACAAAATATGTTATTTTTATTAACAATTACAGAGTGAAATAAAATTATTAAAAAAAGTAATTAAAATGCTTGTAAACAGATTAATTAACTAGGGGGATAAATATGTGATGTAATTTAGGCTGCTATTTTATTAATCCCTTTCAAAGATAAAAAATTGTAATTGGTGTGATTGGGCAAATGAAAGTGCAGACCAAAATGGAGGTCAGACATTATATACAACCAATAGGTCAAAGAAATCAAATGATTACAGATGGATCCTATTTTTACTGATACACTAGGTCAAAAAGATATAAATAGGTATTGTAGGCCAGTTTATTATTATTCTTTGGATTTTTCTATTATTCTGATATGTATTTTAATCATTATGCTTGTTTTCCTCAGCTTCCCATATGTATACTGTAACACAAACCAGGTTCAAACCCTGTTACAAAGGCCAACTACTTATCATGAAACCTTTACCTAAATTCAGCATGTATGTATATGCGTGGTCAACATATAACCAACATACATATATACGGAAATATAGCTATTTTCTTTTTAAATTGGAGATATTATGAAAAGATATTTTAAAAAAACATAATTTGTGTTAATAATATATACAATCTAATTTGGAAATGTAATGAACTAGAACATTTTTTATTATCACTGTAATAAATCTGGAATTTGGGGTAAAGACGATTTCTATATATATTGTTTGTTTATTTGTCTTTCCACTGTTATATCTCCAAATTCTTGGAAAATCTACATTTACAGTAGAAGGTTATTTTCCCCCCACTTTTGTTCAAATTTTGTAATTGGACAAAAGAAAGCGGATGTAAATGAACAAAAATTGGTTTTAGTCAAAACAGATAAACATCAGAAATAATTTTATTTTAAACCAATCTGATAAATAGTAAGAATGTCAATTAAAATATTATCAGACTGAAAATCGATTGTTTGCCGAAATATTTATTTATTTTTATCTAATTTATTTAAAGAAATGGAAGAAAAAGAAAGTAGATTCAAGAAGAAAATTCATGGCATGCAGGTGGGCAGAGGAGGGTATAAAACGAAGGACAAAGAGGAAAATAGGTTGATTAATCTACAAAGAGAACAAATTAGTAAAACCAGAGACTATAAAAAAAATGATATGAATATAGTAGGGTAAAGATACATAAATGTAAATCATCAGAAACCCTGCCACTTGCCTGTCGCATAAACTATTTCTTTCAAGACCTCTGCTAACCACTATAGGAAATCTTAAATGTGTACTCTCAATTGAAGATTGGACACCCAGAAAAGAAACAAAGAATGAATTGTTCAGAATAATGCATATGACTAGTCTTCTAATGTAAGCTTACTGACATGTGGTAATCTTATATGCTTCCACGAACAATTATTTTGTTATATATATTTAAGCAGTCAGATCTAAGTTCGATCCTAGCTTCATGATCTTTCACATGTAACTAATTTCAAACCCTTGTACTAACCTTGAATTTCCGATGCAATGGGACTTTATACGTTCAGTCCATGCTAGTTTCCTTAAAGAAAAACTATTATAAAGGTGTGTTAAAATTAACTCATTTGAGATTTAAACCAATCATTTCTATTAATAAATTCATGTTAGAATTATTCATGAATTTGTATATATTATAACTGCATGGATTGTGCATATATATTTATAAATATTTAAATGTACATATTCGTTCTAAAGTTTCATTGCGTCGGAAATGTTTTATTTTACTTTAAATAGTTTGTTCAAATTTTTAGTGATTAAAAGCTACATTCTTTTGATAAGCTTTCAGATTGTCCCTTTCCAAAAACAATGGATAAAGTTTTTATTAATTAAAAAAAGATAAGTATTTAAAATGTAAGGACGGTCCTAATTAAAATCATTTTCTGATTTTAAAAATTCATTTTCTAATTAGAAAATGAATTCAAGTTAATGAGTTTGAAAGCCTTATTGAAGGAATGTATCTAGAAACAACTAGTAAATTTTTGTAAGATTGATTAGGAAAGAAGCGCTAGCCTGAAGGCATCAGATACAGTATAAAGAGCCCAGGAAAAGGTTCCAAGCAGCTATTATTCCTCATTAAGAGAAGCCATATATATTTCATTAGAGAAGAAGCTGCCCAGTTAAATTATGAAGTAAAATAGTGTTTCTACCATGGTGGGGGGGGGGCTTAACTTCAGGAGTCTGACTACAGTTCCTGAAGTCCCCTGAAAATCTTCAATGTGGCTGTAATATAAAAATTCATATACCAATCGTAAGCTGCCGAAACCTTAGAGAAATCCTTCAAAATGTCACTCAAATAATTTTCCAAAATGCGCATCTACATTTCATCCAACTGGACTCTGCTGTGTGGAATTTAAGGAGCCAACCATGAAGAAATAGTAATATCTTTCTTATATGAACCGCTACTTTCTCACCAGTCTTCGAACTTTATTTTACACTACCTTTAAATTAAGTACTGTTAAAAGCTCTTTTCTTTCCTTAATGTATTAATGCTATTTTAAATTATGTAGTAATTCTCTATCTTAATCTCTAGTCTTTAAATTTAATATTTGTTAACTTTCTCTTTTCTTACGATGGCGGTTCATTTATTATATTATATATATTTATTGTGTGATTTATTAATGTTGTTTATTTTTAATTATATGCCAGTAAAACTTCAACTCAATAATTTCCTTCATTGCGTTTGCCTTGTTAAATAACATTATATTAATTTTTATAGTAATTCTTACCCATTAGAACTCATTGGATACATTTCTATTAATTATCGAGTAGAAGGAGTTATATAATTTTTGCTATTTTTATTAATGGTTAATAATAATAAATTATTAGCTCAATTTCTAACCTATGCTCCCAGCCACTTTACTGAGTTTATAATATTCATTTATTCACATTAATAATATTAAAATGTTTTGCTAAAGGTTGATAAAGGGAATAAAGTGAACATATTCTAATTTAAATTTGTATTTCTGTATAAATATTCAGGGAGAGCATGACATTTGGGGCATGATTAATATGATTCTATAATTGCATTAATTACTTTTTAGTTAAAGCTTGTTTGACTTTAATTCAACTTGGTCAGGTCATCACATAGAGCATTCTTTATATAAAATGGGTTTTATTAATTAAAAGATGATTACCAAGTCATCATTTTTCTGGACGTTGCTGACATGAGACATCTCCTGCTTCACAGGCTTGTCCTCAGTGATATTACTGTTCATTAAATTACATAGGAAGAAAGTACTTCCTTACTTGCTCATTTTATATTTGGAACACCAAAGGTTCAAGGCTACAAACCAACCTGGTTTTCCATGTTCTATGGATCCTTCATATAGGGCATCAAAGACTTGTCAAATACAAGCACCCTTCTATTTTCTCAAATCACAGACAAGCCATTATTTTTCATATTTATTCTTATAGCTCATAAGTCGTCAGTACCATTTCTCAGTTCCAGTAAAGCCCGCTCTCATGCTCATAAATTGTGATGAATTGATTTTATTAAAGTTGAATAAATTCATATTTATTTATAATTAAGTAAGTTTTCTATTAAATATTAAGGTTATGCCCTAAACACATATCTTGCTCTTTGTGAATTGATTTACGAATGTGAAAATAAATCTCACATTCTTTCTTTTAGAATTTGAATCATAATTTCTGTCACAGCCAAATACCTTTATCTACTTTTACTTCCTCATCGGGGCATAGATATATATATATATATTTCTCCTAGAATATTGCGTAATCATATTGGCATATAATAAGGACTGCCATTCTTATTGTAAATATAAATTCCATTTAAAGACTAGAGATAATCTATATCATAATCTAAAAGTTGAACAAAATTGTTATTATTATTAAACATTTTATTAACACATTTGGTTTTTAACTTTCTTTCTTATTCAATAATTATTTTTAATATTAATGCTCACTGTCTGTATTGGCAACCCGAACATATATATATATATATATATATATATGTTCGATATCTTTATAAGACAACTATATATATATATATATATATATATATGAGTTGACTTATAAAGATTCTTAGTTATTTTATTATATTTCATTAGAGTTAAATCAGGGGTCTCATTAATCATCATCATCCATCAAGGTAGTTCCTTGGTGCATAGTCATGTACCATCGATATATGTCATCCATTGATTAGATCTGAGCTTGTGAGTTGGGTTTGAATTCAGTTTGAACCACCTGAGTTGAATCCGACTTTGAGTTTGGGTTTGTTAATGTGTTGGCTTCTTTTTGACTGGTACAATATATATTTAAATGCTTTATATCTATCAAATTCTTAAATATAATAAAGAGAGAATTCAAACATAATTAATACGTTAATCATTATATTTAAATTGTCGAGCATATTATACCACTATTAAATTTTAGGGAATCAATAAATAAAAGATTTTTGATGTACACCTTCTCATAATATATACATAATTATTTTTATAATTATAATCATTTATTTATTTGTATTATGCACATGTGTGCAGATTTAGGCCAAATTTATACACCAATAATATAGTGAGTTTATAAAGTAAATAGTTATTTTAGATTGGTGAAATAATGAATTCTAACAAATTTAGAATTAGATCTTATTAGCTTATCTTACCGAAATGTACAGGTAAAATATCATAAAAATTATGCAATGAAATTGTCATGACTTCTTACTTATGAATGATCCATGTGTTCCAGCAGTGCCATCACCACCACTCACTGAGATACCATGTTAGAACAGGTTGGAGCAATATTTCAAATGAACACACAAGGAATCAATGTGTAAAGATTACCAGTGTAATTCTTACTGCATCCAGTAGATTGGCCACATGAGATCGATAAGACAATGCTTATAAATACACCAGAGAGAATTACACATATCTATCTTAATTAAAGGAGTTATTTTATCAAAGAAAATATAGCTAGTTAGTTGCAGTTGTCTGAGACATTGGTAGTAAAACTATTCTTCCAGTAATATTAGTTAATACAATTCAGAGTAGATCCATTTATCTGTATTGTATCTTCCATTAAATTATTTTTGTTTTAGTGATTAGTAAAATGAATATTCAATTCATGTCACCAAATAGTATGAACAAAGAATTTGGTTACACAAAGCTTTGATGGTGACTATATGTCCATCACTAGTTAGATTAAAGGGGAAAAATAAACTTTATACATGGTCTATCACCTGTCAACTAACTTTTACATAACTTTGTTTTAATTATGAACTATATACACATTTCTTCTGCAACTATTCTTACTCTACAATGGCTGTCCCTATCCAGGTTACTTTTATTCCTTTCAGCATAATTATTGGTCATTTCCCTATTTAATCTATTATTTTTCTATGATCCCTTTTGTTATCCTTTCCCTGATTTGCTTACTACATCTGATTCACCTTGCTCTTCACATTCTATTTCTTCCTCATAAATATCTTCCCAGTCTAATGTCTCATCTTCAAGCTCTCTAACATCTTTTAGCCATCCCACTGAGTCTTCTTGAAATTTAGTAATATTTATTTCAATCTTTCTCCCAGCTTCATGATTTTTCTCTATAATCCCTTTGAGATGGATGTATTCCTCACATTGTATAATTGCAGATTGCTTGACCTTAGCACTAATACCTCCATCATCACCAGGCTGTATCAAGCATCCATCTGGTTCTTTCTCTTCATTATGCAATGGGACAGGTTTTCCCAGCAGTGTGCATGTTTTATCTGCATAACTGATGATGTCATTATATTTGAATAAGAAAATCAGATCCCAAAAGCATGTCCTGTACAGGTCCAGACATAATTATAAATGGATGTACTATAGGTTCTGGGGTCAAGGTTACATCTAGCCATATTTGATAACTTTCACTTTTCATCTTCTTCCCATTTGCCAACACTAATGTAATAGGTTTCATTGGACGTGTCCTCACCTCCTTTACTTGATCCTTGTAATTCTGAAACCAATTTTTGGAAACAGCTGATATGTAACTACTTGAGTCTAGTAAGGTAAGTGTATCATAAATACCAACTTTAACGTTAATGGATGGATGCACACTCTGGGCATTTTTAGTTTGTCTTTCATTTTCATGGATAAAAGCAGTAACAGGGTTTAGATTACAAATAGATTCATCTCCAGCTTCTTTGACCTGCTGTGAGGGAAAACTACTTGGTAATACATCAAGAGGCTCTATTCTATAATCTGGTTTTATGGCTGTTTGGTTGCAATCCATCTGCCATTCATAATCTCTATCTATATTATCTCTACCAATCATATGTACACCTGCTTCTTCAAGTTTGCTAGACTTATTTAAAGGTTCTATAGCTGGTTCTTCCAACAAAGTCATAGTTTTACTTCCTTGATCAGGTGTACCTTCATTTTCATTATCTGTTTGTGGATGATGGTCTTCCACTTCAATCTTCTCACTATCACTGTTTTAAAGTAATTCATTTTGATCATGTAACAGGGTTTTATGTTTCACTTTTATCTGCTCAAGTTCCTGATGCAGATCTTCACCAGTCTCTTCACAATCTGATTTTATATTTTCTTGGTTTTCCTGGAGTGTCTCTTTTACAACCTCTATTTCTTTCTTTGATATTTCCTGATCGTGTGTGCCATTTTGTGCCATTTCATGCCTTTGACTCTTTATCTCTATCTGCACATCTTGAAGATTTTTCAATTGTTCATCTTGTGACTTTATGTCACATTGAGTTTCTGAATATTTGGAGTGTTCTTGTGTCTGATGGCCCTCATCCCTTCCATCTTCAGTAGCTAGCATTGTTCCTTTATACTTTGGCATCCAATTTTCTATCCATTGCATACTTTGTCGTACCTTTTGGAAGTGTCTCCCTAATTCTTCAACTAGCTTCCTAAATTCTTCAGATTGTTCCTTAATCATACTATGCATTATCCTTATGAAGGCCTATTTGCCCTCTCCTGTTCTCAGATCTAAATTCATGTTTTCCATCCTACTTCTATAGCTATGACTAAAATTTATTTTATTATTTCACTATGGGTTATTTACTTCCCTATCTTCCCCTCATCATCTCCCCTACTAATGCTCTCATCATCCTCCCACTTTTATATTTCTGCTAATGCTATACTTATCTAATGCCAACCTATATTATTATCCATACCTACTCTATTTTATTGCCTATGTATCTATATTTATCTAACACATACATAATGAAATAATCTAACAATATATATATATATATATATATATATATATATATATATATATATATATATATATATATATATATATATATATATATATATATATCAAATTTTTTTTTACTGTGCCTTCCTTCTGTTCCATCTGTTTTCCTGCACCTGAAACCAAATGCTAATATCTTTCATTAGTTTAATATATATACCAAAAATATATACAAAATATAATGACTCTCTCTCTCTCTCTTATTGTTTATTCATCCTCTGATTTTCATATACACAATTGTTTTTACTTTTCTAAAGTGTTTACTGGTTGACAAAATTTATAAATGTATATAAATACAAGGGTGCCATGCCAACACAGTAGAAATAACACTTAGGTAATATTTTGCCTGTTTATGCACACACATCGATAGATTGCTAAAATTAATGTAATTAAATTTATTCTAAGTTTCTTTTTTTATTTATTTATCCTCATAAGATTCTACAAATGAAAAAGAAATCTCTGCATGAGAAAGTACATGCTAATTCTACAGAATTTTACATTTTATATAGGTCGTATCACAATGAGTAAGGTGGTATGTCTGACCTGGATTTGAAACCAGATACAATTTTTGTCAAACCACCAGAATATGATTAGAAAACCAACAAAATACAAATAAAATCCCATGACAACTGCTATTCCGAACTGTGAACCAGAAATCATAACCAAATACCATTTTGGTCACAATCCGAAATAAGTTATACAATTGTCATAATAAACAAGAATTATATTAAACATTTCACACATTCTCACTGATCTGGGTAAACTTAATTTATTATCTAGCCCATATTACAGCATTAAGCTTGGGAAAGCAAAACAAACTTACATGTATATTCTTGTTATTGTTTAAAACAGAAGAAAAACATTATACGTACACATTAAATGCTCTATTGGGTAATTCAGGGTGAGGAAATTTCAAAATTCCCCATGTTGGGCACCAAACCTGGGAGAAAAAATACCCTGTACCAGTCAGAATTGTCTGTTCATCTAACAAGAGCTAGAATCTAGGCAAAAGTACATCGAATCCAATCATGTGCAAGATAATAAGTCAGGAATAATCATGAACTCTGCCCTCTTGCTTATTTTCCAGATCTATCACATTACAAACAACATTTCTGATGATAACAAAGGAATGCTACTAGGCTTCGAACTCCATCCCCATCATAGAGAAAAGCAACAGTTTTAAAATTATACACTTTATAGTTTTTATTAATAAAGCTACGGATTGGCCTAGGTCAATGAAAATCAGCTATATATAATGCAATCTAATTAACAATGGGTATGCATAAATAATGAGGCAAAGCAGGTTTAATAATAATTATATAGTTAATTCATTAATATTAATAAAATAATGAATAAACATATTGGAATTTGACAAAATTGTGAACCTATTTATATATAGAGTCAACACTAATATAATTATGGATTTCACTTTGTTAAGGCTGATTTGCACGTTAAAGGAGTTACATAATAAAAGAATATAAGTTAAAAATTAAATGATGTGCAAATCTGCAATTGTATATTACGCTTCAAACAAGGTAGATATTCAAGAGATGTGGCTTGATATGTTAACAGAAGAGATATACATTTTACCATATTATATAATGCGAATGCTATGATTATTTTTATGAAAACTTATTGACCTTAAATAGATAGATGGAATATGATATACATTCCTTTATTAAAGTTCAGTTGAACTACATACGAAAATATTTATTAATCTGAATCATTTACTTTAACAATAATTGGAGTTTAATATGTTTAACAGCATAGTTATCTAGATTTGATTCTCTTTTTCTTATTAAAAAAGATTTACTTTACATTACTCGTTGGCACACTCACACTTTCATAATGAGAGGGCAGGTAGCTTAAACAAGCTTTAAAATGACATTAACTAACTTTAAATAGAAACGAAAATATGAGATAGATTCAGAGATCATGGCATTATGTCTTACAGATTTAGGAGGGGCAAATATAAAAATATTAAAGAGTATCATGGTGCTGACTGAAGTAATAACATTAGAAATAGTGGAATCCATTTTAGGACGAACGCTTCATCAATAATATGAAAATGAAAAATGTACTGGTATGCGGGACAGGTCAGCATTTGAAAAAAGGAGGTGGTAACATGTAAGAATTCCATAGCCTGTTTTCCAGTATTATCCTATGCAGAGCTTACCAGCCACCTTGATGATATTCAAGAGTTGGTGCTTCCAAACCCCGATACGCCATAAGAAAGAATCCTGTTTATCCGGGTTTTATATTTGATAAAGCAAAAAGGAAATTTCATAACGTTATGTAAGTACAGCAACACTAAATAACTAAATCAGGTTCTAAATTACACTGATATATGAATTAAAGCCCTTATAATTTAATAGGATCTAGCATTAATGAAATGACATATATTAATCCCTCTCGAAGTATATGTAAATGACCTTTAAGTTCGTTAGAGTGTCACATATAAAAAGGAAAGATTATTGTTCCCTTCATTAAATAAATATTAATACGCCAACCAGCAATTACTTATATAAAAGACCATCAGGTCAAAATGGTGTGATAATCAAATGATTAAAAATATAGGAAAACACATAATAAAGGTAGGTCAATAAATTTACTTTATACTTTAATTTGAAAATAAAATCAACAGCATCAAATATGGCATTAATGAAACATATAAATGTAGCAGTGAATAAGTTGCCACTAAGCAAATAGGGTAATTCAAAATATTTTCAATCAAGCGAACCTTTAATTATGTAAGAAAGCTTACATTTAAGATAAGATATCCCATAATTTCAAGAATAGTTATTAACAAAATTTAGTATCGGTTCACCAGATTGAACTGTTAGCATATCTAATTAAACAACATACAATTTATAAAAAAATTAAAAGCGTACCACATTTACAATATTAGACACAAGAAAAGGTGAAACCCATAGAGAAATACATAGATAAAATTTTAGATTCGTGCATTATCTTTTAGAACAGAGAGAGAAAATCAATACATTCTAGAATGTCTACAATTAATATTATATTACTTTGATAAAAAGGGAATTTTACAAATAAGTTAGATTTTTGAAAATAAAAGTTTTAAAGAGTTCATATTAGCAGCAAGCTTGTAATTTACCTTCCAAATCTTGATGTCTTCACATATGTCGGATTTGAATGTGTAGAATTATAAACGAAGAGAACACGGTTAAGCAAGGCAAAGTTCTGACAAATAATGATTGGCATTTTGAGGTAATTATGATAGCATTTAAATTAAGCAGTCCATAAGTTGAGATGGCAAGTTAACATAGCAGAGTGGAAACGACTTTGGAGAAGAACGAGGAAGGAAATTTAGCCTCTCTACTCTGGAGTCATATTTTAAAATTTAAACGGACATGGGTCTGTTCTGCAAAGCTATTAAGATGGTGAGTCAAGAGATTTAGCCTAAAATTTCAGCTCTATTTATACTCATGAAAACCTTCTAGAATGTTCTCTGTTTCCAGTTGATATAGCCCGGATGTCCATTACGTGGCTGAAATACACCTATTGTCTAATTTTAATGATGAAGCAACAAGTTCCAGAGAGTATTGTTTTACTCTATTTCTAAAATGAAAATAGATTCAAGATATAATTTCCATTAACATTTCAGTTTGCTAAGGGATTTTAACTTAATAATTACTTTTTTAAAACAAATCTTAGAATATTCTTTTATTTATAAATTTACATTTCAGAGTTATTTTAATTATTCTCTAGAACTTTCTTTAGTATTGCATCAGAAAATAAAATACACGAACTAAATAAAATATACATAACTATAAAATAAATATACATATTTAATTACGGAAAACATATTTCAAATAATATTGCATACAAATGGGCATGGAAATTTAAATATTTCAAACTTAAAATTATTAAATATTCTTTTCTACTAATAATGCTTAGTTTATAACTATAACAAAAATAATAACGGAGGGTTTTAAAACTTGTATGTGCGTCGTTTTCACCCTCTAGTGATTTAACATATATATAGATATGGTTTAAACCTCTGATTCAAGGTTTTGAATCACCAGACAGGGAAGCAAAAATATGTGTAATATATTTTCCACTTCAATATATATATATTAAGTATATGGTGACTGAAAGATTCCATGTATAACCACGTATTCCTGAGATACACACACACTCATCTATATATATATATTAATATGTGGAAGATAATAGATATAAATATGAATCCCAGAGATGGAAAGTCTAATTTAAATTATATATTCATTTAAGAATACTGGAAAAAAAATTGATTATATAAAAATAAGAATAAATTTGTTTTTATTTTAGTTTGACAGGATAAAAAAGAGGGAGAAATTTTTAAGTTATTCAATTTAGATATTAAAAAGTAATTTTATCGACTGCAAAAATATATTTATGGAAAACAATTTTGTTGACAAGTAATTGCTAATAATGAAAATAAAACGAAGTATGACAAGATGCATGGTGAAAATTTTATTTAATAAAATTTAATATCATCAGTATGAGCAAGAATATATATGTAACATCTACTAAATACCGATATAAAACAGTTTGGATACTATAGAAAGTTTAAAAGATATTGTCACCAAAGAACATAATGCAGATGGCAAATTAAGGACTTTTGTATGGATTAGTATGTCTTCAGCTAAAGTATGCCAGAGTGTAGTAGATAATTAAAGAATAAATAGTTAATAGTTTAGAATTACAATTAAAGCAGAATTTTGAGTTACTTTGGAAAAAAAACATTATAATATGTGTATAATTTTGTCTATTCTAAATATGAAATCAGAAGAGCAATGTAACCTAATACTAGGGGCAGAAGATAGATCCATTTCTTTTAAAATTCCCAAAGTGGGTAAAAAAACAAAGAGCCAACAGAGATGCAGGTGATGGTAAACCTAATGATGAAAATGTTAGATAATAATCAACATAATTTAATGGAACAGATAGTGCAAGAAATGAAAGAAAATCAACAGAGTTTAATTTAAAAAAATGAAAGAAATTAATTAAGAAATAAAACAGGAATTAATAAAAAGGGTATTTTGCTTTGCATGGAATCAATATAGGGACTATATTAATACTAAACTGAATGTGACCAATGTGGTCAACAATATTATTATTACAAATATTTTCAATTACAAAAATAGCTTTCTGAATTTAAATCCATATAGCAACTTGAATTGTAAATAAGGGATAACTTCTTTTACTTCACTTAAACCCCAAAAAAGAGCTATTATATAAATTAATAAAGGAAACTTGTCTAGTCTCAGGATTTTTAATTAGTAATTGGTATTTTGGCAACATCAAAAGATAAAGTTATCTCTATTTATATGGAGGTAATCTCTTTATTTCTACTTTTTATTAAATTAAAATCCATAAAAATATGCAATTTACATACATACATATATATTACAAGAATGTCATACTTCCACTTTCATGTGATTATATATATATTGATATATATATATATATATATATAATCAACTTTAAACATGAGAATAGTCAAATACGACTTTATCACTGAGTAAAATTCAATTTTAATTTAGAATATGTTAAATTTTTATTAAAATTTCAATATTAACTAATAGATGCTACTGAGGGATGCTCCTTTATTTTCATTTTTTGTGTTATCTTTTTTGAACAAAACTCACATTGTTAAAGATAAATGCGTGACCCTTACTCATTTTTATGACTTTTTTTTTTAAAAAAAAAAAAACAGAATAATAATTAAGGTATATATTTGAAAAGTTTTGCTAATGAATATAATGTTTGATTTTTATATTCAAATTACCTCTATTATATATTACTTACATTGACTAATAGCTGGAATTTCAAATTATATGCACTTTGAATAAGAATCAACTTGCATTTTGAGTACAATTATTAATAACTCAAAATATAAACTACATTTTATGCAAAATAATAAATAAATAACATTGTATATGGTTTGACATGCGGTGGATCCATATTATTCAATATCCCCTTAAGAGAGCGGAACCAATGTCAATTCAAGACTCAAGATTTACATTTTTAGTAACAATAACAATTTATAACAAAAATAATTTTAATATCTTGTCTTAGATTTAATTAAAGAAATGTGTATAGTAATAATAAAAACAAAATTTGAGATTAGTTATATTTGATAAAGACTCTCTCTGGTAAAAAAAAATTGAATATTAACCTTAAAATAATTTATTCTGAAGGTATCTGTGTTTTTTTTCTCATGTATTATAGCATCAGCCAGGAAATGAACCCACTAACCCAGGACAACTGCTTGTAAAGCAGCTGTCACTGACCTCTCAACCACCAATGTTTTTTTGCGTGTTGTTCTTGACTATTAAAATAAATTAGCTAGAAAGAGAGAGAGAAATGTATTACGTTTTACCCATAAAACTTTATCATAATAAAAAAAATCACATTTTTAAATATAAAAAGGGTTTACATGGTGATGTATTATTTTAGCTCACTTATCTTAGTCAGGGATTCATTCTCAAACCCTAGTTTGAGTCTCATGCCTCTGTACTGCTGTGTGACATCCGGTACAGTGGATTTTTTTCAATGTTTTGTTTCATTATATGCGAGGAGACAAGCCCGGGGAAAAAAATCCTATGTTCTGGTCAAAATTTGTTTATCCATCTAACATGAGCTGGAACTCACAAAATGTACTTCAAATCCAGTCAAGCCCGAGATTTAAATCAGGGACCAACATGAATTCAAACCCACTCTCTAACCCCCAGATCTAACACCTAATGAATAACATAATGGTGATGGCACATGAGAATTAATTTTAATCTGGCCCACTAGAAAAGTGGAGAAGACAATGAGACATCTATTAACTATGACTAAACTAAAAATATATGTAAGCATGGCTGTACATTTGGAAGTGGAGAAAAAAGGAATTCGAACAATTCAGACAAGTTGGATAATAAAAATTAGTTTAATATAGTGACAACTTGGTTACATACATTTATAAATTGATTTCATACATTAGTATGTGCGTGAATGAGAAAGCAGTCTCCCAAACGATAGATAATTATATATTGTCATTCATGCTATTATTTCTCATATGCTCTTTATTAGCTAAATAATATATTCTAAATAAACACACATCTTTGGTGGGTCCAATATTAAGATGCCAATCAATTATTAGAAAGAATTTACATAAAATTGCTATTAACACTTTTATATACTGTTCTGAAACATGGTGACTAACATATGATTTTGGGGAGTGTTCCAAGATTCATTATATATATAAGAAAACTATTTTCACGCCATTAGGGTCGTGAAAATAAGTAAAACACATTTGAAGATTACATTTGATTATTGACAAAATATTTAATGAAAATTCTCTTAATTCGCACTGGTAAAAAGACTGCTTTATTTTCCCCTAGGCAAATACTATTAAATACATAAATAACAAATTACAATGATGGGATTGTATAATAAAACTAAAATAATATTAGTAATTAATTTTAATTAATCTAGCTAGTAATATTTGGCTTTGTTATATATATTTTGAGCAGAGGGCAATTTTAATATTATTACAGCACTAAAATTAGGTCATAAGCAAAAGAAATAATAATATGAATAAGAGGTGGTACTAACACAGGCAGAGAACTCAAAGATAAGGTCATGCTTCTGGATGAAAAATGAAATCTAACACCCCCTTTTTTAGGGCAGCGCTTAGAGAAAAGTGGATAGACATGGCGCGGCCCAGACTTTTACTGGTATAACCGATGTGAGAGGCCTTTGTCTACAAAGAAGTGAATATGCATAGCGGGTGCCAAACTTATGTGAATCACATCCAGAGGCATTTTTATACAAAATAAATGGTCCTGGGAAGATTAACTATGTTCAGAACAAGGCTTGAGAAGAAATCTATGGGTTTGAACTTGTCGCAAACCTCAGATTAAGATGAGAAGCACATAATATATATATATATGAAGATAGGCTAAATGTCAGTAATGCAGTAATGATAAATGGGTAATAGCCTGAGATCCAGGCAAAGCCACTTGGAGCATTGATGCTAAATAAAATCTATGAAATATAATGTTACCGTGCCGCCACAACTTTTTTTTTTATACAACAAGGTTTTTTTTTGTAATATTGATTAAATGAATAATTTTTATTTCATTTAGAACATGATTTCTTTATTATTAAACAAATTTTGATATTCATTTTCATTACTTTTTGTGGGTTTTTTGGAACCTAACATTTTTTCAATAAATTTTGCTAATTTTCTTTTTATCATTTTAAAACTTTGGACCGTACCATTTCATGATGTCAAAAAATTTGTTTGAATCTCACCACTGAAAAAATAGAATACAATTATTTGTGACTTGTTTAGAACTTAATTCTAATTTTCTTTTGGCTTGACTAAATGGTTTTTCTTATTAAAAATTTTACTTTTTTTAAATACAACTTGTTTTCACTTTGATTTAGATTATGTTGAATTATACCTTTTTTTTGGTTACTACAAGAAACAGCTTTTTGAGCAGGAGGGGGGGATTTCATACTGTTATTATTAACAAAAAGTCAGCAAAAAGAGTAAATTATTTTAACAGCGCTGAAAAAAGAGAATCAACTTTGGGACTTGTTTCAAATTTTTTTCTTTTTGGTTGATGTAATTGTTTTTTTTTAATATTAAATCAAAATTTACTTTTGTGTTTTTGCTGATTAAAAAATTGTTTTCAAACAACCAAAAGTCAAGAATTTCCTTTTTTGTTTTTTAAATGACTTTTTTTCACTTTTTCTTTGACTTCTATTTCATTTGAATTATCTTTTTTTTGGCCTTCTACAATAAACTTCTTTGGAGAGGGGGATTTTATAATTTGTTATTATTAACAAAAAGTCAACCAAAATCGTCATTTCTTTTAACCCCGCTGCAAAAAATTGAATCCAAATACTTGTCAATTTCTAATGAAATGAAAAAAAAAAGAACACAAACTTTGGACTTTTTAAAATTATTTATTATTTTATTGCTGTAATAAAAAGTGGACATTATGTGCCTGAAAAAAAGAACACAATCTCACACACTTTCTGTACTCAGCAATTCTGAAGAAAAAGTTAAAAATTGCACATTCATCTCAGACCATTTAGTGGTCTCGAATATTTTCAATGCTGAAACATGACTTAGTGTGTCAGCTTTGTTGAAGTATGTTCGAACATACACTTTGCCAATGTTTTACATATTAACCTTTTTTTAGGGAAGGGTGGGAACCATATGACAATTATTAATAATTAACAACATTTTTAAAATCGAAATGACATTACTCTATTACAGAGATTTGAAAAAGTTGTACCGCCTTGAAATTTAAACACCTTCAAGCGATACAGTAATCAGCTATGAATACAATGAATACACATAAATAACTTTGAAGCACAAACCAGGCCATAATATTTTTGTGCAATGTCATGTAAAGTGGCCTAACTAATGGGTTAATACAATACAAAATGTTATATTAGCCTGTAAGGCCACAGCCGCTGAAATGGCATTTTTATGTGTTTTGACGTGTAAACAATGCCCAAGAGGCCGTGCTTGGATTTTAGGCTATTACTGATAAATGTCACTAACAACATTGAATAAGTTTTACTGCTTTAAAAATAAATGACCCTAGTTTGAATGCCATAATTTATACAGATAATACACTATGCAGTTATATATATATTGTGCCCTTTTGTATGGGTCACCATTTAAGTTTTATGCTAATTTAGTAGAAAATTTTAAATTTAAGAAGTATTTTAAAATGTGTGATGTTAACTTTGCTTGTGGTAATGTTACCATAAGTTTAATTAAAGTAATCTATGAGTATTTAGTATGTGAATTGTGTTGGTATTGAGAAGATATTTAAAATGATGATGATTATGATGTAATACTGCATTAATAAATTTAATAACAAATGTTTAAAGCTAAAGTATTTAAAAGATAAGTTAAAATTAGACCAACATATTTATTTAATTTAAAATATATGTTAAAAGTGAATAGAAATATTTTAAATTATAAGTACTTAAATTGAGATTAATATTTGATTTTAATCATATTAAATAATTATTTTAAAATCTGATATAATATCTTATTTATTTTAAAAAATATTTATTTTAAAAATGCAATTTTAGTTTATTTTTAGACACACAAGCTTATAAAGAACAGATGTTATACAATCGAAGTGTCTAATAAAGTTGTATTATTTTAAAAAATCATTTATAAAATTTATAAATAATACTGAGTTATCACGAGATAAAAATAAAGATATTCAATGTAAAATATTAAAACTTTTAAATGTTTTTTAAATATCTATAAAAAGACTTGTTTATTTTAAATGATCTTATAAAAGTTAAGATTTAAATCCAGTAAGAGTATATTTTAAAGAATGTTTAGTGATTTAAATAAATGATAAATATTTTTTAAAAGAATTTATAAAATATTAAATATTAAATAATCATTATTTTATTTTTAATAGTTTTATAAATATGTAAATAAGCAAAATTTGATTTAAACATACCAATCAGATAAGGAGTTCTAGTATAAAAGCTGTTCATTTTGGGTTCGTAATTAAATTTCTAAGTTAATCGTCTATTAAAAAAAATAGCTAGTAATTTATAAACGCTCTTAAAATCAGTGTTAAAATCATAAGAGTGTTATGTATATATTTTATAATTTTTAAATGATAAGTATGTAGTAGAAACTTAATAATTCCCTATTCCTCTAATATCAAACTCAATTTACACAAATAATCAATGAAACATCACGATCGGAGAAATATATCAACTTTATGCTAGAAAAGTAACAGCGTGAAAACTATAAGATGGAGAAAAGTAGTATTTTGGACTATAAATAGTTTTAAAGTTAAATTACTATTTTTATTAATAGATATTTTAAAGAAATAAAAATACTTCTAAAAAAAGTATTTTTACAAATTATAGTAAAGAATATCTTAAGTAAAGAATAAGAAACAGTAGTAAGTTTTATAAATATTTAGTTTTAAAAGATTAAATATTGACGATTAAAAGCAAATAGATTATAAAGATGATTATTTAAAATGTAATATAATAAGAGTATTATATGTAGTATCTAAAACGCTGGACATTATAGATGGAAAAATTAATTCTTACCGGAATATGTTATTTATAAATGCGCAAGTAATACATGGATGTCCAAATCAAATCAAACTAAGCCAAGCATGCCAAATTGATTAAAAAATTCAATTTAAATAATTTATAAACTATAAATTAATTTAGAAATAATAACTTTAAACAATAATCTAAAGAACTGATCCGAACTTATAAACTATTTTTTATTTTATTTGTTTTTTGAACTTATTATTTTTAAAAATAAATGTTATCATTTTATTATAAACTTTCAAGAAACAGTGATTCAACGGAACAGGAAATAGTGTTCTATTGACTTGTACATAGGATTTATTAGAACTTTTATGGTAGAACAAAAGTCGTCGCTGGAATACGTAATATAATTTTTATTTTATTTATTTAACATAAAATTTAAAATATTATTAAACTATTAAAGAGAGGTTAGGTACATTTATTAAATAGTAACTTTAAAATAATATAATAATTAATTACATAAATTTATTTTTATAATTAATATAACACGTATTTTAGTATTTGGTATAATTTATTTTTTTTTTTGGCTCAAAATCAAGATACTGAATAGCAGAACGGATATTATTATTATTATTATGTAAAAATATTATAATGATTTTAATGATTTAATATTTTTCTTTAGACCTGATATTATTTGAGAATGAATGAATAGATTTTATGAAAACACATACATATATTAACGAATATAAAATAGCATAAGTTTTAATCTATAGTCAAGATACAACATACGTAAGAAGCTTAGAAATAATTATATGATTCTTTCATAAATAATTTTGATATTTTTTTTTTGTATTGAATGAGTTTATTATTTAGTAAGTAATTATTTTATTTTTCTTTAGAAAAGGATTTTAAAAGTCTATATTTTTTATTTTTTTTGATAAATAAGTATATGGTAGAAGCTATATTTGGATTGGTTTATTAAGTATAGACAAGTAGTATAGGTAGTTTAGATAATGAATATTTTATTTAAATTGAGTTTATTTTCTAAATATTAGATAAGTTTAAAATATGTTTTATAGATAGAATTTATAGAAAAGGTAGTAAAGCACATAAAGTAAAGAAGATTTTTAATAGAAAAGAACAAGAATTTATCTAGGTAATGCTTTATGATTTAGAATTGATAAATGATTTAAATAATAATATTTGAATAGACAGATAGTAGATATTTGATAAAACATATAGGAATATATTAAGTAAAGTATAATTACAGTCAATTATTTGTTATACACTACAAAGATACATTAATTTGTAAAGCTATTAAGCAAGCTAATAATAAAGTAAATATATGATGATACATTATAAATGTAATATTTAATTAATGGGCTATTTAATAAGTAGAGCTACATTAGTATACATGCTACATAAATAGTCTTGACATATATTGTTATTTGTAGTAATTAAAGTACATTACTTTTATTTTAAAAATCTAAGTTTTGGAAAAACATGTAATATTATTAATATAGTTTGAAGGAATGTAAAATTGCTTATTAAGTACATGAGTTAATAAAGTGTAAGCCTCTTATATTTGTATTCCTATTTTTATTTTATTTGTTGTCATATTCTAATTGTAAATAGTGTAAATAATTTTATTTGTAGTTATTGTAAATAATTTGTTAATTTTTTTAAAAGTGTGTCGGTTCATTATTTTCACCACAGTATTTTGACATCAGATGATTTGAAATAAACATAATATTTGCACAAAATGAATTTGTTATTGTTATTTTAAAAATGAATACAATATTTGCTTAACATTATTTTATAAGAATTGATTGACATGAACATAAAATATTGCAATGGTCATAAGATGTTATAATGCACATTATAAGAATACAGTATTGTTTATTGCCACGGATTATTAAGTATAAGATTTTGATCTATTCCAAAATTAAGATACCATATGAAATAAAAGATATACATATAATTATTTATTCATTTAATAATTGATTATATAATATAAATAGATGAGATTAAATTACATTCCAAGATTAGTATTATTTATTATTATTATTTAAATAATGGGTTAGGTGTATTTAAGTTTGATATAAAATCCCACATCATACTTATTTACATAATTTATTATTTTAAAACAACTTAGAAGAACCTGAGATTATTTAATTATATTTTAAGTTAGAAGTTAGGAATTATTTTAGTATTATTAAAGATAATTTATTTCATTTTAAAGTCATAGGAATGCTATAGATGTAGTGGTAAAATGATAAGGTAGTGGTAGTATTCTTATGCCATTGAGACAGTATCTTGGGAGATATTGACTCGTGTAAACTGCTTATTACTTTGTAACTTTCTCACGTCTCATAATTTTAATATATAATTATTTAATTAAGATATGATAATATAAAAGTATATTAAAGATAGATATGCAAATTTTAATTACACAATAATGTAACTGAGCTGTTGTATTTTAAACTATTTTATTTATCAAAAGAAGGGACAATATATATATATATATATATATATATATATATATATATATATATATATATATATATATATATATATATATATATATATATAAAAAAAAATATATAAAAGAGATTTCCCTAAATAAAATATATATTAAGATTTTAGTTAGTAAAAGAAACATTAAGATTTACCCCCTTCCCTTTTCTGCTATTTAAAATAAATCAATCCCACCTTCACTGATTTTACAATAACAGGAATATATAAGTACTGTATTTGATATTTTAAGAGTATGTAAAAATAAAACTAGCAGTTATAGAAAACAACTAATTGGTCACCTTTTCAGAATTAAATAATAAAATTTATAAAATAAATAAGGTTTCAAAGCGTTAATTAGCTTTAGCTCTGGATTCACCCTGGGTAGAAAATCTAGAGTTAAACAAATATATTTTTTTATACTAAAACATAAATAAAATGTTGGCTCATAAAGCAATCTGGCGAGTGTATTAATTAATAATGCTTTATGTTTTAAGGGAATGTTAATTATCTTAATTCATGAAGGTTTACTTAAAAGAAGAGAAGATTTTAGAAATTCAACTTGTCAGATTGCTTGAGACTGGCATGATAATAATAAACACACACACACACACACACACACATATATATATATATATATATATATTGGCATAATAATAATAAAAACACATATATATATAAATGACTGCACCAGAGTTAAAGAAAGTTAGAGCATATGAGAGAGAATTAAATTTATAAAAATCATTTGAGGGCAATTACATATTAGAAAAGTTACAATATTAAATTATACATTAGGAGAAATTGATAGTAGAGTTTGAGATTAGTTAGACTAGTTTTACTTGTGGCTTGTAAATTTACCTTGTACTATTTTAAAGTATACTCTATGCTTACATTTCAACACAGCTTGGATTCAGTTAACTGCACAGTTCTTTCAATAGTAGCTAATCTGTTCTTGATTTAAAATCTGGACATTTTATACTCTGGCCAGGTATTTCTGGAATGCTTTTAATTATTTAGTTTTAGCCTTAAAATCTAATCTCTGATCTAACAGAAATTTTACATTTCTTTGTTCATTGTTTTTGAAAGATGCAATGTTAGATAACATCCAAAAATAAATTCAAATCTATTTCCAGATTAGAAATAGATTTGACAAAAATGTTTATATCAAAAGAAAATCTTTCATCTTAATCCCCATTTTATTTTAAGTAAAAACTTTAATTAAAAATACCTTCCCCAGATTAAAACAACAGTGTTTTCAACCCTTTAATTATTTGTAGACAATTCGGTTGCATCTTCCATCTTGGATTTTATAAAATATACATTTTAATAGGAAAAAAAAGTACTTTAAAAAGAAAGAGTTTAAAAATGACGCATAATAAAATATTTACAAAAAAATCAACATTTTGTTAGTATTTTGCTTTTATATATATATATATATATATATTTGAGCTGCACCTATGTACATTAATAAAAAAGAACTAATAATTAATAAAAGAATTAATAATAATTTTAAAAAAGGTTATTGAAATGTTAAAATTTTATAACTTAGGTGCTCATCTCAAATATATATATATATATATATGACAAAAGGAGTGGGATGAGATATAGGGTTTGAACACAGGTTAGTAGATGAAACTATGAAGCTCAGTCTTAAGCTAAGATTGACTGCTTCACGACCTCTCGACTACCAATGCATTTTTGAGTGTTGTTCTTGACTATTAAACTAAATTAGCTAGAAAGAGAGAAAAAAATGTATTATGTTTTATCCATAAAACTTTATCATAAAAAAAAAATCACATTTTTATATTTGAAAATAAAGTAAATATCCGGGTTAATTATATTAACAATTAATTAAAGTGAAAGGCAGAAACCTTTAAGTGTTATGATTGTTTAATTGTTATATTAACAATTAATATAACACAAATTCCCCCCATCCCTTTTCGTTTTATTGAAATTTAATAGATTATACTCTTATAACTTATTAAATTTGTAATAAACTTACATAAAATTTTATATACTTAATAAACTTATTTATATCTTAAATTTCTCTGTACTAAATCTTGAATATTTATTTATTTCTTGAATAATGATAACTAATATTAGAAAAATTTTATTTTAATTTTCCGCAAGGTTATCATTATCATAGGATACCTTCTTTCTTAGGTCACCCGGTTTGATGTTCCACTAACAAATTCATCAATGTGTTTGATTCTCAATTTTCTTTCAGATAGTCAGTGCATGGCAAACAGGTAGCTTATAATTTCTACCTTAACATTATAAATTCATTCATTTAAGCCTTGTGAGATTCCTAGTCAGAACACTTCTAATGTCTCTTATCAAATGTCCTATATGCCATGCAAATTTTAATGAGATATTCTATAATGTTAGTTTAAAAGTACTGGCTCAACATGACATCCATGACATCTACAATTAGTGATAATAGTTCTCCAATTCTCTAACAATTACAGTCAAATAAAACTGTCTCACAGCTATTAAAATATTTTGTCTTCCTGTGATAGACTAACTGCTTATTGACTAACTCTGAAGCTAACTTTCTCACATGCTCAAGTCAATGATGATTATATATATATATATATATATATATATATATATATATCATCATTGACTTGATATATATATATATATATATATATATAAAAAAATTCAAAATAATAATATACACTTTTAAGTATAGTTGCATTATAAAATTTTTAATACATAACATTAAAATTTTCAGTTCTCATCTGATCCTTCATGTCAGCCGCAGAATGGTGCTATTTCTAACCAAAAACTCATTAATATAATATTCCTGGGCTAGTGATTCTCTATTAATATTGACTTATTTTTTTGTTTACAAAGTTTACTTTCTTTTATTTCTGAATTATTTTTCCCAAATAATATTTTTTGACAATGGGATAATAATAGTTGTTTTTTTAATTTTTATTGACAAGAGGGTCTTTTTTGGTGTGTGTTCAAATAGTAATTTGTGTTTTTTTTAAATAGTATTACTGTTTTTGTAAAATTGGATTGCCAAAATTCAAGAGAGAACAGGTTTTTTTGATAGATCTAAATAATAATTTACGTTACTTTGATAGGTTTTCATTTGATTGCCAACAACAATTAGTGAGAGGGGTGTTTTTGTGTATGATTAAATAATAATTTACGTTACTTTTATAGGTTTACATTTGATTGCTGACAACAGTTATTGGGAGAAGTGTTTTTTTTTTTGTGTGCGTGTGTGTGTATGTTTAAATAAAAATTTAAGTTACTTTTATTGGTTTACATTTGATTGACAACTAATTTGACTTTCTTTCATTTGTAAATTATGGTTTTGGTTCTACAAATAAATTTTTTTGACAATGGGACAATAATAGTTGTTGTTTGTTTAATTTTTATTGACAAGAGGTTGTTTTTTGGTGTATGTTCAAATAGTAATTTGGGTTACATTTAAATAATAAGTTATGGTCTTACTTTTATTGGTTTACATTTGATTGACACTAATTATTGGGAGGGGTGTTTTTTTGTGTATAATTGTCAACAACAATTATAGGGAGAAGGGGTGTAACTGTTTAAAGAATAGTTTACATTACTTTTAGTGGTGGTGTACATTTGATTACTGACAATAATTAGTGAGAGGGGTGGGTGTTTTTGGGTGATGATTAAATACTAATTTACATTCCTTTTATTTTACATTTGATTGCCGACAACAATTATTGGGAGAAAGGGTTTTTTTTTGTGTGTATGTTTAAATAAAAATTGAAGTTACTTTTATTGGTTACATTTGATTGACAACCGATTTGACTTTTTTTTTTTTTTTTTCATTTATAAATTATTGTTTCGGTTTCCAAAAAACGTAATATTTTTGACAATGGGACAATAATAGTTGTTGTTTTTTTCATTTCTATAGTAATTTAGGTTAAGTTTAAAAAATAATTGGTTTACCTTACTTTCAGTGCTTTACATTTGATTGCCGAGAACAATTAGTGGGAGCGGTGTTTTTGTGTATGATTAAAGAATAATTTACATTACCTTTTATTTTTTACATTTGATTGCCGACAACGATTATTGGGAGAAAGGGTTTCCATTTTTTTTAATTTGTGTGTATGTTTAAATCAAAATTTAAGTTACTTTTATTGGTTACCATTTGATTGACAAACGATTTGACTTTCTTTTTTTCATTTATAAATTATTTCGGTTTCCCAAATAATATTTGGTTTGACAATGGGACAATAATAGTTGTTTTTTAATTTTTATTGACAAGAGTGAGTCCTTTTTGGTGTATGTTCAAATAGTAATTTGGGTTATATTTAATGATTAAAGAATAATTGAAGTTCCTTTTATTTGACCATTTGATTGCTGACGACAATAATTATTGGGAGAAGTGGGGTTTTTGGGGCTATGTTTAAATAAAAATTTTAGTTACTTCTTTTATTTTACATTTGATTGCTGACGGCAACAATTATTGGGAGAAGGGATGTATGTTTAAATAAAAATTAAAGTTACTTCTTTTATTTTTTACATTTGACAAAGGCCATTTGGAATCCCTCGAACAAGATGCCCTTTACGAAATGAACATTTTCATCAGCAACAATGAGACTTACAAATGAAAGTCAAAAAATGTTTTTGGACCTCAAATCTGCATATATTTGCCACACAATCCAATCTTTTCTTTCAGCAGCAGGATGGTTTTTTTTCTGCTGTAGAAATATGTTCCAGCACCAGCTTCTGTGTCTGGCAATTCCCATCTTTTCAAGTTTTCTGTGTTGAAATTAGCCATCTTCTTGGTTTTGGAAAATTTCTCACTAAAATGTGACTCAAAGCATGATCATTAAAAATTTTATGCTACCCTACCCTAATCGAGAATTTAGGAGGCTTACAGCTTTATGAGGAACAATCATGACACTGTTAAAATTGTTAAAAGGTAACAGTACATCAATTCGTCTTAAAAAAAAGCCCCAATAAAAATTTAAATAATTTTGACACAATCAACTTAACACATTCTTGTACGATATTGTTACATAAAATACATAACACAGCATTACAATGATGTGTGTAACACAAACAACTACGGCATTTTCCTCTGCTTTTAGCATCGGAAAAAGCCTACACCGTTAGCCGCTAAGCCAAGTTAACACTCTTTCTAGGTATTATCATAGAAAGAAGACTTAACTCCAAGTTAACACTCTACCTTTTAGCATAGAAAGACTTAACTCCGAGTTAACAAGATAACAAACAAAATTTCTTTATGACATATATATTTAACAATATGCAATTCTATAAAAAAAACTATTTTTTTATATATTGATTTTTTTTTACTTATAATTATATACCATATTTTCTTATTAAACTTATTATATTTTGGTATAGTTTCATTTATAGAATAAGTTAAAATAAATAAAATACCTAAATATTTACATTTGCTTGCTGTTATTGTCTCTTAAATTGACTTTTATACTACTAAAAATGATTTTAACAATAGCCAATAATTTCTCTTGTCTCAGGCTAAAGTTTAAATAAATAAGGTAAATTAATGTGCAAGCTACTAAAGTGAAATTTATGTTTATATATATATATATATATATATATATATATATATATATATATATATGGCTGCATTTTCTGATGAAAACCAGTTCTCTAGTTGAGTTATTAAAGGAACCCGGCAGATAAGTAATTGTGTTTTTTTATATTTTTATTTATATATTTCCTTTAGTTAGTTTATATTTCTTATTGGTTTCATTTATATACAAGTGCACATTTATGTTTTTATTTTAACACATTTTAAAACCTAATATTAAAACATTAATGTCCTTAATTTTCTTTATTTTACTACCCTAGCTCATTTAAATAATTAAACTATTTGCATGCTTTTTTTCTGTACACAAATATTGTGATTTCATTCCAAATAGTAGCAGTATATAAGCAGCCCTGCATGAACCGATTATATTGATTGCCTCCAAACATAACCCACATTTGAAGGGGTTCAACACTTGACAAAGATTATATAATTAAAATTGTAATAAAAAATATATAACTTGTTTATTTCAAAAAATACAATCGGAGCTATATATATATTCAGATACTTTTTTTTTACATTATTATCAGTTATCTATATCACAACATGAAATTGATTAATTGCATAGCTGCTTCTGCCAACTTCTTTGCTGCACACAAAGAATAAAAATATACCATATGTTGTTTTTTAAAAAAAAAATGTTGTCCAGATAAATAGTTACCATTTAGTTCAGTAAATAGTGAATTAAATTATTTATCTTTATGTAAATTATTTCTACAGCAAGGTAACTAATTTAATTTAAAAATAGTTTAATTATTTATATGATGAATAAGCCGTTAAAGTTATCTACATTAACTTATTGTATATATATTTACATGAAATATATTTTAAAACAAACCTATAAAGCTTTAAAGTGCTAAAATTATCTTGTTGCCAATTTTTAATACTTTTTTATTAATAGAAAATTACAAAAATATTTTGGTTTTGGTGCAAATTTAAAAAGTTTAAATCAACATAACAATATTTATTTTCAATTATTATCTGCATTTGCAAAGAAATCTAATATTCTGACTAGACATCACTTCAAAAAGAGAAAGAGCCAAATTTGTAGTATCACAAGAAAATTAAGACAAATAAGAAAAAAAATATAACTAAAAAGCAAAAAGGGCTTTGCACATTTTTTTAAGAATTCACAATGATGACACAAAATCGCAAGAGACCATTCAAAAAGAGGAAAATATTCATATAAATGAAAATGTTTTCAGAAAAGATGTTCAGAATACTAAGGTGGATATAGATAATAATCATAAATAAACACATTTACAAAAAAAGTATTGGAAATAATTTTGCCCGGGTATGCAGGATAATAAAGAAATAATTAATAAATTACTAAATAAAATAGATGATTCTGCTACTTAATCAGAGAGAATGATTGAGCGAATAATATATTATTTAGAATAAAAAGAGCACCAAAATTTTTTGTGATGAATTTCTCCTCTAAAATAATAAATTTCATTTTTCAAAAGTTCATCTTAAAAAAACCTTTCAAATGACAAAATCACATATTTTGGATAATATTATATTTTGTAAAAAGATTAAATACTTTGTTTTTATTGTTAACTTTGTCTAACAATATTTTTGTTGTGTTCACATCAAAGAGAGTCGCTGAATATAAAAAGTCAAAGCATCATTTGGTTCCAGGGATAAAATTTACAGAACTACAAAAGACACATTCATCTGTGGAAAATATAGAAAAGATACAATAGAAATTAAGTATATTAAATTTAAGCGTAAACAGATAATATTATAATAATGTGAAAGCTAAACACCTTCAAACAGATACTCTTTAAAAATGCTTACATGACAGCCAATCAGATGGAATAATGCCATTATTCCATCTGATTGGCTGTCACGTAAGCATTTTTAAAGCGTATCTGTTTGAAGGTGTTTAGCTTTCACGTTATTATAATAGAAATTAAGACAAGTTTTTGAAATATCATCAAATTTCTTCACCAAATCATCATATGATCACAATTTCCTATGCTATTACTAATAAATTTCTTGAGCATAATTTGGCATTTTGAAGATCTGTTGAAAACATAGGTGATGGGCATGATGGAAACTTTTTACCAATTATTAAATTGCTTAGGAAATTTGAATAATTCAAGACTATCTGGTCTTATTTTTTAGACCATACAAGTTGCCTGATGGTACCTTACACTCTTTAATATACATAAATATAATGATACCTGGCTGACCTTTCTTTATTGTCCGATTTATGGTATTACAAAAAAAAAAATCTACATTAATTATTGTCCCATTTCTTTATTGTCTGGTATTATATTTGTATATAAAAAATAAGTCTACATTAATTTATTTAATTATTTTTCATTGGAAATGAACAAGTTCTTTTTTGTTTTTGTTTTTAAACACACCTTTTATTTTAATAATGTTACCTTGCGGACTTTTTTGTCTTTATTGTCCAAGTTCAGGTATTATTTTGAGGTTAATTAAAAAATACATATATCAATTAATTGCTGTATTTCTTTTGGATCAAAAACAAAATATAAATTAATTTATCTCATTATTTATTATTGGAAATGAACAAGTTCTTTTTTGATTTGCTTTTAAAAACAGTTATTGTTTTAATAACCTAACCATGCCAAACTTTTTTTTATTGTGCGATTTCAGGGTCAGGAAGGGAAAATATGTCAGTGTGTAGTGATCGAATGTGTGTGTGTGTGGGGGGGCAATACTTTTGCTGATCCAAAGGATTGTCCAAAAGATGCAGTAGAAATGCAACCTCAGCCATTTGATTTGTCTCATATGCTGAGTTTTCACGTGAGTTCTCTGCAATGGTGTGTGTCCCTACTCTTTTTCAATTGTTAAAAGCTTAAAGTTGTGTATGAAAGCATGGCAATGGGTTTAAAATTATGACTATGTAATATTACATCAGCTAGGGTGTAAGATCAGTACTTGAAATATACATGTCAAGAATTATGGCCAGTTGATTTCTAGACACCCTCACATGATATTGTAGCAATCTGTGAAGGGTGCGCATTTGCAGAGTTTCGTGAAGCACATCAGCAGGCCAGACGATTGGTGTGCAATAACATCTAGGCCTGATAATGCTTAATGTGAATAGAATTATTCTAGAGGCTGTAAGTTAAACAGCATTTTAAAGTGTTTTGGCACATAAAATGCACCATCAGGTGGCTTGTATGGTCTAAAAATAAGTACTGACTACCTTCAATAAATCACCAATAAACAAAGTAGAAAACATTATTTAGGCAAAATAATTCAAAATGAATTACTGAATTTAATGAAAAGTAAAACCCAGAACCAGATTTTAAATTGAATAAAATGAGGAAAGTATTTTGTTATAATTTTTGACTATAATCCAGATATCAGCCATCAATACAAATGTCCCTTGCACTCAGAGATGTCTGATGGTACATCACATGGTTCAATCTTTGATGTTTATGAATAGCTTATTAAATTTATAAATATAGAAAGCAGTTTTGGAGAAAATTTAGATGTGCTAAAGGAATAAATTAATTCTTTAGAATTAAATATTAATTATATTAAGGTACAAGTGTAGAATAAAACTTCAAATTTGAAGAGAAAAATTTCTGGAGTTATAGACAAAATAAAAACTCTAAAAATTATTTTTTCATTAGAATATTATGGAATGCTTTCTAAAATGTTTTCATTTCTAGCCAAAAATGGTGGAGCTATAATTTTTTCTAATTCCTTCATTGTTTTTTGAATATATTTAATCATAGCTCTGGAGAAAGGAATTTTTCTAGATTAAAATTAATAAAAAATCTTTAAGGTCAAATATGATACAAGACAAGTTAAACAGTTTAATGATCTTATCTACTGAATATCAATAAGCAAGATAATTATATTTTAATTCAATTTTAGAAGACTTCTCTGAGCAAAAGGCTAAAAAATGTTCATACTATTCAATTACTAATTTTTTTATATTTAAAAATGCCTATTTATTTATAGAAGTTAGACTTCATTTTGAAGGACAACACAAGATATTTCCAATTGGGCCCCGTCACTAACTGAATCCGGTCATCATTTCAAGCTAAGTAGCAATTAAAATGTAAAAGACAGACAGACAGAAAGAAAGAGAGGGTGTGGGGAAGAAGTAGAGAGAAAAAACAAAACAAAACAATATTACATAATCGATTTTTCGGTCACAAAAACGAACTCATCTGAACTTTTCCTAATCATACCCATTATAAAAAGTTTATAAATGATTGGAAAATTCCATTATTTGTTTAATTTATTATAACAACTTCAGTTGAATAATAGTTTTGTATATAAAATTATGCAATATATTATAGATGGATGAATGTTTACTATCAAAATTTATAATTGTTTGTAAATAAATAATATTTTTATATTTGCTGAAGCAAAAAGACATAAATAGTTCATTATAACGATCTATTGATAATCTAGTTTTCTGTTAATAGTTAGACATTAATGATTTTTTTTCGGTTTTATTCTGCAATTAAAAACAATTAGACATCAATTCACTTGAATGTGTGTGCGTGTGACTGTAAAGCTCTAAAAAATTGAAATAAGATTAATTGCAGTACGCAATGGTAAGATGGTAGACATATTTTATGCGATTATAGAAAAGCAGTTAACTTTATGAAACTATTCACATCGACTGGATATGTATAAAAAGTATGATATCTGAGTAAGAAAAACGAACCAATAAATACATCAAAATATTTATTTATCCTAACTTAGTAATATTTCTAGTTCATGAGTGCTATTTAAATCAGAGCGTTTAATTAATGTATGCCCTTGCTACATCTCCCTATCTCATTACATTAACCCATTGATGAGCACTCTGGAAATATAAATCATAAGACAAAATCTCAATTTGTTATTTTAGTAACGAAGAACAAGCATACAATGAATATAATATCTTAACCCGGGAATAGATGATATTCATGGATTATGATCAGATAATTAAGTTAATGGACGAATGTAAATTAGGATACCAAATAATTAAAAACAATGTAACTTTATTATAAAAGTATGTATAAATGAATAATAATGAAAATATGCTTAACAAAAAATTAAACGATAACAACAAAATAATTATCTAAATACATAAATATCTGATACAGATAACCTTTACACTTTTTTTATGAGCTTTTAAAAAAAATGCATATGTTGAACTTTATTTAAAGCGAGTTGAGGAAAAATTTGTATGCCAACATGTGAGTTCAAGCATATAAAAGACAGTAAATTATTAGTTGTAAGACAATGACACATCTTTGAATCGTAATGTTGAATGAAGATTTTAAATTAACTGTCTCCTAAAGATTATTTAAAGTAATTGCACTTCTAAAGAAAAAAAAAACAACAAAACATTTTTAACTTGTTTTTTGCATTATACAAAGAAAACATCAACATATTTATTTATAGGTTTATTATAGCTAACACATACCACTGATAGTATATATGTCAGTTTTATCACTACAATGGTGTTTTGCAATGCATTTGGTGATGAGATATGTTTTTGCATTATAAATTAAACATAATAAATAGAATAATAAAAACATTTTGTAAGTTAATACTTTCTTTATACTTTTGATCTTTTTTTTACTTTTTAAATAAAATAATTAATAATTATTTGTTTTTCTTTTTATTATGAGGTACTAAATTTATTGTTTGTAGTATTTGTGCTTCAATAAATAAATGTGTGACTTGTTATCTTTGTGTGTGTTTGCATTCATTCAACATGTATACATGCATCCTCACTCATCTAAATTAATTCCTGCCATTCATAGTTGCGATAAAACTGAGTTTTACTATTTTCAAAATATACATTTGTAACAAGATCTAGTGCTTATCATACCAGAAATAAATAATTGAGTAACCTTGCTGATATTTTGTTTTCTGTTATTTGTTTTTTAAATGCTTTTATGTAACTTAAAAACTCTATTTATTGTTTGTTTAAAGTAAATTTTGTAATCAAATTTTAACGTTTTTCAATCAAATGGATTTCCTTCAAATTTTGAACATAGATTAGAAACTGATAAGAATGCAATATGATTAATGAAATCTTTCAGGGTGATTTTATTGGTTTTATTTTAGCATGTTTGTGGACTGATTTTCAGATGTGTTGATATTGCTTCTTCAGTTTTTTATGTGCATAAGAGGGTGATACATACATACCTACATACACACACATATATATATATTGAAAAGACTAAAAAAAAAAAAACATTTATGATAAATTCAAATGGAAATAGAAATGTTAATTTCTTTTGATTGTAAATGTTTTTTTTTTTTACGTGAATGCTTTATTTAGAAAGAAAATAATATTAGAATCGATTTTTAAAGTACAATTTTCTTACAAATATTTCTTCTAATTAAAACTGGAATATTTACAAAAAGATTCTTTATATATTATAATTCTCAATGGCATGCCACATGAACTTGAATTTATAGCTATCATAATGGAAGCTCAAATATACTTTGTTGTAGTCTTGCAATGATGATGCCATAACCATATAGCCACGAAAACTTAACCCGACTGTCATTTAATATTAAATCTGATGTGACTATCACGTACACTGATAAAATATGATTATCATTATAATTTTATAATCAATTTAAATTAATTTATGTCTCAGGTTTGAAGTATATTACTGTCCATCATTGTATACAATACAATATTAATTATTCTTTTGAAATTATTTAGATACAAACTATAAATAAATAATTTAAACTATAATTTGATGAAATTCTTCTATTTTAATCACTCTATAATTCACAAATTTACAGGTCAAGTTATTTAAAAAAAGAATAAATCTTAGCACAATCAATTTATCTTTATTATTTATAATTCTTTTTTATAAATATCTCTAATAACACACACATATATATATATTGTAGCGTGATGTACCGTTTTCCATAAATATCTTACGCATATATGTAATCTTGTAAGATTGCGTGTATGTATATATAACGATACACTACACTTATATGCGTAATTGTTTAAAAGAAAATTCGAAAATTATTCCATTTTATCGCCCAGCATATTTATGAGCATCAATTTATGACCTCAAGTGCCAATCCTATATTTCTATAAGAATTATGCTGGGAGAGAACTGGAATACCAATATGAAAATGTCCTGGACTAGCTCTGCTCAGGGCGGGTGATTGACAAATCAACGGAAATCTATGAGGAAGAAAGTTACTATACTTTGATATGCTTGATATACTATTCTAAATTCTTTCTACTTTTATAAAAACTAGACCTAAATAAAACAATACCAATAAACATACATTTCATTTTTAAATTTTGTACATTTTTATTTTACCATGATTAAATATGATGTGCTCTTTATTTTGCGAAAAACGCATGCATACATACACAGCTTAGATATTTATAAAATCATATGAATAAAACATATATCAGTTCATACTAGTAAGAAAAATCATTTCTTTTCTTTGATTCTTTCTTTTTTTTAAAAAAGTTTATGTATATTGTTCATGATAATGAAGTTTGTAAAGAAAGTTTGTGAGAAATTATAAGAAACAGACGCTATCTGGAACACTAATTACATATTGTTGAATGGGTATGTACCTACATTTCTTTTCTTCCCTGGGGAAAACAATGGATTATTAGAAGTGAAAAATTTCATTCGTTTTGAGTCCTTTTTATAGCACTTATGTACTGGCAATTAAATTTGATTATTTATTCCGGCTGTCCTATATTCTTGCTTGTTGATTCCATTCCTTAGTTTCTTTATTTAGACTTCGAATCAATTAGTTTCTATCTTCGTCTGTTACTTTTCCTGCAGCCACCTTCGGACCTTCATGGGGTGAGATTGCACTGCCTGGGCATGCTTACGCTTTCTTAGGCTAGCTTGCCACCATTTTACCCTCCATTTCTCTCCACAAAATTTCTCTCGCAGCACTCTCTACAAAAATCAGCAATAGAATGAATTCATTTTAGCAAGTTCTCCCGCTCAAAAATCCTGATTCTTTTTGAACAAAAACTTTTCGCACCTCCAAATCTAATTTTGTTCTTCTTTTGTTTTCATTGACATTCTTTTGAATCTAAACTTTAAGCTCACTAATCAAATTCCTTAGATATCGATGAAGTTATTTTTGATATTTTTTTCATTTAATTTTTCCAAAATGAAATTGAAAAGTTTCCATCTTGAAAAATAAAGTATATTTCCATAACTGCATTTATACTTTTTTTTAATTATTATTATTCTATCTAACAAATATATACATGCATTCTCAAAAAACAAACAAACAAGCACACATACCCCCCCTTCTTCTGTTTACTTTAACCTTTTTTAAAATCCCTATTTAAAATTATAAATCTATATACAACAACGAAAATATAAATAATAAAAAAATTAATTAATTGGGCTATATACTGACGCATCCAGGAAATTTTACTTTTTGAAACAGGGATCGAACTCAGCCTTGTTTCAATATATATATTATAAAATACCTTAATCTCAAAGTTTCTTCACAAATTTATTCATTTCAAGGACATGTGATAAAGAATGTGATGCTATAAGTAAAAAAGAAACTTTATTAGCACTCATAGATCACATTAAGTTTTTTTATAATTAAAATAAAAATAACATAATCAAAATTGCCTTAAATATTGAGGCAATTCTGACATCATACTGCACAACCTTTAATTCCATGATTTTTATATACTATGTGCTCTTATAACTCAAATATTATACTTTTGTGATTTGAATTTTTTGATTATGCAGATGATGATAATGAGGAAAAAGTCATAAATTAAGAATATATCAAATATAATAAGTATATACTTTACATGTTAATGTAATTAAAACAAAATAATTATAACAATATTTGAGTAATTAATTCAAATTCATAAAAGAAAATATTTATTACTTATAAATAAACAAAGTTCACTTTTGTATTTATAATCTAGATATAAGAATGTTTTATCAGTGTATTTGACAATGTTGCCACCAACAGAACGACCTTAAATTTGGGGAGGAATGTAGAATTCTTCATGCCTTTACAAAACATATTATTTAAGTTTAGACGAAGAATGTTTTATTATAGTCTTTACACTTCAAATATTTATGTTATCCACATTAAAACTATTATCATTTTCAAAATTCTCTGATGTGTTCCATAGCAAATAAAGAGAGAGATCATAAAACACATTCTGTCAACGTTTTATTTCTAACACCAATAAATGAGATAGGCAAAATGATACGTTAATTAAAGTACAATATCATCTACAAATGTAAGTATATTATTAATATCATATCACTAATCTCTAAAAACTTGACAAGAATAAATTATCATAAAAATTGTCCAACACAATATTTATCTCATCTATGACGTAATATAGTCTAAAGGCATAATTCAAAATAACATATAAAAATAGTTTCAAATACCTATTATTTGTCCTATAATAATACTATAAACCCAATATGAAAGATCGATAAAACATATTGTAATCATAATGAAATAAGTAGACATAAGAATTAACAATTAACAATTTATATAAAAAATACACATCATCTTCAAACCTATATCCATTCATCCACATCAAAGCAATTCCATACCAAATGTTCCATATTAATTAATTTTAAAAATTCCAAAACCAATAAAAAAAAAAATAAAAATAAATCCCAAAATAAAATTTTAAAAAAAAAAACCTACAAAAAAAATCCTTATTTTTTATATTTATTTTTTCTTTCAATAAAAAATATTTTTTAACCTCAATAATTTTTTATAAAAAAAACCCCATTACCCTCCAATTCAAAAAATAATTTCTCAATAATCCACAATACATTATGAAAAAAAAACCTTATATTTTTAAAATAAAAAAAAAAAAAAAAATTTTTTAAAATAAAAGGAAAAAAAAATTAACACCAAACCAACCCAAAAAAAAAAGGAGTTTAATAAAACATTTTTTTTTTTACACCATAAAGCAAATAACATTTTTCATCGCATGAGGGAACACTTCAGCGAATATATTTTATTTTAAAGCCAACGCAAAATAAAATATTAATCTTTCACATTATTCATGAAAACAAAACACAATTTCTTGAAATGCATAAAAATATGTCATTTTCAATTATATAAACATTGAAAGAAAACATTTTTTATGAACTGGTATAATATATCCCAACATAGGATAGAAGTATGGATTATAAAAGTATATCGTTGTCAAAATAGTTTATTCTAAAGATAAGATAAATATATTTTAGATATCCATAAGCAGAAGAGCTTGTAGCTACTTTAACTATCTTCTCCTAAATATTACTTCAGTCAGAATATAGTTCAAAAAATTTTTTTTCTTTTTTTTATTACCAAAATTTAACACAAAGAAAAATATAAGAGCTATTAATATCATGGCTGCAGTTTACTATAAAATTTATAGTTACTTTTAGAATAAGAACTTGAGTTATTTCTGGAATCAAACACTATTATTATATCCATAATATCAGCACTATAATTTTCATTTAAATAAAGCCTTCACCACAATCATCAACCATTATCAATCCATTGCATGATGAAGGTCTTTCCAAGTTAAGTACATCTTCTCCGATCTTTAGATTCTCTTCTCCACATCACCCCATGCCCACTTTCTTTTTTCATCCATCCATCTCACATGGGGTCTCTTTCTGGGTCTTTTGCAATATCTTGGAATCCAGTTTAAGATTTCAATTGTCCATCTATTATCATCTTTTCTAGCTTTATATCTAGTTCAACTTCACTTCAGTCTTTTAATTTTTTCAATGAGGTCAGTGACACCTGTTTGTTCTCTTACCAATATATTGCGTTTTCGATCTCTTCTTGTAAATGCCAACATGCATCTCTCCATAGTTCTTTGAGTGGTCTGAAGTATCTGTATTGCTCTTCTATTAAGTGTCCAAGTCTCAGATACGTAAGTAAAAACTGGTAAACACATTTATTAAAAACCCCTTTCAAACACACAGGCATATTTCCCTTAAGTATCAAGTTATTTCTACCAAAAGCACTCCAACCAAGTTTAATTCTATGACTAATTTTATTCATTATGTTTCCATCTGTATTAATAATCTGTCCAAGATATTTGTAACTGTTAATTTTTTTAACTCATCATAATCAATCTTTATTTTCATATTTTGAGAAAATCCATTAAACATTACTTTAGTATTTTTAACGTTTATCTTTAGACCTACTTACATCTGATAACTCCTGCAACATTTCCTGCAGCCCTAAATCATTATTTTCAAAAAAGAAAACAAATACATCATCTGCAAAATATAAATGACTTAAATAATCTCCATTTACTTTTACTCCTTTAGCTTCCTCTTTTAATCCACAAAATACTTTTTGCAGCACTGCTGTAAAAAGTTTTGGAGATATAGAGTCACCCTGTCCTGTCTTACACATTCTCAATGTTGACTTTCCTATTATCATTATGTAATCTAATTGTTGCTGTTGCATTTTTATAAATATTCTTTAAAATATGACAATATCCTGGATCTATACCTTGATGATCCAATGCTTTAATCACTGAAGAAATGTTTATAGAATCAAATGCTTTTTCATAATCTACAAATCCAAAGCATGATGGCGACTCACATTCATTTGTACTTTCTATAAGTCCACTCAATACCTGGATATGATCTACAGTACTAAAACCACTTTTAAATCCAACTTGTTCTCTTGGTTGGTGGAAATCCAATGTTTTCTATAGATGAATTGTAATTATCTTGGTAAAAATTTTGTATAAAACTGATAGAAGTCTGATAGGTCTGTAATTTTTAATATCTTATTTATCACCTTTTAAAATATTAATATTAATACTGCATTCTTCCAACCATCTGGTACATCTTTATTATTTAGACATTTGGTATATATCTTTGCTAAAAATTTTTTATTTCTTCACCTGCTTCTTTTAATATATCAATTATAATTCCATCATTACCTGGAGCCTCTCCTTTCTTCATATATTCAATTGCATGTCTCACTTCTTCATTTCAAATTTTGGGCAATTTGGAAGATGTAATAGATATATGAGGTACTTGTTCTTTATTACAATATAATAAAATATTAATCTTTCACATTATTCTTGAAAACAAAACACAATTTCTTGAAATGCATAAAAAGATGTCATTCTCAATATTTAAATAAAACATTTTTTTATGAACTGGTATAATATATCCCATCATCAGATAGAAGTATGGATTATAAAAATATAATAAAACCTTAGAACACAATAAACTGATAGTTAATAATAGTTCAAAATAATATAAATTTACATTCATGATATTGATATGATATTAGCAAATCAATGTTACAAGTTCTGTGTTTCCTGCCTGCACTAAAACTAGTTTCTAGAGTTTTAAAATTGTGTATATTTGATGGACACATTGTAGTCAAATGAATAGGCCATATTGTAGAAGATCCGAACAGATGATTCTCTAGCCTTTAATAATAGATTAATAAGCTAGTCAGTTACTTAGTTAATTAATTCCTAATATGTGGTAAACTATTTTTATATATAAATCACATGATCTTAATGAAATCAATAATTGATAGATTTAGGATGTTATTAATTGATAATTAATATGACCTGAATTAATTGTCAAGGCATATCTTCTAATAATATAATTTTTTTTAAAACTGTCTGGATTTATTAATAAATTAAAATATTACAATAGTGATAAATTAATTAAACATTTAAAAAAGTTCTCAACATTTATATATAATATTTTAGATAATAATACATTTTTAAACAATAATATTACAGTTTAGATGGTATTAAATATTAATTTCTTTAACTAATGAACTTTAATTGTAATCAGTTTCTTTGAAATGTTTTTCTAAGTCAAAATAACTATTATACATACATGCACACACTTGCAAAATTTAAAATGTTAATTAGAAATGTCTAACCAAATTGTGACTAATTATTTGTATTATAAAATAGTATAGAAATATGAAAATTATTTAAAATGTTTGGTTTAATATAATTTATTTACTTTACATTTTTTAATTAACTACATCTGGTGTGTAATTGTACTTTAAACTAAGAGTGAATTATACATTAAGTGGAATGCAAAATCTATAGATTTAAGACAAATAAAATTACAAAATTAACTTAACTGATAATTTTAAAATTAATTAAGATTCTTTTTATTTAGGCCTATCCAAAAAATAGCTGATAACAGCAGTTCTGTAGCTAAATTTTAACTTTCGGTTATCATCTGATCCTTCGTGTCAGCCGCCAGAGGCGCGATTTCTAACTGAAAAACACATTAATATATAGTTCCTGGGATAGCGATTCTCTATTAATATTGACTTTTTTTTTGGTTTGTTTACAAAGTTTACTTTTTTTCGTTTCTGAATTATTTTTCCAAAATAATATTTTTGACGATGGGATAATAATAGTTTTTTTTTTTTTACCAAAGGGTCTTTTTTGGTGTGTGTTCAAATAGTAATTTGTATTTTTTAAAAAAAAAAATAATATTACTGTTTTTGTAAAATTGGATTGACAAAATTCAAGAGAGTACAGGGTTTTATGATGGATCTTTAAATAATAATTTACGTTACTATGATAGGTTTACATTTGATTGCCGAAAACAATTATTGGGAGAAGTGTTGCTTTTTTTTTTTCGCGCACGTGTGTTTATGTTTAAATAAAATTTAAAACCTTTACTTTTATCAGTGGACTTCCTTTCATTTATAAATTATGGTTTTGATTCTACAAATAAATATTTTTGACAATGGGATGATAATAGTTGTTGTTTGTTTAATTTTTATTGACAAGAGCGGGTGTTTTTTTGGTGTAGATTCAAATAGTAATTTGGGTTACGTTTAAATAATAAGTTTCGGTCTTACTTTGATCGTTTTACATTTGATTCCCGACACTAATTACTGGGAAGAGTGTTTTTTTGTGTGTACGATTGTAGACAACAATTCTTGGGAGAAGGGGTGTAACCGTTTAAAGAATAGTAGTTTACGTTACTTTTAGTAGTGGTGTACATTTGATTGCTGACAATAATTAGTGAGAGGGGTGGGTGTTTTTTGGTGATTGGCGACAACAATTATTGGGAGAAAGAGTTTTGCGTTTTGTTTTTGTTCGTGTGTATGTTTAAATCAAAATTTAAGTTACTTTTATCGGTTACCATTTGATTGAAAACCGATTTGACTTTCTTTTTTTTTTTTTTCGTTTATAAATTATTTGGGTTTTCCTAAATAATATCTATTTGACAATGGGACAATAATAGTCTAGGTTTCTTTAATTTTGATTGACAAGAGCGAGTCTTTTTCGGTGTACGTTCGAATAGTAATTTGGGTTATGTTTAACTAATAATTTACTATCTTACTTTGATTGGTTTACATTTGATTGGCCAGGACAATTAGTGGGAGGGTTTTTTTGTTTTTTTCTATATGATTAAAGAATAATTGACGTTCCTTTTATTTGACCGTTTGATTGCCGACGACAACAATTATTGGGAGAAGAGGGGTTTTTGGGGCTATGTTTAAATAAAAATTTTAGTTACTTCTTTTATTTTACATTTGATTGCCGACGCCAACAATTATTGAGAGAAGAAGGGATGTACATTTAAATAAAAATTGAAGTTACTTCTTTTATTTTTGACATTTGACGAAGGTCATTTAGAATCCCTCAAACAAGCTTGCCTTTACAAAGTGAACCTTTCCGTCGGCAGATGTTTTCGGACCTCAAATCTTCATATATTTGCCGCACAATCCAATCTTTTCTTTCAGCAGCAGGATGTTTTTTTCTTTTTTTCTGCTGTAGAAATATTCCAACGCTGGCCCGTGTCTGGAAATTCCCATCTTTTAAAGTTTTCTGTTGTGGGAATTAGCCGTACTTTTTGTCTTGGAAAATTTCTCGCTAAAACGTGACTCAAAGCGTGATTTTTAAATTTTTACGCTATTCGACCCTAATCGAAAATTTAGGAAAAATACAAATTTATGAGGAACAATCATGATACTGTTAAAATTGATAAAATGTAACAGTACATCGATTGGTCTTAAAAAAAACAAGGCACCAATGAAAATTTAAATAATTTTGACACGATCAAAATAAACACCATAGTACGATATTGTTACATCAAATACCTAACGCAGCATTACGATATAGTGTGTGACACAAACAACTACGGCATTTTCCTCTGCTTTTAGCATCGGAAAAAGCCACACCGTTACCCGCTACGCCGAGTTAACACTCTTTCTAGATTTTATCGTAGAAAGGAGACTTAACTTCCGAGTTAATACTCTACCTTTTAGCGTAGAAAGTAGATTGAACTCCGAGTTAACAATCTTTCTAGGATTTCTTTTAGAAAGAATGCTTAAAGGCTTGGGTGCGGCCGTGGAAATGGCATATTTCTAGAAATTTAGCTAAAAATCGCACCTCTGGCGGCTGACACGAACGATCAGATGACAACCTAACTTTCTAACCCAATAATTGATTGGGATGAATTATTTTGTCTTTTGGCCAATTTTACCCCTGGTGAAAATTTTCATAAGTATTATATGTTTAAATGCATGTAAAACAGTATGTTTTATTATAATAAAATTTTTCCCAAAAAAGTATGAAAAAATGTGCAAAATTCAAAATTCCTGCTCTTATAATAGACATAAGTCCTGCTCTGACATGTTCAGCCATTGTCTGTTGACAAGGCTATAAAACATTTGGCATTTTATGACATTGAATTTTTCAATGACGCAAAAATGTGTTTATTTGTGAATTTATGGTTTTATATATTTTTAAAAATAATTTACACTATATTTATTAGATATCAAGAAATATAAATTATTTAATAACTTATTTTGACTTGAAATACTTGATTTTCAAAAATATGTTATATTAGCAGCTAACATAAATATGGCCTGAAGCAAAGTAGAAGACAATTTATGGTGTAAACAATCTACTTTATCTATGAGTAAAGAAAATATTTTAATTTTGCAATAAATATTCAAAACATTTAAAGCATAATTTGTTAGATATAAGAGTAATAAATAATTATATGTTTCAAATGTTTAAAAATAATAAAAATTAAAAAATATTTAGTTGTTTTTATAAAGTGAAAATAACCTTTCTAGAAACATGATGTATAACATCTTTGTTTTGATTAAGGTCTTATTTTTTAATATTTATGGAAACAAAATGTAAAAATTTAAAATTTCTTTCAAGAATAAACAAAAATATCTATCAAATAAACTCAAATTTGTTATTTTCTGATAAGTAATAAACATTTTATCATATATTTTACATTGATGTGTGAGACAAAGAAAACATCAGAAAATGCATTAGGCTGCATATTGCAAAAGTTAAATTAATCACTATGTTTGACCTATAAATAAATTTCTTGGAATAAAATATAAAAATTTCTGACAAATTTTATTTTTACTATAAGACATTATAAACATATACAATTATCTAAGCAAACCAAAATCCAGAAACAATTGTTTCATTTACAGTTGGGATTTTTATATTTAATCTGTGGATGCCCACATTTTTATTTTAAGTTAAATATAAAAACACTAATTGTGGTTAAAGAAAATAATTGTTCATTGTTTTTTTAATGTACAGTAAATATAAACATTTATTATATATATATATATATATATATATATATATATATATATATATATATATATATATATATATATATATATATATATATATATATATATATATATATATTATTAATCATTTTCTCTTCCAATATCTTATTATACTGTCACCAGCTCCAACACACATACATATATTAAATATTGAGTTTTCTTTTAGTTTATGCTTGTAATTCAAATCTGCTTATGCACAAAAAAGAAATGGTTTCTTTCTTCCTTATAATGTAAAGCTGGGAGTGCACTTTCAATGAAGTTCATCATAACTATTTTCTTATGCAGACAAACATTGTATATATATATATATATATATTGTACATATGTATATATATATATATATATATTGTACAGGTTCAAATATGAGATGTTTGAAACACCGGTCTCTTAGACAGAAAAGAATATACTCAGAAAGTATGTATGTCCAAACAATAGCTATAAAATATATAACTAGTGTTACATTTCCAGGACATAACTTCTTCTCAACAGTTGAATTCAACACCAAGTTCAAAGCACTTTTTTGTTTTGTGTAAACATGGGCACCAGGTATTTATTCAGAAGAATAAACAATGCACTTTGAACAATGGCCACTAACGCAATGCTTAAGTTATACCCATAGATCAGCTCAGTTACTTGTAATCACTAACAGATTATACATAATTAGTGGTGAAAAGAATTGATAAAGATTTGTAAAAAGATTGGTAAAAAGAATTGGTAAAAAGAATTGTAAGAGAGATTTGTAAAAAGAAATTGACTGACAAATAAAGTTTAAGTTGTAAAGACCATTTATTTTAATTAACATTTACTAATTTTAAACATTTTATAAATCTAATATAACACACACACATTTTAATTTAACACACTATAATATATCTTATGACAAAGCATAAATAATATTTGACATTTATAAGTCATATAGCATTCACAAACACTCACATAAATAGTTCATTTTATACATGCTTATAGAGTTCAAATTACTTGTCTCTGGAGGTTTACAAGTTAATGCAATGGCTATTATAGAAATAAGAATATGAAATATTATTACCTACGATTTTAAATGTGGACATAGAACTTCATTTTCTTTGGTTACTGCTTTAGGTGAGAATATTTCCAGCCATCTGGGATGTTTCCGTGAGGAGTTTCATTATTATTCACTTCTATTATTATTGGAGACAATTAGATATTGATGAAGATTTCCAAGCTGTTACGCAGACATTATTTAAGATCGGATATATTGACTATTTTCATCGGACTTCAGGCTGGAGAGACATATGCTTCCCATGGGTTTTAACACCGCATTTCTGACTGATACATAATAAACTGACCTCTGATACAACTAACTCAACTGATTGTTCTCACTGACTGTTCGATAAAATTTTACTATTTACACCTGTGAAGTGTTTTTTGTTTTTATATCTGCCGGCAATATCTGTTATCAAAATTCCATTGATAATCTCATGTTTTTGAAGATTGTTTAATTAGTAATAGCTATGCAAATGTGTTGTTTTATATTTTTAATTAGTAGCTAATCCTTTGGAGACAAGCTTTTTAATCCTGGTGTTTTATATTTTAATTAATAGCCATCGCTGTGTTTTTAATGATAGCTTCCATTTATTTTTTTAATATTTAATATGCATACATTTATTTTTATTTATGATTGCACATATATACGCACATATATAACTAGTTTTAAGATTACTTTTTCTTTAATTCGAATGAAAAGAGATTTATATTTTTTAAACTTGAAAATCAACTTTCAACTAATGATAATAAACTCTACTTCCTTTTATAAAACTTTTAGTTCAACTTTTCTAACCGAAACTCCCCCTCCCCCCTTCTAATTAATTAATTGTAACTTTTATTTCAAACTCTTTGACTTTTACTTTTTTCGAAAACAAACTGTAATAAAACTCTTAAACTTTTAAATACGTTTTCTTTTACAAAAGATTTTTATTTTAATAATTTTTTTTAAATAAAATTATTATGTGCCAATATTTAATATTGGTACATTACACTGTCCCCATTTGAGAGTAAAATGTGTCATTTTTTGACCATTTTATCTCTGACAACTTTAATTCTTGATTCTAAATATTTATTAATTTTCTAAGTTTGCCTTTCATATCTTTCACTTTACATACTAAGGGCAATCTTCAATTATGCTTTACTCCTTTCTATGCTGACAACATTGCTTACAATGTTGTGAGTCATGGATATTGACCACGAGGACAAACTAATTTTGTGGCACAGGGATCTTTGGAAATGAGGCAGATGCAGATTCACTGTCTTATACCAACTTACACTATGAAAAACAAAGCTTCAGCTGCTGATTCTCTTGATCGGACTTTGACTAAGAAAACGGCACTGCGAATAGAAGGAATTTTCAACTGTCCATTTCCATCTTATGCTTTGGAAAATGAGGTATGAGATATGGGGATTCTCCCCTGAAAAAGTGACTTGTGGTTTTTGCTGGATTGTCCCCAGTGTGCATTTTAAAAGAAGAATGATCCTGCCAATCCATTATGGGTACTAAAATTTATCCAGTTGACAGCTTTGACTTATCCTTATCTAACTTATTTCAATACTACCCTCATTTCCTTAATTTCAAACATTTATACACTTTTAATACAACTTAGATAGACTTTTATTTATACTATTTTAACCTTTCAATATTATTTTTAAATACACATGAACATTAGTGTTTTTCTGAAGGTTTGTGATGATGGTGTTCTAGCTGTATTTTTATATTGGACTATTTCCATCATCTAATATGTGTGTTGAATGTCTTTAGAAAAGTTTAATTTTTAGTTAAATATTCCAAATGCATTCAACTGTTAGTAATATCACAGCAAACAGGTTAGTATATGCACCAACTGTTAGTAATATCACAGCAAACAAATGTTAATAATATCACAGCAAACAGGTTAGTATATGCACTAACTGTTAGTAATATCACAGCAAACAGGTTAGTATATGCACAACGTTTCGAGAGGTATTTTTCTCCCCTCTTCTTCAGGTGTTGCTGGCCTGACCAGTGACAGTACTAGTATGGGATTCGAACCTGGGTCCTTAGATTCTTGATTATTGAAATTTAAGGTAACGCTCTAACCAACTGAGCCATCCTGCCAAAGGCAACAGTATGTAGTAATTTCATATACTTATCTATGAGGTTCCTCCTGATTTCTCCACTTTTTCCTCAGAGCAAAGTTGATTAGTGATTTCCATACATTATGTATAGTCACACTAGGTACATGACAATGACAAAAAATCCCATAAGCCAACCTAGTGTGACTATACATAATGTATGGAAATCACTAATCAACTTTGCTCTGAGGAAAAAGTGGAGAAATCAGGAACCTCATAGATAAGTATATGAAATTACTACATACTGTTGCCTTTGGCAGGATGGCTCAGTTGGTTAGAGCGTTACCTTAAATTTCAATAATCAAGAATCTAAGGACCCAGGTTCGAATCCCAGCTAGTACTGTCACTGGTCAGGCCAGCAACACCTGAAGAAGAGGGGAGAAAAATACCTCTCGAAACGTTGTGCATATACTAACCTGTTTGCTGTGATATTACTAACAGTTAGTGCATATACTAACCTGTTTGCTGTGATATTATTAACATTTGTTTGCTGTGATATTACTAACAGTTGGTGCATATACTAACCTGTTTGCTGTGATATTACTAACAGTTGAATGCATTTGGAATATTTAACTAAAAATTAAACTTTTCTAAAGACATTCAACACACATATTAGATGATGGAAATAGTCCAATATAAAAATACAACATGAACATTACTTTAACATATTTATTTATATTATTCTGAACTATTATGAACATTATCTTACATATTTATTTAATTTTACAGTACTATTCTAAACTATTACGGACATCGGTTTACATATTTATTTATATTACGATATTACCTTTAAACCATTTTTTTAACTTCTTTATTAACGTGCGTGTACTTAGAAAACTATTTTATTTTATTTGACCTGACTTTAAATCATTTATTTCTTTCCTTTTATTAACTTACGGTATTAAAAAAAAAAACTTTTATTTTATTACGCAACTTTCTTTATTATTTTATTCATTTATTTAATCCTACAAACATTACTTTTAAATCATTAATTTGACCTGTTTATTTATGAACATTTTTCTTAATTAATATGTGCGTGGAGAAAAAAAAAAATTTTATTTTGTGAAGCCTCCGTTATTATTATTTCTTTCAAACATTTCATTTATTATTATTCATTTATTTTTAAATTTATCGTCTTAAGTTTTAAATAGAAGTTTCAGATTTAATTTATTAGATTTATTTACTTTAGAATAATCATATTCATGCTCATTGTCCATTTCCGATCCTTTTTGTTTATTTACTATTCCACCTGTTTACTAACTTTTAAACTATGTCAGGTGGTTTCTTCTTTCTTTCTACTAACTCACTAACATAAATTATACTCCATATTCTCACATCTTTCCCTCGATTAAAATTTATCACTTTATCTCTTTTCCTTTCTGTTCTATTTTCAACTTTGTAAATCAGAAAACCTTTAAGCTTCGCAGACTTCTGTATTTTCCCTAATCATGAATATTTTTTTCTACGCTTTCTTTTTGTTTTAAATCTTCGCTTAAGATGAACCTTTAACTTAATCTTTTTAAATTTTTGTAAAAACTTTTCTACACTATCTTCTATCTTTTGGTCTACATAAGTTTCTACTTTATCTGTTGCAACGCTATCTGATGCTAATTCAATTTCTATTTCCAAACTACTATATTTACAACTATCTGACTCTACCATCTCTTTCATGACCTCAACTTCCATACTTTCTTTAACAAAATCTACTTCTACGATCTCTTGATTTTTTTCTCTACCTTTCCTGTAATTTCACATTCAATTTTTCTTATTTCTCTAATTTTTGTTCTAAGTTTATTAATTTCTGTTTTAAGTTCTAGCTGACCTTGTTTAAATTTCTGACACAATTCTTCTTTGAGGTCTTGCTGACTTTGCTCAAATTTCTGACACAATTCTTGCTGACTTTGTTTGAATTCTTGCATCATATTCATCATCATTTTCATCATCATCTGCATGTCAGATATTTCTTCTTTTTCTTTTTCTACTAACTGGGGATTTTTAAAATATATAGGGCTTTCTTTCGGCTCCATTTCTTTATTCATTAGTTACACTATTACTTTTTATTTTTTAAAATTATTTTTTGCATTAACAAATCAAATATTATTATTGTTTATTTATTTTTGTTACTAAGACGGAGACATACATCTAACTCCATCCCCTTCATCCTTTTCTCTACCCGATCTTAACACTTTAACTCTGCCCAAACATCTAATTGTCTCTGATTTAACAGAATAATTTATTTTAACTAACGTAAATAGCATAAATCTATTTTCATTTAAAGAAAAAAGTTTGCAGTCAAATCTTTTTTTAAAATTAAACCACTTTAACATACGTAATTTAACTTTTGTATAAAAAAATTTTTTTATGAGAAACAAAGTATTTAGTTAACTGTCATTTATGACAGATTCGGCCCACGTTGGTCACGCCATTTGTACTGCGTTTGAATATGGGATGTTTGAAACACCGGTCTCTTAGGCAGAGAAGAACCTACTCAGAAAGTATGTATGTCCAAATGATAGCTATAAAATATATAACTAGCATTGCATTTCCAGGACATAACTTCTTCTCGACTGTTGAGTTCAACACCAAGTTCAAAGCAGTTTTTGTTTTGTGTAAACATGGGTGCCAGCTATTTATTCAGAAGAATAAAAAACACACTTTGAACAATGGCCACTGACTCAATTCCTAAGTTATGCACATAGACTAGCTCCATTACTTGTAATCACTAACAGATTATACATAATTAGTGGTGAAAAGAATTGATAAATATTTGTCAAAAGATTGGTAAAAAGAATTGGTAAAAGGAATTGTAAAAGAGATTGGTAAAAAGAAATTGACTGACAAATAAAGTTTATGTTTTAAAGACCATTTATTTTAATTAACATTTACTAATTTTAAACATTTTATAAATCTAATATAACACATGCACATTTTAATTTAACACACTATAATATATCTTATGAGAAAGCATAAATAATATTTGACATTTATAAATCATATAGCATTAACAAACAAGCACATCAATAGTTCATTTTATGCATGCTTATAGAGTTCAAATTTCTTGTCTCTGGAGGCTTTATGAGTTAATGCATTGGCTATTGTAAAATAAGAATATGAAATATTATTACCTAGGATTTTGAATGTGGACATAGAACTTCATTTTCTTTGGTTACTGCTTTAGGTAAGAGTATTTCCAGCCAGCTGGGACATTCCCTTGAGGAGTTTCATTATTATTAACTTCTATTATTATTGCAGAGAATTAGATATTGATGGAGATTTCCAAGCTGTTATGCAGACATTATTTAAGATCGGGTATATTGGCTGTTTTCATCGGACTTCAGGCTGGAGAGACGTATGTTTTCCATGGGTTTTAACACTGCATTTCTGACTGATACATAATAAACTGACCTCTGATACAATTAACTCAACTGATTGTCCTCACTGACTGTCTGATAAAATTTTACTATTTATAACTGCGAAGTGTTTTTTGTTTTCATATCTGCTGGCAATATCTGTTGTCGAAATTCCATTGATAATCTCATGTTTTTGAAGATTGTTTAATTAGTAATAGATATGCAAATGTGTTGTTTTATATTTTTAATTAGTAGCTAATCCTTTGGAGACAAGCTTTTTAATCCTGTTGTTTTATATTTTAATTAGTAGCCATTGCTGTGTTTTTTAATGATAACTTCCATTTATTTTTTTAATATTTGATATGCATACATTTATTTTTATTTACAATTGCACATATATACGCACATATATAATTAGTTTTAAGATTATTTTTTCTTTAATTGGAATGAAAAGAGATTTATATTTTTTAAACTTGAAAATCAACTTTCAACTAATGATAATAAACTCTACTTCGTTTTATAAAACTTTTAGTTCAACTTTTCTAACCGAAACCCCCCCTCCCTTCTTCTAATTAATTAATTGTAACTTTTATTTCAAACCCTTTGACTTTTACTTTTTTCGAAAACAAACTGTAATAAAACTCTTAAACTTTTAAATACGTTTTCTTTTGCGAAAGATTTTTATTTTAATAATTTTTTTAAAATAAAATTATTATGTGTCAATATTCAATATTGGTACAATATATATATATATATATATATTGTAACCGGACCACCATACACAACCCTTTATTACCTCGGTTGTAACAATTTCTTGATGAGCATGTTGCAGGAAGGAACTATCAATTGGCATTACCCAATGCAGATGTTAACCCCCCCCCTACAACAATATTTCCTGCTCAACAGAGGATGTAGCACCATAGAGGCTGGAAGCATCTAGACATTTATATGTTTGGTTTTCCAAATGGCACCACTAGAGTTTCATCTCACTACAACCTGACTTACCTAGGTCTAGTTATGACAGACATAGCTCAGTAGGCATGAGATTCTCATGAACAAGTGCAATGAAAACAAAAATAGAATTGAACAACTGGATAACTAAGATTAATTTTAAATAACAATAGTTTTATTTAATAATAAATTTAAATAAAGGTCCATCAAGCAAAATATTTCTATATGACTTTAAAAAAAGAAAATGTAATCTGTTGAGAGTATAATAAAGTCCTTCTTTCAACAGTTTTTTAACAGTTTATATCTGTAATCATTTAGTTATTTCAAAGAGATGAGTGTGACATATTGAGACAACAGAGAGAGTAATGAAGACAACTGATAGCATCTGTTGCAGAGTTCCACTTAATTTAACAAATATTTTATTTACAGTCCATTGTGTATCTTGATGTACATCCAGTAGTAGGGCAATATGAATTAAAGAATGCAAGTTATTTAACAATTTATATTTGACATCTAATTCAAAGTTCCACTTAATTCACCAAATATTTTATTTGCAGTCCATTGTGTATCTTAGTATACATTCAATAATAGTACAATAGGAATTAAAGAATGCAAGTTCTTTAACAATTTACATTTTATGTCTAATTCAGAGTTCCAGTTAACCTTACGTTATTTTATTTGCAGTCCATTATGTATCTTGGCATACATTCAATAATAGTACAATAGGCAAGTTCTTCAACAATTTACATTTTATGTCTAATACAGAGTTCCAGTTAACCTTAAGTTATTTTTATTTGCAGTCCATTATGTATTTTGGTATACATTCAATAATAGTACAATAGGAATTAAAGAATGCAAATTCTTTAACAATTTACATTTTATGTCTAATTCAGAGTTCCAGTTAACCTTAAGTTATTTTATTTGCAGTCCATTATGTATTTTGGTATACATTCATAATTTTAGTTTCTTTTCTAAGAAAGACGTTGGTTTGTCGTTTATAAACACATATAATTTTATTTATCTGAAGGTTTGTAATGATGGTATATTATAAGATGTGATATGTTGGACTATTTCCATCATTTATGACTGAATATTGAATGTATAGAAAATTTTAAACTTTATTTAAACTTTTCAAATACAAACAACTTGTTAGTAATAACACACAAATAGACAATACAGGTTAGTAATTACACAACGTTTCGATTGTGTAATTACTAACCTGTATTGTTTATTTGTGTGTTATTACTAACAAGTTGTTTGTATTTGAAAAGTTTAAATAAAGTTTAAAATTTTCTATATATTCAATATTCAGTCATAAATGATGGAAATAGTCCAACATATCACATCTTACATATAATTTTAGTTTTATTTATAATAAATGTATTTTCATATAGATACTTTTATTCATAATCTTAGTTTTTTTTCTAAGAAAGACTTTTGTTTGTCTTTTATAAACACATAATTTTAGTTTCATTTATAATTTTCCAGTAAAAAACGTATTTTCATGCAGCTACATTTATTCATGATTTTAATTTCATTTATAATTTATCGATAATAAATGTATTTTCATGTAGCTATATTTATTAATAATTCCTTTTTTTTATTTATTTATAATAAAGTCGTTTTGTTTGTCTTTAAAAAACACATATAATTTTAGTTTAAGAAAGACGTTTTGTTTATCTTTTAAAAACAGATATAATTTTAGTTTAATAAAGACATTTTGTCTTGTTTTTACAAACGCACATAGTATAGAATATTTTTATAAAATCATTACCTTCATTTATCCAGTTTGTTCCTTCAAAAGGGCATTGTATCTCAGCTGAATGGCATTATTTCCTTTCTATGATGGTTATTCAGGCAAATCTGAGGATCATGGTTTGATGAAGAGAAAAACTGTGACTGTTTAGGCTTTCATCGTCATGTTTTCCTTAATAAACTTTTCTTTTTCCATCATTAACAGAGGTTCTTTAATATCCTTTTAAAATTGAAATCTTTTTTTTCAAAATTCTTCTTTAACAGCTACTTGAAAAATATCTCTTTGGGAAAATAATAACTATTTGATCTCCTTAAAATAAAACTTTTTAAAACTCTTTCAAAGTCTCATGTTTTAAAATCAAACCTAATCTGCCTCTGAACTTCCAACTTGACTATTTATATTCTCCTCTCTGGATTGATTAAACAGCCTTTTTCACTTTACCTGATTTGCAAACTGCTCTCATTTAAGTCTGACTGCCTTTCTCTTCATAATGATTGGATAATCTACTTTTTTAGTGGGATAGATAAGAAAGCATGAAGATTAAGTCATGTTTTTCAATTTATTAAGACCGCTAAAGCTGTTATCACATTTTATTTGAAAACATCATTTCAAAAATTAAAAATGTAATCTTTTTAATAACTGCCAGCTTTTATTTACATCGTAATTTGAAACTATAAAATCAATAATCATTTTCTTTTAACTATAAACCTTTTGCTTTATTTTCTTTTTAACTTGAGCAAATCATGCTAGTCTTTTTTAAATGGGGGGGGGGTCTTTTGAATATATATATATATTTATGGAACAGTATATCTGTTTCAATATATATATATATATATATTGAGTGATCATAAACTGATGTTCTTAAAATAATATATATATATAACAATTTGTATGATAACAAAAGCTCAAAAATTAGGGGGCCTTATTTCATTTGTGACTCTTTCATAATATACAAAGTATTACATTATTTACATTAAACAATAATACTTTCCTGTTCATGTATAACACAGTATATGTTGTAACTCATAATTTCTAGATAGCAAGCAAGTTATAATAGTTCAACCTTTGTTTATTTTAAATGCAAATCAAACAATAATAGTATTACTAGATGAAGTGACTTTAGTTTTCAATTATTAATTTTAAGGCATTGATTGACTGATTGAATTGTAGATGAGGTTTTATTTAAGTGTATATATATATATATATATATTTGGTAAGTATATTAACAAGTTTAATTGCTTATTTAATCCATTATATTTCTTTTCATTATTACTGCAACAAAAATGCCTATTTCAATATTTTTTTTTTATATTTAAATGTATTTCCATTATAACTTTTTATAGATATCTAGCACTCCAATTCCATTTCAGTCATTTAATTTTGCCAATAAATTGTTGCTCATTCACTTCTCCTTCACTTCCCATCTTACGAACTCAAAATTTTTATTATCTCCAGTCTAATAAATCATTCAACAATTATTTTTATTTATTCATCAAAAACAACAATAGCACTTGTAGATTTTATCAACTATATCTTTGTTAATTTCAGTACATAACTTTCTATACATTTCAGTTGTGAAGATTTGTTATGATACATTACTCTATTATTTGCAATTATATAAATAGGCATTAGAAGGGCGAAAACCATTTTTTTTATTCAATCATTAAACATTGCTTTTTTAATATGAAAATTAATATTAGAAAAAATTGTTCAAATTTAATTAAATTTTAAGCATTCAACTGCTCTAGTTATACAATTTACTATTGGCTGAGTGAATTAAAAATTCTAAAGTTTGATTAATCAATTAACAAACTCAGCTGTAAAAATATGGAAGTAATGAAAGTTTTTTCAAAAATAAATTTTTATTTATAATTATAAAAATATTCGATAGCGGAAAAAAAATATAAAAAAAAGATCAAAAAAAATATAAAAAAAGATCACAGCAAATTACAAGTGATGCAATTGTCATTGATTTTCCTCCTCAATTTATGTTATTATAAAAGTTAAGAATTTTTTAGAAAAAAATTACCATTTTTTAAAAAATAATTATATTTGCAGCATATTTTACCAAAATACATTATAATATGTAAATAAATACCAGAAAAATATTCCAAAACATTAATTTTTCTTTGAAAATCAAATAAACAGCTTCAGGCAATCTAAACTTTTGACAGGATGTCAAAATTATTGCTATTCACTGGTTTCTTTTTTACTTTAATTCATGTAAAGTATACAATTTTTTAATAAAATCTAATTATTTTTGTAAAATAACTATATTTTCAGCATATTTTATGAAAATAATTTATAATATATATGAAAAATAATAAAAAAACACTCTAAAACATATATTTTTATTTTCAGCAGTGAAAATTATTTATTGGTGATCTTTTTTGACCAAATAATCATCAGCTAATCAGCATTTAAAACAGACTGCCCTCTCCTTTTGTTAGACTTTCAACATCACATATATTCATTTTTTACTTGTAAAATAATTTAAGAGAGGGCAGCATCTTACAGAACTTTTTGTAAGTGTTAAAACAAGTGTGAAAACAGTACCGTAGCTCAAAAAGTGGCCAATTTTGAGCAATTTAAAGCCATTGATGTGGATTTGGTGAATAGAGCAATGAGAGAGTTAATATTAGCTTACTCCCACTATTCCATGAGTACATCAATAAGTGTATAAGACATGTTACTCATATAATATTAGATGAGTATGGAGATAAAATAAAATAAATAAATAAAAAGAAATGGCATTTTAATTGCTTACCAAACATTTTCCATCAAAACAGTATGCCCATGAAGAAAATTTTTTTTTATTGCTGCAATCAGCACCAGAAGGAAAAAAGGCTGGTGATCGTTTGTAATGCTTTGATAAGGTTCTACACCATACAGAACAATATGTTGCTAAAATGTATAATATATATATATATATATATATATATATATATATTGTAATGGCACATATGTACATTACGTTGTTTTTTATTATTAAACATGAAAAAAATAAAAGTTCACAAATAACACTTCTTTTTTTAAGAATTAAAAATTGAAAATTAAAAATCTATCTTAAACTCGTATATATATATATATAAAATCGCACAGATGAAAAAAATTATTAAAATAAAACTTTATTAAAAATAGAAAAAGTATTTTAAAAACAAAAACTTAAAAAGATTTAGAGATAAAAATATATCTTTAAGTTTGGAAAACACATTAATTAATCAGAAAATGGAAATGATTGTTTTAATTAGTTAAATGTAAACTAGCCCTTAGGCATTTAAAATGTATAAGCAATGGTCATATAGGAGAGGAAAACAATAGGAACAGAATGGCCAATGAAAGAAATCCATTGGGGAAATCAGACCTCAACTGAAGGATCATCATCATCGATGACGTAATGTCAATTGAATCCTTAAAATTAATATAAAACAAAAAGTTTGGAAATTATTAGTTAGTTATTACAAGAGGACAGATATGTATTAGTGCAGAGTTGGAGGTGAAGGGATTGAAAGATGCACTTTCAATTCCTTCAGTTGTTAAAGAAAAAAAAATGAAACATCGTTTTCTACATTGAGAACCAACTAAAGTAAAAAACCTCCAGATGAATAAATGAAATGGCCAACAGAATACCAATCTTTTTAGGATGGCATGGGAATTCACGTTCAAATGGCATGCAATGGATAAAGATGGACATTTTAAAAATCGTAAGAACTTTATATTCATTTGAAAACAATAAGAACTCTAAATTCTAAACCTTTTAGTAAATAATACAAATAGAATCCTATCTGACCAATGTAAATTAATATTAATAATGTTATTTGATGTAATTTTTTTTATTTAAAATCATTTCCATTTATTTTTGTTGTTCTTTTAAGTTTTTATTATGATTTTTGTTTTTCGTTAGACTAAATTATATAAATGTTAAACTTAAGTCAGGTGTGAATGGCTATATAGATTTGTAAAGTTATATTAGGGGAGGGTAATCTTAGGTTATTTGTTTTGTAGTTAAATTGGGTCAATGGATTGGATATTTTGGTATAATTAGATGTAGTATGAGATTCGCTACAGGTAGAATCACTTTATATGCCGCTCACTTCCTTTTTGGCCTATAGAATGCGATTTGTAAGTCGGCAAAATGACTGCAGTCCTTTTCTATGGAGTTTTTTTTATTGCTCTTTTTGTCAGATAGATGTAGTATTCCTATCTGACGAGAGGCAATTTTTTCTCTTAACCTTTTGTGCTGCTGTATTTCATATTACATTGAATGCATCGATATATCAGATGAATTGATATTGGTTTGACTGTGAACTTTTGGCCTAAGGTTAAATAAGGATAGAATATTTTCTTTCAAATGCAAATCTATGGAGTCTATTCATATTCGACACTCTAAATAAAAATGCATTAAATTGAAGTTGGGTATAGACGTTGCATGGATTCGTTATTGGTTAATTATGTTTTTGGTTTTCATATGTGATCAAAATATATAGACATTCGGTAAATAATGTTACCTTATGGTGAGTATCTAAAATGTATTTATTCGGATGTCTTTTAAGTTATTGGTGTCAATGCGGTGTCTTATGATGAATACCATTAGGTTTCTTGTATTTCCTATACACTTGATGGTATCAATGACTTTGTATTTCAATCATTTATGTTTATTTTGAAATGTTTTTTAACTGTGTAATCCATGTAACCAATCTATACTCAACATTTTAAAACAAATTTTTATAAACCCATCTGTGCGAACTTATAAAATTTAAAATGTAAACTTATAAAAATTAAAATGTAAATTAAAATCTAAAATAAAAGATAAAAATAATGTTAAATGTTAAAATAAACATACTAAAATAATAATGTTAAATTTTATATATATATATGTGCATAAATAAATGTTTGTATGTTAATTACTGGCAGTGGCTTATTTTTTTTTTTTTTAAATATTGTTAGATAAGAAATTATTATAAAATATAAATCTCTGCTATTCCAATGAGCTAGTGACAATGGGCTAATGACCAGATATCAAAATATATAAAATAAAATAAAAAAATTTTTTGGCTTATGTATCTGCCTACTTTATAAATTTTTCTAGGTTCAAATGCCTAGATGGCACCCTGTAGTGCAGATTACATTAGGTCACCTTTCTTTGGATCATTATAATATATTGTAACAGTCAAGTTTGTACATTCGCGTAACAAAATTCAGAATCCAAGCAAAAAAGACCGAAGCTGACCAGACTAGGACTGTACCATCCCGAGTCCGACCACACTTCAATTCGTAAGCCAGGATTCCAAGACTCAAGACCCTATGAATGACCACCCTGAAATTACACATAGTATACCTTTTTCCACAGGCTGACATAGGTCACGGAGATGCAATAAGACACTGATAATTAAAAGAGAGGTTCTTAATTGACTAAAATATATCACTAATTTAATTTAACTTAATGCATATTTTTCACATATATAGACTATAAATAATAATTAGAATTGGATTGAATTAGATCAATAACGAGACAGAGAATGAAATACATTAAACTAATTATACATTTATTTACAATTCTTATATCCATATTTCATTTATTTACAATAGCAATTCAGTGTAGAATGTACGCAAACATTTGGTAATTCAAAATAGCTTTACATAAGTAATCATTAAATTTTCATAGATGGGTTTAACATGTGTCAATCTTATGAATTGCTTTACAATTAATACATAATCAATCACTATGTTATGTCTATAAATCTAGTTAAGCCAAATCCTATTAAATTAAAATAATTATATTGAACTTTGATCATGAATTCATTTACTAAAAATACAATATGACTTAATAACAAGCGCATAAACCAGCTCAAGTAACGATCGATCGAACATGGCCTTCGAGAGAAAATTTCAGAATGCTGAAAGCGTTATATTAAGGCGGGAGAGTTGGCTGAATAAGATTTTACCAATGTGCTATGGCAAAGGTAAACAATAATAGAAAAAGTCACTCTGCAGATGGATGAAATAATTTCAGGGTTTTTGTGACAGATGCCAGTACCTTGTAACTGATCGCCATGCTGTGTAAAAGGACCATTGTGTTCAGGAAATGGCAGGGGACTTATGTGCTAACCTGGCCTTGGCTCAGGCTTTGCTCCTGCTCTACCCTATAAGAGAAGATGTGCTGGCACTGCCATGATTTCATCTTGATGTACGTATCATACATATAGCAGTAAAATGAGAATAATTTTATAAAATAATATATCACATCCACCAAACAAAGAATAGTATATTTCATACTATGAAATATGAGACAATAGCATATTAGCTCTATCAAATTGGAACCAACTCTTGTGTAGCCTGATAATAAATGTCTATGCTACTAAAAGGGATATTAATACATCTGTACTTTGACATGCTTGATCTATTAGATTACTTATGGATAATAAATACTTTAAGGAGGGAAAGCATATTTCTATGGACTTAAGAACTTAAATGACAAATATACTTATAAGTACGATCAAGGCTAAATTTAATTCTTAATAAAACTATAAAGTTAAGCTTTTAAATGGTTAATTAAAAGAGCCACATTTCACATATCAAATCATTTAAATAATAAAAAAAAATAGGATTTTGAACCAGCACAGAAAGTTGATGCTATAAACAAATTACACGAAGATTTTATAATAATATCTTCTTAAAAACATAAAATTAAGTGCCCACTGTTTCAAAATATTGACATATAAAATATAATAAGCATTTAAAATAAGCAAAGAAATATAGACACAACCACAGTGATATAACTTTAAATTAGACGCTTATAATTTACTTTAAATGAAAGGAAAATATAAATCAGTCAGATAATTTTAACTTCAACAACATTAAATTTTGATAGCAATTGACATATTTAAAATATTAAATGGATTTAAGTTTTGGTTACATTTAGTTTTATAATTATTTTAAAAAGAGAGTTAGCTAACTTATATATATATTGTAACGGGACAGCGTTACATGGGATTTAAATCTAGGAAAATATATGCATTATCACGAGACGGGCCGATGTAAACAAACACACACACATCCAAGCAACACAAAATATTCTTAGCGTTATATTTGTAACCTTTAATAGTTTTCTTCCCATTTTAAACTACATTTATAAAATACAGATAATAATTGTCTAATTAAATAGTTAAGGCTTTCATCTAAAATTGTTAATATAACATTCTCTAAAAATATAATAAAAGAAAATATAATATGCTCTAATAAAATTCAAAGATAATTTCCACTCGCATACGCCACGGGATATTTAAAATGTTTATTTTTAAATTATAGTTTTAGCAAAGGTAAAACTCATAGAAAGATTTGAGAAAAGATTAAATGCTCGACTTCTAAAATTAATGTAGATTGTATTGTTCTTGTAAAAACACGCACACACATGCACTCAAAGTGTGAATGAATAAGGTTTGTTAACTGAGATTGCAACATGAGATTGCCGAGACCAAAATTTGCCTTAAGCAAAAAGGATTGAGTGAACATTACGTCAAACACGGACCTGAATGACAACTCTTAAAAATATGGAACTCTGGGGGGAGATTGGATCCCAAGATAAAGATCACCTCTTATAAATATCCAACAAAATCTATTCAATGGCTTGTTATAGGTTGATTCTAGCGTTTTTCCAGAATTATTCTAGCTTTTGTAGACTTGTTCTAGCTTTTCCAGACTTGTTCTAGCTTTTTGAGACTGTTTGCCGTATCCAAATCCAAGATGATCGTTATGAAATTAATACTTAGAGCGTCGATTGTCATGAGGGGCTAGAAAACCCTTCAGTGATTGATCGACGCTCCGCCACCGAATATCTCCGAAGCTATGAAAATTCAATAACATCTCCACGTGAAATTAATGCTCCAACCTAATCATTATGTTCCGAGAAATACCAACATCGTCCAGACCATGCTATGCTCACTTTAAAATCACTTCATTATGAAAGCCATCTCCCACGTTCAAATCCTCGTCTCACTCGAAGCAGCGGAAGTCAAAATCAAAATCCTAGGTAAATAGTTTATTTTATATTATGTTTCATTCACTCAATTCGTGAACTCTTAAAGGCAATCTCATAGTTAACTAACATACACTTGCGTAAATAAATCATAAATTTGCTGTAATATTTAATCTATTATTGTAATCTATCTTAATCGTAGGACTTTTCAAAACATGAACTTTGAACTTAAGTGATATCTAATAAACCATAATCCGTACTCTCAAAAGGTAAAAGGAAACTTGTATTTATCATTCATACTTTATTATGTTTAATATGTTTTTCTGCGAGCGTGAATGTGTATGTGCGTGTGCGAATAAAATTCAAATTAATATTTTATATTCAATAAATTCGTTCAGTATTAAACAAGTCGAGCATTTCTCAAGTCTTTTCATACAATTAAAATCTTATCTCAGTTACTCTTGATCATTAATAAAGTTATCGTTAAATTATACTTATTTAGATTTAGATTTATTTTAATTTTTCTTTTAAATATAATATGCCAACATCGTGCCGTAAGTCACGATGTTTATTTATTTTCCCTTAGTTAAGATAGACTTAAGAATTGGGCGGGTCTATAATAAATATGTAAACAAATGTCAAACAATTGTGTTGAGTATAGCATATAAGGGGGGATGATCTTATAAGCCTATTGTTCGGGGCATAAACGAACCGTCGTATTGGTCATAAACAACCAATAATCAAGTCTAGTGCTAGGATCAATCAGTTAAGCAAACTAAACTTCTTTCCCATTAGTGAACTGTGCGTCTTTTCCATAAGGAGTTGTCTTTGAAACAATCATATAACGGCCCTGAGTAACCTTATTGGTCCATGCTGGGAGTTTGAGCTGGTGGGCGGGATTAGACTTCGAAATCGTTTTGATGTGACGTAAGGTGATGCGAGAAATTAAATTCCACTTAAATAATCGTATCTGGCGCCCCCTTGTGTGGATAGTGAATAACTATCGATATAAGTAAATAAATAAAGCTTTACGCTATGTCATGTTTATTTCGAAGCCCGAATCTCTGTTAGGGAAGTAGCGACAAACTGAATATCAGAGTCCTATTATAATATATATATATATATTTACACAGAGCTCTGCAGTTTGAAAAAAAAAAAACGGTACCGGTATTATTTATCTGGACTGCAAGTTCTTGGCTGTAGGTTTGGTGAGTTTGACTGGGTAGCTGGTGGCATCATCTTTCCCATTATGTTAGGCTTGTCTCTTCTATCAGCATGATTATGGTTCAGGCATTTCAACGAGAGAAACCCCCATTCTCCCTGCGGAGTAACAGCAGCAAAATGACCGCTTTTAACTGGGCATATTAAACATTAATAATCATGAAGAATGGATATAATTCTCTCTAAAAATATGGCTGTCCTCCCTTGTTAAAAATACAGAGTATTTATAGCTTTTCCTTATCGGAATCTATCGCCTCAAGACTCACTAAACGCAAAAATTTAATTAAATATTTTTCAATTTATAATTCAGATTTTTAAAATCTTAGATAACTTATGTTAGACACATCCCATAAGCTATTATTATAATTAAGATTTTTTATTGCAAACAATGTCCAATTTTGATTTTAAATAACTTAATTTTATCTAAGGAGATTTTAATTAGTAAATTTTGAACTAGTTTTACTTTTTACAGATTCCAGGTGCAGTCATTAATGACACTTGTTTACAACCAAAAATCTTTTTAATTACTTGACCAGCTTTTATTTTTAATCTTACATATAATAGAAACTCTTTTTATTTAAAAACAACCTTTTAACATTTTTTTAAAATGCAAACCTTTTTAACATATTTTTTTAAAATAACTTACAAACATATTTTGATATAACTTTTACACTGAAGTATATTTAAAACAAGAAATCTTTTAACAATTTTTAAAGAAACATTTAATATTATTTTTTTTAGATAATGGCTTTTACATATTTTAAAATCATGTCTTTCTTCTATATAGCACAGATTATATATCCACATACAAAATTACAATATTAAACAACAAAATTAATAATTTACTCTTAACTTAAATAATATAACGAACATTTTTAAAAATATTAAGTAAATTTAGTATGCCATAATTTTCCTAATCCTATCTAATTATAGCGTTGGTTCGTATGTAAATATATAATACTGTTTAGACAGACATGAGCGAATTTTAAATTTATTAACATTTAAATAGGTTCGAACTTAGCACAGATGAGTGTGTTATTAGGTTTGATGGTAAAATGATAGGGGCTTGGAAAGTTATCGTTTCAATATATATATATATATAAAGATTTAAAATAGAGGCATTCTTTATATACCTGGAGCTTAATTGTAAATATACTGGATTTGAATGCAGATTTTCAAGTAGCCTTCAGCTCTCCACATTATCTCATACCACTGACACACATGACCACATACATGTAGAAAAGATAAATAATTACCAATATACATATATCTTACTGAACCAGCACTCATCAGTTAGTCCAGATTATCATTTCCAACACACACATATATATAATCAGTGCTCATTTTATATTAAAATAGCAAATCTTTATACTTTAATGGACAGGTTTCAATCTATTCCAACCTCCAACTCTTCAGCCATCCAACACCAAAGAGTTTATGAACTTCCATGTTTGCATTGCTCAAGAAGTTATGTGGGTCAGTCTAATAGATGAATAAATGTCAGAATTAAGGAGTATAGAAATGCTTTTAATCAAAAAATTAGCACATCAGGTTTTACTTTCCATTTTTTAGAAATTGATCACAAACCTGATTTTGACAACACAAAAATACTTGCTAATTTGGAAATATATGATTTATAAACCATGAGAGTGTCAATTGAAATATTAAAGAGACCTACTGGTTTAAATAGGACTATTCCAGCTATGTGGAAACCTCTCATTTGATCTAATATTAACTTAAAATTAATAGGTAAAAAAACTGAGGGAAATTAACTTAAAATTAATAGGAGAAAAAACTGAGAGAAAAAAACATTTTGATAAGCCTCAGATTGTGAATGCTGAACTACTTCAAGTTGAATCTTATTTCTCATCTCACACTGAGTCATGTTATTTTTTGAGATTTAACAATTTTTCTTTCAAAAGTTAACCTTGATAATGGCAGTTGCTAGTCCGTTGAAATATCGGATTGTAATGCAAAATAATACATGGTTTATTCCAAAAAATAACAATCTATCTATCTATCTATCTATCTATCTATCTATCTATCTATCTATCTATCTATCTATCTATCTATCTATCTATCTATCTATCTGTCTGTCTGTCTGTCTGTCTGTCTGTCTGTCTGTCTGTCTGTCTGTCTGTCTGTCTGTCTGTCTGTCTGTCTGCCTGCCTGCCTGCCTGCCTGCCTGCCTGCCTGCCTGCCTATCTATCTATCTATCTATCTATCTATCTATCTATCTATCTATCTATCTATCTATCTATCTATCTATCTATCTATCTATCTATCTATCTATCTATCTATCTATCTATCTATCTATCTATCTATCTATCTATCTATCTATCTATCTATCTATCTATCTATCTATCTATCTATCTATCTATCTATCTATCTATCTATCTATCTATCTATTTATATATATATGCATATATATATATATATATATATATATATAGATAGATAGAGAGAGAGAGAGAGAGGAAAGAAAGAGAGATAAGTATCATGAACACTCCGAATAACTTAAACTAAAGGAACAAATGCTACATCAATCGAGATGTACTGGATATATTATAAATTAGTTTAATTGATATTTTCAATGTGCAGAAATGAAGTTGATTATTCTCAATATAATATCATTCTATACAACAAAGGTTGTCATTCTATTATTTCATAAATTATTGGTCTATATCATCATTTCCCACACTATTTCATAAATTATTGAAAGTCATGGCTAGAGAGAAAATTATTTATTTATAGCAGCAATCACTTAATATTTAGGAAGAAATTTTAGAATTTAAATACGAAAGTAAATTATCGATTGACCTAAAATTGTGGAAATACATATAAATATTCAATACACATTAACAACGATATTATAATAATTACATTAACTGTCCATAGAACAAAGACGACTAAAATTTTATCTAGCCATGAAACAATGAACAAATTTACTACATTGTAGATGGCTAAAAAGTTGGAGGGTGAAGTAGATTGAAACCTATCGATTAAAGTTTGAAGATTTGCTATCTTAATATAAACTGAGCATTGATTGTATATATATATATGACTATAGATGGCGTTATAAATAAAAATAATAAATATATTTATAATTATATTGTTTTTTTATTTATTTTTTTTTAAATATTTTTAAATCTTTATAAACTGATTTCAGAGAGGCAAAAAAAAAAATTTTTGTTCTTCTTCTAATAATAATTTTGCGGTTCCCCGGCGTTACATTATGACTATAGATGGCGTTATACCAAAAATACCTTCAAGCATTTGTTTACATAAACGTCAGAGTGAGTATTTCACTATCTCTAACTTAATTTCCACCTTCATATCATGATTTCAAGCTATTTGCTATCGTCAGTGAAGGACAGGATTAAGAAACTAAATCTAAAACACAAACTCTGAGCGTTTAAGAAACAATTTCTATTCAGTTTGCAAGCGTGAATCTTTTAGACACGTAATGTCTTCAAACTCAGCATAGCATGCCAGATAGCTACATGGGTCTGATATCAGTTCAGCATCACCACATAGTAGAAGCCTCTGCAATATATATCATTGCAAGAAAGACCTCAAAGGTACATTTATGAAAAACAAAAAACACAAGTTAAAAACTTGCATACGCTTGTATTTATGACTATAGATGGCGTTATACCAAAAACACCTTCAAGTGTTTGTTTACATAAACGTCAGAGCGAGTATTTCACTATCACTAACTTAATTTCCACCTTCATATCAAGATTTCAAGCTATTTGCTATCGTCAGTGAAGGACAGAATTAAGAAACTAGATCTAAAACATAAACTCTGAGCGTTTAAGAAACAATTTCTATTCAGCTTGCAAGCGTGAATCTTTTAGACACATAATGTTTTTCATAAATGTACCTTTGAGGTCTTTCTTGCAATGATATATATTGCAGAGGCTTCTACTATGTGGTGATGCTGAACTGATATCAGACCCATGTAGCTATCTGGCATGCTATGCTGAGTTTGAAGACATTACGTGTCTAAAAGATTCACGCTTGCAAGCTGAATAGAAATTGTTTCTTAAACGCTCAGAGTTTGTGTTTTAGATCTAGTTTCTTAATCCTGTCCTTCACTGATGATAGAAAATAGCTTGAAATCATGATATGAAGGTGGAAATTAAGTTAGCGATAGTGAAATACTCGCTCTGACGTTTATGTAAACAAACACTTGAAGGTGTTTTTGGTATAACGCCATCTATAGTCATAAATACAAGTGTATGCAAGTTTTTAACTTGTGTCTTTTGTTTTTCATAAATGTACCTTTGAGGTCTTTCTTGCAATGATATATATTGCAGAGGCTTCTACTATGTGGTGATGCTGAACTGATATCAGACCCATGTAGCTATCTGGCATGCTATGCTGAGTTTGAAGACATTACATGTCTAAAAGATTCACGCTTGCAAGCTGAATAGAAATTGTTTCTTAAACACTCAGAGTTTGTGTTTTAGATCTAGTTTCTTAATCCTGTCCTTCACTGACGATAGAAAATAGCTTGAAATCATGATATGAAGGTGGAAATTAAGTTAGAGATAGTGAAATACTCGCTCTGACGTTTATGTAAACAAACGCTTGAAGGTGTTTTTGGTATAATGCCATATGCAAGTTTTTAACTTGTGCTTTTTGTTTTTCATATATATATATATGGGAAATGATGATCTAGACCAATTGATGAGTGCTGGTACAGTACAAAAATATGTATTTTGGAGATTATTTAATTTTTTCACACGTATGTGAACATGTTTATCGATTGTATGGCAGAGTGAATAATTGAAGGGAGCTTGCAGGTCGATGTTCAAATCTCCTATATTACATCTAAAGTCCAAGTATTCTTATGTTCAAATATTAAATTAAATCTAGAAAACTAAAAAAAAATAGAGTACCCACCTATTATTAATGGGTTTTGATATAGAGCATCCACTTATTATTAATGGGTTTTGGTGTAAATAAACCTAAATATACAAACTTGTTGAGGAGTCCAAGTGGAAATAGTACTAATGCCAGATATAAATATGGCTGTCAATTATGAAATTGCATCTACTTATGCAAAGGATAAAAGAGTATCTCAATTTAATCACGTTTGCATTAATAGTCAAATATAAATCAAATGGCTAAATTTTGAACAATAACTTTACACAGCATATATGTTTATATGTAAAAAGACAACCAACTTTCACGTATTATCGAACAATTATGTTATTAGCCAATGTTTATTTTTATTTATGTAACTACCAAATGACATATTTAATTAATCTGCCAAGATGCACAATTGCACAGTAGACTATAAAAAACTTATAATAATGATTGTATGGACATATACACACATATATTTTGTGGTTCATTTATAATTATCAAACTATGAGGTTTTACTGTTTAATAAATTTATGTTATATCATTTATCTGTGTTATAGTATTTTGCTATTCAATGCCCGAATCTCTAGAATTAACCATTTGATTTAATTATATTACCTCTCTCCCTAATTAATGAAATATCATTAATTATTATCAGTTAGACTCCCATTTGTTTCACATTGCCTTGAATATTATTACTGCTATGATTATAAAATATCATAGGGCGATAGTCTGTATCGTTGTTTAATTTGTTGATAAGTCATAAATTACTTATTATTATCATCAAGTGAATGATTAATAAATTATTAATTGGCGATTACGCAACTGTTGCTCGATAATTTATCTTTCATTATAATGGCCAAATCGTAGTTATAGATGGAACATTCTGAAATTCTTATATTTATTTGTGATTATTAGTCATTGACTTTAGTATCGATGATTTTAAGCCTCTTTGCTCTCCCTGTTCTCATTGCCAGGACTGGAATAACGGAAAGCTTGTTAGTATCCTCAAAAGTGTCATATAGTTAAAGACCTTCGAAAACAAGAAAATCAATTAACGTTTAATATTGTTCCAGATCTGTGTATCTCGCACATGCTAGATTGCTGTACGTTGCTTGGATTCTAGGTCTTATTGAATGAACACCCGATTTTGACCGGTACAAAATATACTTAAAAAGTACAAACTAGAAATTAATGTAAATATAACTTTTATAAATAACTTTAGTGCAAGCAAATCAAATATATATATTGTGACCTTTAGCTTTCGCGGAAGTCAAAGGCTAAGTCAAATTTTGTGTCAAGACATCTAAAAAAATTAATATATATATATACAGTTTAATTTTGTTATAAATAAATTGTTGCTAGTATTTTATAATGTTATAATTTTTTTTGCATATAAAAGTTACTATATCAGCATAGTATATATTGTACAGCTGTAAAATAATTTTTAAATTGTATAAACTGTAATAATTTTAAGCTGAAATAAATGTTTATCATGCTAAAGTTTTTAAAATTTTAAATATCTCATAATTTAGGTAACAAATAATGCATTTTAAATTAATAATACTAATTTAGTCATGATTTAATCATTTAAATGTTTTAAAAAGCTTGTATTAATATTAATTTTAAGATTGAGAAACCAGATTCAAACCCTATATTTTTGTTTTCTGGTATTTAAATTAAAGCTATAATATTTTAATTCATTCCTATTTTAAAACGTAATATTCTAGTTAAATATTTTAGACTTATTACTTAGAAAAAAGTTTAGTAAAGCTAGTGCTTAAAAATAGGATTTTAAAAAGCAATAGGTGAATAAATGATTAATGAATGAATAAATATTGTATTTATTTTAACATCTTTTAATATTTTTTTAATATTTTTTAAATATTTTAAAAATAGTTTGAGTACTGAATGTCTTTAGAAAAATTTAACTTCATTTAAATAGTCCAAATACATTCAACTGTTAGTAATAGCACGCACAATGTTTCAAGAGGTATTATTCACCCCTCTTCTTCAGGTGTTGCTGGACTGACCAGTGACAGTACTAGCATGATATTCAAACCTGGACCCTTAGATTCTTGAGTATTGAATTTTAAGGTAAAGCTCTAATCAACTAAGCCATCCTCCCAAATGCAACAATCAGTACAAATCTCATATAATTATCTATGAGTTTCCTCCTGATTTCTCCACTTTTTCCTAAGAGCAAAGTTTGTTAATGGTTTCCATACATTATGTATAGTCATACTAAGTTGACTTATGGGATTGTTTGGCATTGTCATGTGAGCAGCTTCTTTAAATTTTCTTCTTTGTAACTTTTCTTTTCTACCCAATATTTTTGTATTTTCACAATTGAACACATGTTCATTGGTACAGACATGGTCTGCTACTTTAGACACATCTATTTTCTCTCTTCTAATCATCTGTTTGTGTTCTTGCAAGCACTTTTCAATGGGTCAACTGGTCTCACCAATATATATTATTCCATATTCACATGGTATTTCATAGATGCAGTATTTTTCTTTTCAACATTTCAAGTTTAGGCTTTGTAGATGTTAAAATTCCTCATAGTGTGCTATAGCTCTGGAAAACTGTTCTGCTGTTATACTGATTGCAGATTTTACACTACAGTATCAATAGTTGTTTTTTTCTTTTGGTAGTTCTTTTTGTTATCTATTTAAAGTTTTCTTAATAACAGCTGATGGATAACCATTTTTTATAAGAGTTTGTTCTATATAGATCTTTTCTCTTTTCAAATCACTGGTTTCTGAAAAACTTCTTTGGCTCTGTTTCATAAATGATAGTATATCTCCATGTTTTGTGTTTCTGATGTGATTGATGTATAAGCTAGTATTTTTCTGTATGTGTGGGTTTCTGTAAATCATAGATTTGATTTTGCCATGAAGAGTCTTGTAACAAAAACATCTAAGAATGCCAATTTTTGTTATTGGTCTAATTTCTATTGTGAATTTAATTGAAGAGGATATGCTTTGATGTGTTTCCAGAAAATTTTTAGCAGGCCTTCATCATGTGACCATACCACAAATGTATCAACCACATAGTGAAGCCAAACTTTTGGTGGATATAGAGTATTTTATGGCTGTGATTTCAAGTTCTTACATGTAAATATTGCTAATCAGGGTTGACAATGGTGAGCCCATAGGCATTCTTTGATTTTGTTTGAAGAATTCTGTGTTATATTGAAAGTAAGTTGTTTTTATGCAGAATGTTAATAGTTCCATTATACAATCAATAGGAAGAGTTGTTCTCATTTGTAAATTATTATCACCATTTAATCTTTTCTTTACAATAGACAATGCTTCTTTATATGATACACTTCTGAATAAACTATCCACATAAAAATTTACCAATAAGTCAATTCTTTCAATTTTCATGTTTTTGATTAATTCTATAAAGTATCTAGAATTCCTGACAATGGACTAGGTCTTATATGACAAAAGACTTAAAACTTTGAGAAGAAATCTGGACAAATTTTGGTGAGGTGAATTTCTAAAACTAACAGCAGGTCTTACTGAAACATGGTTCTTATGGATTTTAGGTAGACCACAAAAATGAGAAATTTTGCTGGAATATGATGTTATTTTACTTTTTCTGAATCAGTGATGTACTTGCAATGCTTTCTGAGTAATGCTTGTAACTTTGTTTTTATATTCAGTAGGATCTTTTGCCTCATATTGTTAATTATACAAGTGTTTGTTGATTTTGATGTATTAGTTTAGATATTTGTAAGTATTACAATGACATTACTTTATTTATTTTTGTTTAAATAAATTATTTTATTTAATAATATTTTTTTTTATTTTTTATTATTCATTATTACTTAAATTATAAAATATAAAATATTGATGTCAAATTAATAGGTGTAAAAATGTAATTCATACCGGTAAACTTGTCTTTTATTTCAAAATTTATTATATAGCTTCCCAATATTTTTGTATAATTGTGACTTTGCTAGTAAACATAACTTCTTTGATATTTTTTTAATATTAGTTAAAAATATTAAATTACTATTTGTTATTGGAAAGAAGTATAGATTTATTACATACTGGTTCTTTCTAGTAAAATTACATAAGGAACTATTTATTCATTACAATATATATATATATATATATATTCTGACCTCTCACCCTATGTGTAATTACGTGTATATGTGTACTTCATTTCAAACAAACTTTATTCATAATTAGTTGTTTACAATGAAAGTTATTTACAATGATTAAAGGTTATCATTTGAGTTCTCATTTGTGGATAACAACAGTTTCAAAGATTTTAATACTTTGTTGGCTTGTGATTGTTCTGGTTTCACATTACAATCATACTTCTAGACAAAGGCTGTAGTTTTTTTTTTCCCCCTGTCTTTGCATTTTGGCCTTTTTTTTTTTTTGGCATTGGAGTGGTCTAGTGGTTATCAGTGATGAACTTGCGATAATTTGTTAGCAATTGTTTTTTCCCACTCATGTTAATCAATGTTCTAAATTCACTTGACTCCAGGTTTCGTCAGCCAACCAGGATATACATGATCTCTTGTCTTTTTCTTTTGTTTTTTTAAGAAGGTTGAGCAAGACATCTTCTGCTAGTTGGTCCAGTTCTTTTTGAAAAGTTATTTTGCACCTAATGGTCCAGATGGCAAAGTTTATAAAAGTTGCCAGTCTTATTGTACCGAACATGCCCTTTTTCAGGGCCAGCTTTAGTGCTACTTGGGCCTGTTCAGGTTTGACCATTCTTTTTAAAATTATTTTTCGGAAGTTCTTCCATGCTTCACAATGAGTAAGGATGTGATCCATTGTCTCCTCATCTTTATTATATAAGGGGCAGATCGTGTTAATATTGTATCCTCTCTGGTGGCACAGACAAGCCGCAGTAGGTAGTGCACCCAGGTTTATTTTTATCAAGAAGTCCACATGTTTTGGTTCTAGCTTCCAAAATTTTGTCAGCTTTATAAATCTGGGAATTTGTATGGGGAGTAAGCAGACAGCTTTATTTCTCTCCTGAAAAACTGCTTGGTAGACTTCCCAATATGTGAGTTTAGCATCAAATAGAGTACTTGAGGTTTTAATGCTCTCCACTACTAAGGTAGTTTGTTGTTGAATCCATAGTTTTTTAAGTTTTGGGGGTGGCCTGTCTGTTGGTTCGACCTTTATTAAAGGGATTGGGCATTTCATTTTTGGATTGTCATGGAGTAATTTGGTAATTATGTTGTGTGCTCGTTGTATTAGAAATATCTTAATAGAGTGTAGTGCCAGACCATTCAATGGTTTTGGTTTCTGCCATCGTTTTAGACTAATAACAGCAGCCTGCCCTCCCCAGCCTCGATCGTCTGCATAGCGTCTCCACTTTTTTTATGAACCTTGTTGTGGGGGCAAATCCAGCTAGGTAGTAGATGATTTTGGGAAGGACTACTGAGTTCAGTAATGTGACTTTACCCAACAGTGATAAATATATCTTGGATAATGATGACACCGTTTTTTCAATTTTGTTCAATAATGAGATCTCTAAATTTTTCCTCATGACTGATGGTGGATCGAACAACTGAAAACCCAGAAATTTCTGAGGGGATGCTCTCAGTCTACTCGGGACTTGCTTCCCTGTCAGGATTGACCACATGGACGATTTGCCTTCATTAATTCGCAGACCGGTGTCCATTGCAAATTGATCTAGGATTTCTTTGAGCCTTGCAAACTCACTCTGTGATGAGAGGAACACCACCACATCATCCATATAGGTGATGTGTCTGATGTTTTCTCCCAGCAATGGAATTGCAATTCCAGGAAAGGAAGCCTCGATGCTTAACAGTAATGGGTTAACATAGGCTCCAAAGAGAAGTGCGCTTAGTGGCGAGCCCTGAGGGATGGAAACACTGGGCCTAAATCCTGGGGCAACTCTGCCATCCAATGAGAGACAAACCTCCCTGTTTTGCAGGAGGTTTTCAATCATCTGAAGGTAAGCTGGGGGCACTTGGAGATCCTCCAGTACACTAAGCAGCACATCTATCCTGACGCAATCAAAGGCTCCGGCAAAGTCCAGTTGTACTGCGACTGGCCGGGACATTCTTTTCCTACGAACCTGATCTATAATGAGGCGAAAACGACTGACAGCATCGGCAGTCGAGCATCCTTTCTTTGCAAATTGATAAGCTGAGAGTCGCCCAATGAATAATTCCTGAATATCTTCCTTTATAAGTCCTTCTATGGTCTTTACCATCAGGGGTACCATTGATATAGGACGCAGGTTTTCCAAGTCATGTGGGGCTTCCCATTTTTTTATTAGGGGAACCATGGCTATTGGACAGAAATCTGTAATTTCTCTGCTGTCTTCTGCAATATAGTCCACCATTCTCTTCATTATTGGAAGTGTGAATTCCCGTAAATGGAGTAGCAGGAATTTGGGGATTCCAGGTAGGCCAGGGTGTGTCCTATCCGGTAAGGCTTCTAATCTCTGCAGAATTCTGGTTTCGGTAATTTTGTGAAGGGGGGTGTCTTTTGTCACAAATTTTTTCCGCAGATTGTACATACCCAGGGGTTGGAATTTCTTGAAGTAAAATTCCCGAATCTTGTCTAGCTTGGAAACTCCAGAGTAGTTAAATCCTTGTACTTTTATTGAACATGGGGCCTTGGACTTCCTGTTTGAACCAAGGGCCCATCGTAGGTATCCTCTAGTCCAGCAGTGCTGATGGTGAAGATATTGTTGAGCTCTTTTGATTGAGAGGTATTCAGCAATAGCACTTTGGACAAACTTGTATCTAGATTTCAGTGACAATATGTTAGGTATATTTTGCGCATCTGGTGGTAATTGTTTTAATTCTCTGGCTATTTTGTCCAACTCTCCCATCATTCTTATCGGGCCTCTTGTTTTGTATGTACAGTTATTGATCAATTCTCCAAGTGAGTTTACAAAATTCATCCATGCATCAGTTGCTGGTAAAGTTAGTATCTGAAGATGATGAAAAGTTATGTAGGCCTCTGATATTAGCTGGGTTGTGATGTTGTATCTAGTCAGCATTCTTTTTGTTCGAGGTAAATCTGTAATTGGAAGCATCTTTCCTCCATGATATACCTTGACTTCTAGCACCAGATGGTCAGAGAAAACTGTAGGCCAGAGGTGGGCTTCTATTGTCGAAGTCAGAGAAGGTGAGAAGTATACCAGATCTATGAGAGACTTCGTCTTTTTTGTATAAAAGGAGAAGGCATCTTCAGGGAATAAACTTCTTCCACTTGTTACTGGGAGATTTATACATTTGATGTATTTTGATTGAAACTGATTGTAGGTGTGGTTGAAATCTCCAATCAAAATGATTGGAAATGGGCTTGTTCGTAGTACTGAATTTATAGTATGTATTACTCTAGTAACCATTTCAGGGTTCTTAGACAGGTACACGTTTATAATATTTATATACCCTCCTTGGAACTGGATAATTGCGATTAGGCAACTAGCATCTATGTGCAGTAATTTAGATAGTGATATCTGTGATTTTTTATTTATTATAATGGCCACTCCACCGACTGCTGAGGAAGAATACGAGTAGTGAAATATGCCGTATTCTTCTATTATTTTCATAATTCTCTCATCTGTCCGGACATGTAACTTAGTCTCAGATAAGCAAAGGATGTCTGGGGCCTGCCTACGAAACCAGTGTGACAGTGCATAAACTCTGTCACGAGAATTTAGGCCCCTGACATTAACAGAACATATGTTTAAAGCTAACATAGGCAGTTGATTATAGACTAGTAAGACTGGTTATCGACTGATTTGTTGATCTTGAGAGTGCTCTCTTCGTCAGAGGTTGATGAATTCACTTCTTGGTCAGTCTGGGCATCATTTTCAGCCATTGTAGAGGAATATTCCAAGCCTTCAAACTGTAGGACCTGTTCCAAAAAATCATCTTCTAAATTGCTTTCCTGTTCACATTCTTCTTTGTCTGAGTCAGTCTTCTCATCTCCAGATGGCCTAGTCAGAGGAGGAGAGCTTAGCCTCACTTTTTTTTCTTTATGACTGAAGTTACTGGTTGGTGGATAGTGCATGTCTAGCAAGTCATCTACAGTCGGGCATTCACCACTTGAAGATGAACCCGCTGTGCCTATCTTTGATTTCCTTGATCTGACTCTCTTCTTGCGTCTGGGTGGGACAGGCTGGAAGAGGCTGGTGCTTTCTGCTTCATAGTCATTCAGGTTTGGGTTTCTTGGTTGAACCTCTTCTCTGTGAATCTTCTCCATTTGTTGAGCCACTTCAGTTATTGCTAAGCTAGATTTCTGGCTCGTGCTGTTGGTTGCAATCATTTTCTTGTCATCAGGGAAGTATATCTGGTAGTTTTTGAGAGTTTCTTTTTTGTCATATTTCTGGAGGTGAGGGCTGTTGGCTGTTGTAGACCTATAGCCTCTTGTCTCCGCTTGAGGCAGTGGTGTTGGCTTCTCAGTTTTCCTATTACATTTGTGGAATTTTTTCATGATTGCTCCACAATTGGTGCATGTTCTTTCACTGCAGTCCCTCATCAGATGACCTCGTTGTTGGCAATGAAAGCATTGTGGAGCCACTCCACGTAGCACTATGATGAGTGGTTGGTCATATAATTCAACCACCCCTGGTATTGTTAAAGGTGAAATCCCTTTTCTTAGTACCAGGCTGAAGTCAGCTACGTTGGTGAGAATATCTTTCCCTAAGTGACTAATAGCTCTGTATCTGAAACTGGAAAGGTTGCCATACGGGGAAAGGATGTTTTGTAGCTCTGTTTTTCCAAAGTTTACATTACAGTTTCTAACATAGCCTTGTAATGTACTGGGTCTATTTAAATCTATTGTGATCAAGTAGAGTCCATTGAGGCATCTGTGGTTATTACGGAAAGCTTCTTTGGCTAGGATATTGTTAAATTGGACCGCCACGTATCTGTCATTAGGGTGGAACAATACTTTGTAGATTGAATCCCATATTCCTTCAGTTTTAAAAAGGTCAAACAGTGAGTTTACTGGGAATTTATACAATTGGTTATTGTCATCTGTTGTTGACAAAATAATAACTTTGTCATCTTTATAACTTTGGAATGATTTCATCAAGAGAGCAGGGATGGTTTGGTTAAAGTTGGAGCTTATTCTTGCATGATGTGCTGGATCACATGAACTATCATTAATGGCAGAAGTCGACAAGTTGTCATAATTTTCTTCTCTCTGAATTGATTCAGAGTTGTCCATTATTTCAATAGCTCTATCAATCAGGTTTGAAGTAGTATGAGGATTGACGTCAGGTCTATTCTGATATTGCGTTCTTGAATTATTTACCATTGTTGTTTTTATGGCAGCTTTCTCGGCATATGACATTTTTTTTGGCTGTTCTTCAGCTGTATTAAGTGGTGGACTAGAACAATTAAAATTAAAGTTTATTCTGTCTATGTCATTAACAGAAGAGGTTTTAGACTTGAGTTTGGGGAATTCTTCTCCTCTACTATTGTCTGTTTCTCCCTTGGGAACCATAGTGCGCGAGTTGTGGCATCTTAATTGTTTGTCCATTGGTAGTAGGAAATCATTGTTAGCTTGGGAATTGTTATTAGTGTTGGGAGATGCGAGATTAATCAAGCCTGATCTTTTATTTGTTTTTTGTTCTTGATTGGGGTGATAATCACTGTCATATTTGGCTTCCTCAGAAAGTCTAAGGTCTATCCCATGGTTTTCAGAACTTAAATCATTGTTCTTAATGTTTAAATCACTTTCGTTGTGATTTACGCTATTGTAAACTTTTTTGGAATTTTTTAATGGCGCCACCTCTGCGTTATTTTTTTCTTCATAACTTTTTTTCCTTACGGCGGAAAATTCCGATTTTTGGATAGAGTTGGAGCTGGTCTCAAAATCCATATTGTTTGATTTTGGTATTGAATTCGAATTGTTTTCTAAGCCCTTAATTTTTTGCTGCAGTGTTTCTCCGCATTTTTCACCTTCCCGCATGTGAAATTTCCGTTTTTTTTTCTCTGATACACCAGTTTTGATAGTATTTTTTTCGTAACTTTTGATTGCAGTGGGCAATTTACTTAGTTTTTTTTCCAGATTGTAGGGGAAATCGGGCTCTACCAGAATATTCTCAGAGGCCTCCTCTGGCCTTGCTCTAAAATTGTATTTTTTCGCGTCAAAGTCCACGTTACTTTTTGTGGTTTTTCCGGACGTTTTGCTGGTAATATTTGCAGTAAAATTGGACTTTTCTCTTTTTTTTACGTTGTCTTTTGATAATAATTTGTCATTAACAGTGTTTTCCTGTTTATTTGTGTATTTTTGGCTTGTTATTAGCTCATTTTCAATCGTTTTTTCCAAATTATGTACATCGTGTTTATTGACACGGCAGGCCTGAGCTTTCTTTACCGACGCCATTAGGCGTTTAACGTAAGAAATAATTAACTAACGGTAGTCAGATATTAAATTAGCTTTTTCTTCGACTAAATTCTAACAAATACTTATACCAAAGTTGACTAACCTGAATAAAAAGTTTCCAGATGATCTAATAATTTAGAACAGTATATAAGATTGCTTAAACTGCAGCATTAAAAAAACGAAGTCTTTTCAATATGGCAAC